>BLBF01000019.1:17005175-17093618 GCA_015471245.1 Laticauda colubrina | reverse complement strand
TAAATAAATAAATAAATAAATAAATAAATAAATAAATAAATAAATAAACAAACAAACAAACAAACAAACAAACAAACAAACAAACAAGGATGGATAACTAACAGTGAAGCTTCTATTGCAAATATCTGCTTTCATAGTATATCAACTAAGGAATATAAGTTTTGAAAAGGGAGAAATGTGGATCAAAACAAAGAAATAAATATGTGGATTCTTTATGCAAACAAATGGGAAGAGAGTAAGTGGTTGCATGCCATTTGCAAACAGTGTATTTGTTCAGATGCACAGCAGAATCACTCTCAAGGATGAGATTTCATGATTAATGGTGTTTATTCTTGACAGAGGCCTCCTTTATTTATCTCCAATACATTTTAGTGATTTTATCTGTCACCTGAATGAAAAATATTCAGTCATACCAATATTGCAGTGTAAATTGAGTAGAGTCACTTTTTATTATATCTTTCAGCCTTATCATCTGCACAGTAATTTTCTAGCAAGGGTTTTGATATAGAAAGGCAGGATTTTGCTGTAGTTGACAGAAAGCCTCTTCAATTTCTCCTAAAAGTTCAGATTGCTCTTAAAAATTTATGTATGAAAAAAAACACTCTTATCCATGCAATTTCAGGATTTTTAAGAAGAAAGATAAAATGCAGAATCATAGATATGAGAAATACTGTTAATTTGGAAATGTCTAATAGCTATGAAATCAGTTGTGGAATTCTTTCTAATGTTTAAATGTATTTCATATAGAGGTTTTTGGATTTATTTGTCTTTTATATGTATTATGGATATTTCAATCTTTTAATCCTTTCACATTTCATTTTATTAAATATGCAGCTTTCTTCTAAGGTGTAGTTAAAAGAGCAGGAGACTCTAGACCATGGCATGGACTGGCTCAATCAGCAGCCAGTATGTTTATTTCCAAAATATTTTTTCTCTTGTAGTCCTTCGGTCGAAGAGCATTTTAAATGCTGATTAAATTACTGTAGTTTATAATGATTACATAATAGACAATATAACATTTTATGACCCTTTGTGTTTTACAAGTACAGTATCAGTAATACCTTAATAAACTATTTTAAGCCAATAAGAATTTTCACAAAGATATAAAAATGCACTTGCATATTTCATTAATAAAAAAGTCTGCAGAAACAAATATCAGAATATATCCTATAAATTGTAAGAACTGAAACTTTGATGTCCCATTTGGCAAATCTTGGATACAATGAATGAAATTTTTACTTGGAGAAATTTCTGCTTCCTTCCCTTCAAGTTAATAGTTTTGGACAAGTAGACAAGTCACTTCATCTTTTTCTTTTCAATCCATTAACTTTACTTCTTTTTTGTGTCCATGATTTTGCACAATTAACACAAATGATGCAACTTGCATTATGTTACATCATCTGTGTAATGACCAAAAGACAAATACATTATTGCATCAGCTTCTGTCATTTTACAATTGAAGTAAATTGACACAAACATCATTTGTATTTATTTCAATCAATCAGATTAGAGCTGTAATGAACCTTGGAGGTCTCTTAGTCCAACTCTCTGCTAAAACAGGAGATCTTATATCATTGTAGACAAGTGGCTGTTCAGTCTCTTCTTAAAGACCTCCAGTGATGAAGCACTCATAATTTCTACAGGCAAGCCATTTCAGTAGTTAATTGTTCTCACTGTTAGAAACTTTCTCCTTAATTCCAGGTTGCTTCTCTCCTTGACTAGTTATTATCTATTATTTTTGACTAGTTTTTATCCATTGTTTTTCTTTCTGGTGCTTTGGAAAATAAGTTGACCCATCATCTTTATAGCAGCCCTTCAAACACTGAAACACTGCTTTCATGTCACCCCTAGTCCTTTTTTTCTCTAGACTAGCCATTCTCTGTTGCTACAACCATTCTTCATATGTTTTAGTCTCCAGGCAGTGGTGGGATTCAAATAATTTAACAATCCTCTGCCCTAATGACCAGCTGGGTTGGCGTAACCAACTCAACATCATTCACGTTGAGGGGTGCTTCACTCACCTGGCCTCTCGTGACCAGGGGATGCTGCAACAGTCATTAGTGGGAAAAATTGTCATTTTTTTTCAGTGCTATTGTAACTTTGAATAGTCACTAAAGGTTAGGTCACACTGGCCAACGGATGCAAAACGTATGTAAAAAGGACACAGCGTACGAGCAAATTTTCCATCCGTTGTTATCCGCTCTCAAAAGTGCCCCAAATTTGCATAAACAGAGCAGACAACAACGGAAAGGAACGGACGTGGGGAGGATGTAGCGGGGATGTAAAGCGGACGTTCGAAGGAAGCCTAGCGGATGAAAGCGGATGGAAACGGATGACACATCCGCAGGGCTTCTGGGGGAGAACAGCGAAGCAGACGCGTAGCGGAAGGAACGGATGCGTAGCGGATGCATAGCGGATGATGCGGATGCATCACGGATGCCTATAGGATGCATAGCGGATGCAAAGTGTTCACTGCACATGCGGGGAGGATGAATTGCGTAAGCTCCGCAGCTATAAAAGGATGCAGCTCGCAAGCAGGTCACCATTCAGAGGAAAGACCTGCTGCCAGAGACATCTTGAGAGAACACCATGGGGAAGAAGAGGAAGCCTGTGCCTACTCCTACCAGCCCTGGCAAGAAGGACAGAACCACCATCCCACCCCCTGGCGCTGACTCTGAAGCTACTGGTGCTTCTGCTGCTGCTGCTGGTGCTCCTGGTGTTGCTGCTGCTGGTGCTTCTCCTGCTGCTGCTGGTGCTTCTCCTGCTGCTGCTGTTGTGGTGGACCAGCCCCAAGGCCCTCAAAGCCCTGCTGCTGAAGCCCCTGAAGCCCCTGCCAGAGGGAGGAAGAAGCAAGGCAAGGAGAAGGGGGAGAGGAAACAGTACTCCATTTCCGAGGACCATGAGGAGGAGGTGCTGGAATGGTTGAGGGAGAACAAGTACTTGTGGAGGAAGGGCTACAGGCTCTATCGCGACATCAAGCAGAAGCAGGCAGCGTGGAGAGAGAAGGCGGAGAGCCTGGGCTACACTTCAGATGTCCTCCTGGGGTGGTGGAAGCAAATGCACACCTGGTATGGCAAGCTGCACCTGAAGAAATACGGGCAGGCCGCTGTCAAGCTAACTGACCGGGAGACCTATGTCATGGCCAGGTGCAGCTTCCTGGAGGGTGAGATCCACCACCGAGGAGCAGCCCCTCTGTCAACCCTCTCCCTCAGACACCCCACAGAGAGCCACTCCTCTTCCAGCCAGGAGACAGCTACCTTGTCCAGGCAGGTGTCTTTGGAGGGCCCTACAGCTGCACTCCCCGTGCCAGAGGACGTGGAGGATCCCCTGTCTCAGATGGAGCAAGAAGAGGCAGCCACCAGAGACCAACCCACCCCCACCCCCAGCTCCACCACCACAGAAAGCAGGCAGAGAGACAGACCGGAGGGACAGAGCAACACTGTCCTCTTGGAGATCAGAGATACAATCAAAGCAAGCACAGATCTCCTCTCCCAGCTGGTCCACTTCGACATACCATCCTCTAACCGCAAGCCCTTCATCACCTACATGAGCCAGACCCTCATGGACATGCCCAAGGCCCGGTACCAGGCGATGAAGGAGAGGATCACAGCTCTTCTGCACCACCCTCCAGGCCCAGCTGAACCTGCTGCTACCCACTCCAGGTCTGCTCCTCCACCCCAGCCGATGTCACAGCTCTTCCACGGATTTCAGCAGCCCCTAGCCTACCAAGCCTACCACTACCAGGACTTCCCACAGCAGAGGCAGCCCTTCCCAGCCATTCCCAGTCCACACCCAGGTTCCTTGGATGCCACAGATGCCACAGACGTCTCAGCTGACCCAGCTGCAGACCAGACAGCCCTACTACACTCCTCTGTCCTCCACCCCACAGCCAACCCCTTCCTCAGAACATCTGTCATCAGTGTTGGGCCTCACATCCCAGGTCCTTGAGGAAGTGCCTCTCAACCTCACGGGACTGAGTCAGCTCTCTGAGAGCTTCCTGCACACACCATCTCCTGTTGTACTCTCGGGGCCAGGCACCCCAATGTACGCCTCAGACCAGCACTCCAGCAACGTCCACCTCCACAGTCCCTGGCCCCTTTACATCTGAGACCATGGGCACGCCTCAGAGTGACTGAAAAGATTGCCAGAGACTGAGTTGTTACCTGCTCACCTTATCTTTGCTTAAAGACTTTACTTGGGTCATTTTGCTTTTTAATAAAGTCATACAGTTTGTTATTAGTAAAGGTTATCTTTGCTTCACGCACTTGGTTCATTTTTAACTTAATAAAGTGTTGGGGAAAACTTTGAAAAAAGGGTTAAGCCTTTGCATGCTTGTGGGATTGATAAGGATAGCTGTGGGATGGATAGCTGTGGGATGGGTAATGATAGTTGTGGGATTGGGATGGATAGCTGTGGGATGGGTAATGATAGCTGTGGGATGGGTAATGATAGCTGTGGGATGGGTAAGGATAGCTGTGGGATAGATAAACCTCCAGTGCAAGCATAGTGGGACTGTATGGTCCACCCTCCCAGCTGCCACACATATGGCCCTTTATTATCAATAACAATTTAATCATTGATCCACACATTTCAACATAAACAAAACTCTTTATTAATGCCGTATTAATTGTAAGGCCACTCAACATACATGGCACAATCTCATCAGTGTAATGAGACAGGCTGAAGGAAGCATCCATTAAGCATCTACCATCCTGTCTTGCCACTCCACTGCTCCAGCTGGGAAGCTGCACCAGTGTTTCAGGAGGTTGCGCTGCTTCTTCCCTCCATGTGAAGCTCTGTTGGGGCCTTGCACATCCACAGTGTCTATCAGGTTTAGTCCTTGCCTCCATTCACCAGGCTCCATGTCCCCATTGCCTTGTTGACGGTCCACAACCCTGTTCTGCAACACTGGGTAGCGGATGTGCATGAGATTGTGCAGGATGCAGCGAGCTTCCATGATGCTCCTCACGGTCTGTGGGCGATGCTGCATGGTGGTGAGAAGTACCTGGAAGCTGTTGGCCAGGATGCCAAAGGCATTCTCCACCACCCGTCTTGCCCTGGACAGCCTGTAGTTGAAGATCCTCTCTTCACGGGTGAGGCATCTGGAACTGTAGGGCTTCATGAGGTAGGTTCTGAGGGAGAAGGCAAGCTTTTGTGTCTGTTTTACATCCTCTTTGCATCCGTTGGTTCAGTGTGACAGGGGCTTAAATTTAGTTGTAAGTCAAGGATTACCTATACAAACATACAAAAAGCTTCTTTGCTTTCCTAAACACCAATCATTAGATTAAAAAGACCTACAAGCCGTAGTTATAAATCAAGCAGGATGCCAGAGTACCTTGAGGAATTAAAATAGTTAAAATGCAATGATAAACTCTTGCTCATAAAGTGAAACTCTTTAGCAGAGAGGTCATTTAAGCTCTCTAGAAAATAAGTGAGCATATTTGGGCTACAAAATGCTGAGCTAAAGAGGCAAATTAACAAATTATATGGGGGACCCAGATTCAAACCTCCCAAGGTTGTCAGGATCACAATAACATTCGTAAATGCCACTGATATCTAAATAAATTTCAAGCCTGGTGCCATGTTACTTATCCTTATTATTATGAGAGAAAACTAAAATGAATTGGAGGATCCACATCCCTACTTCTAATTTTTTAAAATCTTACTATCAGTGAAAATCATGTGCCTGGGCCACTCCAAAGTAGTGCAAAAGCACCAAAGGTGGTTTCTCAAGAGGCAGCTGGACTTTCTGTAAACCAAGAAAGCCCAGTTGCCTCTTGATAAAAGCACCTTTGGGACAACCATGACCTGGATGACTGAAGAATTCCACAGACAAAAGACTCCTCCTCTCAGTAAACTGACTGAAGGGATACTCCTCAGATAGAGGAAGAAGACATGAGACAGAATATAATCCAAACACAATACAAATAATTAAATCACAAACAGTTTAAATCCTTTTTAACTAAAATACAAGGGAAGGGGGGGGGGGAAACCCTGTCTGGCTCATTACCAGAGCTTACAACAAGTGTCCTTGTTAAATAACTTATCAGAACAAATAAACACAAGAACTAGCCAGATTTCTCAACTGTGCTTCTTTTCAGGAATAGAGATTAACCTTTTTCTTTCAAACAAAAATAATTGTTTGGAAAAAATTATCCCATCAATAAATACAGGATTAAATGTCACCATGCACAGAATTAAACTTCACCAAAAATCAGTTTTAGACAAAAGCTCACAAAGGGTATGTAAACTCACGTTCTCCCCTGAGCTGTTCTGAGCATCCAGTAGTGGGAAGTGCTTCAGTCTCCCCTTGGATAGGATGGGCTTAATTTGCAGGATGTTCCTCCTCCTCCACGGGATTCCTCCCCAGCATCCCCCGTTTTAGCTCAGCCTTCGTTGAGATAGGTAGCTTTCCAGATTTGAGGGAATAGCAGCTAAAACGAAAGAGATTCAAATATCAGGTTTGCTTTTTCACTTGTTCAGGGAATCCCTTTGTCATCTAGGAGTCCCAATAGCCTCCGACGGCTTATTAACATCCTGGCCGTCGGGACTAGTAGCACTTTTCTAGAGGGATAGACTTTCAAGGATCAAATTACCAAGTTGAAAGCCCTGCAGTCTCAGACATTTTCCCTCAAAATCAGGCTGTCGGGGCTCATTTCCTCTTTTGGAGAAGAGATCACAAGAGCAGTTTACAATCCACTTATTTTCCAATCGTTAACAGCACCATTCTGAACAGCAAGCTTGCCTTGTGTTCGGATCTTGAATGGCTGAGACTCTTCCTATGTTCAACACCAAAGGGGATTGGAAGCATAAGCATTTCCAATCCTTTTCCTGCATAGTCGCTTTAGACTGTTCAGAACAGTGATTTAGGCGGGAACCAGCTGCTGGACTCTTAAGGCCGCACCAAGCAGTGGCAGGCATCATTTTGAGGACCACATGGTGCCCATTCACAATTAAAACAGAAAGCAAATAAATACCTGTGAGAGGATTATTTTTCCCTACTGGGTTTCCCTCGTAGAGACCAGGGGATTGGTTTCCCTGCTCCCGAAGCACAGAGCAGTGGACCTGCTTTATGGCTAACCCTCACAGAATATAAGTCCAGCGGCTTCACAGTGAGCACCAAGGCTGAAGTCTGCCTGTGCAGAGCAGTTGTCGCAGGCCATTGTTAACACAGTTCTGGCCTGAAGGGGTGTTGATAATTGGATTTCAACTGATTGGATTGTAGATTAATTTTACAAATTTGAAGGGGGATTACAAGAAGTTTATAAGGATACCCTGCTCCTTTGGAACACCCTAGGTGTGCCAACCACCTTATAATCAAACCTCATTTAGTTTATAAGGATACCCTGCTCCTTTGGGACACCCTAGGTGTGCCAACCACCTTATAATCAAACTTTATTGACAAATTTACAGTGGAAATGGCAAGCAGCAAAGGCTCAAAGGCCTCGACCTCCAGAACAATGACCAGGACCCTGGGCAAATCCAAAGCTTCCAAGAGAGCTTAAAGGGCTGAGGAGAAGGATGCCCCTAAATGCCATCAGGCTATAGGGAAACAATAGAACAAGCATATGAGGGAGACAGATCGGACTTCTCCAGCACTATCTCCCACTTGCAACATTCAGGCCCATACACCCCTTCCTCCTCCCCTGGATCTTTCCCTTCCATCCAGGCAGAGCTCTGCCAGGCAGCCTCCCCCCCCCCTCAGTACCTCATAGACAGCAGCCCCTGAGGCCACATTTACTTCAACAGCAGCTGGCCTCTGCCAAGATGATTCCCTCTCTGAGGATGTACCCCCCAGGATGAGGGAATGGATGGAACTGGTGATAAGACAGGAGATTGCAGCTGGCGTTCAGCAGTCTGTATAGGCCAGAAGACAGTTCACTATCTCAGAATGCGAATCTCATTCAGGCCTATCATTCACCGAGATGGAACCCCAAATTTTTCAGGTACATCCCCAAGGGGAATTTTCTACCTTTCCAGACATGTTTCTCCAAGGTTGTCAGGAAGAGGGGGATCAAGAAAAACAGATGGACCACCTAGAGGCAGGGTCAGCTCATGACATTGATCTGGTCCTCTCAGACATAGATTCACTGGAGTGGGGCATGTCAGATGACGAGGGCCTCACTACTGACCAACCAATTTTCATGGGACTTTTTCACCCATAGTTATTCAGATCACTTTTATTCAAGGCCAAGACAACTGCGTGCCTTAATAAAGCAACTACCCCTTTTCAGCAACCAAGCTCACAGGAGGAGGCAGATGATTTGGTTTTTTCTCAGCCTGTAAATGAGGCTGATGTAATACGAGTCCTGCAAATGTTTTCTGACTTAGTGCAGAAACAGTGGGCTTCCGCAGCGGTGATCCCTACTCCTACAGGATTTGACCAGAAATTTTATAACCTTGCCCCTGAGTTTTCCAATTTCCTAAACACACCATCGCTTGATGATCCGATAGTGACCTTAGCTTCCTCCTCTTCTATCCCCAGTGAATCGGAAGATGTGCTTAATTAGCTCTTCACAGGGCTCATCAATCTGATGCATGGGCTATAAGAGCATCCACAGCCGCATTCTTTTTCACACGGTCTTCCCTCAGATGGCTTTGCCACCTGTGGGAAACCATCCCATTCTCCAAAATTCGGGCACATCAGGACATTGCCAAAATGATTGCTGTGGCAGAATTTTTAGTGGGCACAACTTTTAATGCTGTAAAGTTTTCTTCCAGAGCCATCGCATCACAAATATCAGCAAGGCGGTTAATTTGGCTTAAGCATTGGCAAGCTGACATTAAAAATAAGTGGAAGCTTGCCTCAGTGCCTATTTTGAGTGAAAAGTTGTTTGGCAATGCCATTGATCCGCTCCTCATAGAAACTAGGAACAAAAAAATGATGCTTCCTTCCCTTTTTTGGAAGTCAGACTCTATTCCAAAGCCATTCCGAAAGTGTTCCTTTCATTCCTCCTATCAGGGACCCTACTTCCCGAGGATGCAAACGTCCTCCAGTTTCCTACAGGGACAGCACTCTGAGAGATTCCTCGACATCTGATGCTTGGGTCAGGAACATAATTAGGTCTGGGTTGACTCTGGAGTTCCAATCCACCCATCCAAACTTTTTCATGAGATGCCCAAGATCTAGGGACCCTGACAAAAGATCTCTTATGCAAACTGCTATCAACCACCTACTGGCAATCTGGGCCATTCAACCAGTGGCACCAGACTAACAGGGCAAATATTTTTACTCAAACCTTTTTGTGGTACCTAAACGTTCGGGGGGATGGAGGGCAATTTTAGACCTCAAGAACCTCAACTGCTGCTTGGTTTACAAAAGATTTAAACTGACCATTCTACAATCTATTTTACAAAAGGCCCGGTCCCACTGCACTTACGGATGCAAAGAGGATGTAAAATGTTAAAAAAAGCTTGCCATCCATTGGAAAACGCTATGCATCCGTTGTGTACTCACTGCATATGTGTTTCATACGCTCTATCCATCGAACATCTGTCTACTGCGATTTCATCCGCGCAAGAAGTTTTGAGCTGAACAAAGCTTTGTGAATGGATGAACTTTCCACCACGTACGATGTATAACCATGACATATACGGGCAACAAACGTTCTATGTCCGTTATCATCCGTTAAACATCCGATGTATCCTCCCTGCATCCTCTGGCAATCCCCTCAACTCACATCCGCTGCAGCTGAAAATGGAAAGAGGGAGGAAACAAAAAGTACACGGAACATCTACACAGCGTTAGTAGCATGGAAATAGAAAGGTTGTAAGCATATGCATCTCGTATATAAAGGATTAAAAATGGACAAAACATTTGTATCTGGGATGTATCTCATATATTTAGGATGTCTGGAGTATGTCTAGAGTATGTAGAAGGACACCTAGCGGACAACCGATATTTTCTACAAAAGGGAGAAAATCATCTGGTTCTCAGTATGAGTCCAGCAGCTGTGGTGTACAGACCTCATCACCATTGGTCTTGGTCTTCAATATCATCAATTGTTCTCCACCATGGATGATGAAACAGTCCGTATGATTGCTGTGCTCATTCATCACCAGAACCACAACCAGTTCAGACTGTATCAAGTTTTAGACAGAAGGAGAGGAAGGAGACGTCCAATAGCTGTGTGGGTCCGAGGATGGATCGTGAGAAGAATGGAGTTTGGACTGTATGACCAGTTGGTGGTGGAGCTGAGGAATGAAGACCCTTGTGCATTCCATCACTTCATGAGGATGCCGCCAGCCATGTTTGATGAACTTGTAGAGCGTCTGAGTCCCAGGTTGACCAAGCCGAGCACCAACTTCCATCCCAACCTGGACCCTGGACTGAAGGTGTCACTGACTCTGCGTCACCTGGCCTCTGGAACCACATACAGAAACATACAGTATACATGGAGGGTGCCACACAACACCATCAGCAAAGTGGTCAGAAAAGTGGTACAGGACATCATTGAAGAATACGTGGAGGAGCTCCTCAGGTGCCCCACCACTGAAAAAGGCTGGAGAAAACTTGCAGAAGAGTGGTATCAGAGGTGGAACTTTCTCCATACCGTTGGAGTCATAGATGGGAAGCATGTGGCCTGCAAAGCTCCAGCCAACTCAGGGTCCACTTATTACAACTACAAGGGCTTCTTCAGTATCAACCTCTTTGCCATGGTTGATGCTGACTACAAGTTCATCTACATCGATGCTTCAGGCAATGGGTCAGCTTCAGATAGCCAGGTATACAACGCAAGTGACCTCAAGGATGGGCTGGAAGGCAACCTCATCATGGGTTTTCCAGGTCCAGACCCCCTACCCAATGACACACAAGATGTGCCCTACTTCATCGTTGGTGATGACGCGTTCTCCCTCAGAACCTACCTCATGAAGCTGTACAGTTCAAGATACCTCACCTGTGAAGAGAGGATCTTCAACTACAGGCTGTCCAGGGCAAGACGGGTGTTGGAGAACGCCTTTGGCATCCTGGCTAACAGGTTCCAGGTACTTCTCACCACCATGCAGCATCGCCCACAGACCATGAGGAGCATCATGGAAGCTTGCTGCATCCTGCACAATCTCATGTGCACCCGCTACCCAGTGTTGCAGAACAGGCTTGTGGACCGTCAACAAGGGAATGGGGACATGGAGCCTGGTGAATGGAGGCAAGGACGAAACCTGATAGACACTGTGGATGTACAAGGCCCCAACAGAGCTTCACATGAAGGGAAGAAGCAGCGCAACCTACTGAGACACTGGTGAAACTCTCCAGCTGGAGCAGTGGAATGGCAAGACAGGATGATAGATGATTAATGGATGCTTCCTTGAGACTGTTGCATAACACTGATGAGATTGTGCCATGTATTTTGAGTGGTCCTACAATGAATAGAGCATTAATAAAGAGCTTTGTTTATTTTAAAATGTGTTGATCAATGAATAAATTGTTTTTGATAATAAAGGTCCATATGTGTGGCAGCCGAGATTGTGGACCATACAGTCCCACTATGGTTGTACTGGAGGTTTATCTATCCCACTGCGGTATCTGCTATCCCGCATCAGATGGGCGTCTCATGATAGGGAGCGAAAGGAGAAAGAAACGACAGGAGACGAAGTTCCTCGGGATGAGTGCGCCCAGAATGTCTGGGTACACGCTCTTTTATTATGCTCCTTCACAAGGGGGTGATTGTTTTTTCAGAGCCTAGGTCAAGCCCAGGTCAGACAGGATATGCAAGATTTACAATAGCTCAGATCAGGCAAGATACCAGGTCAGACAGGATTGCAAGATTTACAATTCGATCAGGATATTCCTGCTTTACAAAGCTGCATACCAGACAAACTACTCACAATGTAAATAAGCTTTATCTACAGATGTTTAGCTCCTTGTCCCTTGTACGTGCCCTGCAAAGGTCACTGCAGAGACAGAAGCTCAATGATTACATGTGAATTATACAATGTTGCAAATGCCTGAACGATACATAGTTGCAATGATACACAGTTGCAAACATATGAATGATACATAGTTACAACATCTCCTCTGTTTTTATTATTTATGACAAGTCTTCTTCCTTGTCCAAGAAGACAGGAACCATTTTTCTGAAATGTTCGCCGTCCCAGTCATCTAGGCAGGAGTGCGACCCGTCAGCGTCAGGGTTGTCCAAGGAGCGGTAACTCAGCAATGACATTTTTTTGTCCGGTGTTAAGGACATAACATGAGCTTGCAATAACACATTAACATTAGCAGTTATGGAGGATAATTGATTTTTCAAAAATTGCAATATTCTATTAAAACAACAAGGTCCTATAATACATATCAATATAATGATTATTAATGGTCCTGCCAATGCAGTTAAAAAGGTTGTAAGCCATGGTGAAATAGAAAACAAGCCTTGATACCAATTATACATGTTTAACCTTTCTTTTTCTCTATCTTTTAAGCGTTTTTCTAATTCTTTCATAGAATCCAACACGATCCCCCTGCTATCAGCATAAAAACAACATTCTTCTTTAAGCCCAGCACACAATCCCCCTTGTTTTAAAAATAACAGATCTAATCCGACGACCCCCCGCAGTCGAGAAGTCGTTGGGCAGGGGAGTGAATGTTGGAAACGGGCTGTCCGGGGCATACATAAAACCTATATTCATTTACAACTCTATGACTAGGCTCCGTTGGATGAGAAGGCGAGTTGTAGGTGGTGGAGCCTACAAGCATTTCTGCCAAATCGAATTGAAGTGGTGGGTAGAAGTCTTCTATGCGAGAAAAATTGGTTGTAGAGTTTAAACGAACGCTTTGAAAGTCAGTTATAGTCCAAGTAATATTATATTTTCTATGAGGCTTCTGCGGATCATCACGGACAGTTCTTTTGAAGCGTCGTTTGTTGACAGGATCAGAGTTCGGGTATATAAAAGCATCACAAGTAGGAGAGAGGACTATGGACAAGTTAGTTGTAGAACATTTACGAGATGAGAAGGGAATGCAATTAGTAGAAAAAGGATAATAATTACAATAATGACAATGAAGATTAATTTGGCCATTTATCAAGGATGTTAGTTGGGTTGGAGGAACCCGTAATACAAGAGAAGGACATTTAGGTCCCCCTATATCTAGCTTGAATAGAGGAAAAGATTTTAAGGTTCTTTTCCATAGGAAGAGTAAAGAAGGAACAAAAGAGCGAGTGGTAGAGTGTTCTGTAAACAAAACAGAAGTGACAGAGTGAAAGCTACGGTAGCATTTTCATGACGTACCCACATGGAACAAGTATAATAGCCTTCTGTTAATAAAGTGGCTTTAACATGAATAATCTTGACAGGAAGCATAGGTTTTGTTGAAGTATGTGTGAATATAAGGAGATAGATTTATGGGAAGATTATCATGCCAACAAACAATAGGACAGTCACTATCATAATTAATAAAGCGAAATTCTAATGTGGTCCAATGACCATGTTGAACAAAGGTATAAGTAGGATATGAATAAGGTAGAAATTGCAAAGAGGATATAGGCAAGAATATCAGGAAGAGTTTAAGATGCAGATGTAGTGGAGGAATTCCCATGATAGGGTCTTACCGCCCGACCAGGGACCCAGCAAGTGGTTTTGTCTGGTAGTAAAATCGCAGCGTAGCCTCTTCCCCAGGTGAGAAGCTCAGCGGGACCCTGCCAGGCGGGATCTGGCAATCTGCGATAATGTACCAGAGGTCTGTTGGGGGGGGGAAGGGGGAGGAAAAATGACGTGAAGCAGCAGAAGTGGGAGGAATGCCAGTCAGATTAAGAAAATTTAAAGTGTAAAGACAAATGTTAAGAGAATTTTGCAATGCTGGGAGGTTAGGGGGTTTTTCCCACAACGAATATCGATCAAGAGCACGTTTCAGCGATAAGTGAGCTCGTTCCACAATAGCCTGCCCCTGGCTGTTGTAGGGAATCCCAAACTTGTGAGTTACATCCCATCTGTTACAGAAGTCCTGGAAAGCAGAACTTGTATAGGCAGGTCCATTGTCTGTTTTGATTTCTTTTGGACGTCCCAGCGAGGCAAAGGTACGAATTGAATGATTGATGACATGTTTTACAGTTTCTCCCCTTTGAGGAGTAGCCAGAATAAACCCTGAATATGTATCGATGGAAACGTGCAAATATTTCCAAGGGGCAAAAGGTGGATACTGAGTTACATCCATTTGCCAAATTTCACAAGCTTTTAATCCTCTAGGATTTACTCCTATGGGAATGGAATGTCCTTGCTTACTACATGTGGGGCATTGTTGAATAATGGCAGCAGCTTCTGCCTGAGTTAGAGAAAATTGTTTTTGTAATGCTTTTTTATTTTGGTGAAAATAGTCAGGGCTTTGGGCTGCTGTCAGATTACAAATTGATTTACCTGATGCAGCTGCTGCAGCTGCGTCTGCCACCTTGTTTCCCTCCTGTAATATACCAGGAAGAGGTTGATGGCTCCTGATATGTGCTACAAAGAATGGATGCGTACGGCTGTTGATACATTGCTGTAAAGGAAGCAACAATTTTAACAAAGAAACAGATATGCTAGGAGATAAATAGGCTTGATATATATTTTTCAAAATCTGAGAAACGTATAAGGAATCTACTATTAAATTAAAAGGAGCTTTTTGAAACTGTTGAAACGCAATAAGAGATGCAGCAAGTTCTGCCTGTTGAGCAGAAGATTGCGGAGGGGTAATTTTAGTTTTCCACTCTCCCTCCTGGTACCATGCACAAGCACCATACATTTTCCCCCCATCTGCATAAAGCGTAGGTGCATCTACTAATGGAGATATTGAGAGGGGGGATTGCCATTCAAAAGGGAGAGTTTTAAGAAAAGTGAAACGTGGGTCCGCTGGTAAATGGCAAGAAGTTTGCCCTGGCCACTCTTCTAAAGCGTATTGTAGTTCTTCTGAATTACACCATAGCATTTCCCACGTGGTCAGTGAGCAAGGAGTGAATATTGAAACAGGCTCACATCCCATGAGTTGTTTACATCTTTGTCGACCTTTAAAGATCAACTGGGAATATGCAGAGGTTTTACTAGTGATTGTGGTCCGTGGGGTGTGAGACAAATGCAGCCATTCTAAAATCAGAACCTGTGTCTGATGAGATTGCATAATAACAGCTGTTGGTCTCTGAACAGTATTTAGTAAAGCAATTGATAAAGGGCAATTCTCTATAGCTCGATCCACCCATCGAGTAGCCAGTGAATGGGAAACGTCTTTTAATGCCTCCAACTGCTCTTTATTTAGAATGATAACATCAGACGGGGCTTTACCTTGTGTGAGGGCATTAAAAAGAGGAGCTAATGTAGCTGTGGTCAAACCCAAATAAGGATGTGCCCAATTTAAGGTTCCCAGGAACTGTTGTAAGGTCACAAGTTACTTGCTTCAGCTGCTGTTCCTTCCCTTCCCCTCCCAACACTTCCCCCGAAACCCACACTTGTGACCTAAATAGGAAAAGGGTGGTTTGGATTGTACTTTTTCTGGGGCTATTGTGAGACCTGCTTTACCTAGAATGGAGGTCAGGCACGGCAGAGTTTTTAATACCGTGCCCTTTGGGCCAGGTGCAGATACCAATATATCATCCATGCAATGATAGATTTAAAAATGAGGATATTTGTCCCTGTATGGTTGCAAGGCTAAATCCACAAAATTTTGACACATAGTTGGACTGTTTAACATGCCTTGCGGTAAGACTTTCCATTGATATCGTTTGGTAGGTCTCTGATTATTTAAGGTTGGTACTGTAAAAGCAAATAATTTTCTATCTAACTGGTGTAATGGAATAGAGAAAAAACAGTCTTTTAAATCGATAATGATAAGGTCATACTCTTGAGGAATTATGTTAGGATTTGGAAGACCACATTGCAGGGGTCCCATTGGAAGGAGGACCGAATTCACAGCCCTTAAATCCTGAAGGAGGCGCCAAGCGCCGTTTTTCTTTTTGATAACAAAAACTGGGGTATTATATGGACTCAATGAAGGTTCTAGATGACCTCTATCTAATTGTTCTTGAACAAGAGAATGTAAGGCTTCAAGCTTTATAGAAGGGAGAGGCCACTGATCAATCCACACAGGGTTATTGTGAGTCAAATGCAAGCGAAGCATGGTTAGTGGAGGGTAAGTTGTGCATTAAACTGTGACATAAGGTCTCTTCCCCACAAATTAGTATACAGAGGAATTACAGCTGGTTTAATATAAGCAACACATTGAGACTCAGGGGAATGGGCTTTTACCCAGTTTCTGCTAATGCGAGTCTCCTGGAGCCCCCCCCACTCCTCTCACTACTGGCGCCACATCTGCAGGCCAGGTGTTCGGCCACTCAGCGGTTCGGATGACGGAAATATCCGCTCCAGTATCTAAAAGACCAAGAAAGGATCGACCATTCAATAAGAATGTTACCGTAGGTTTTGGTTGACTAATTGGTCTTTCAATTGCATAGAGTTGCTCTTGTTGTTGGTCTAAGAGCACAATCATTTTTGCCACAACATCCCCCTCATTTATAGTAACTTCTGTATTAGCTAGTACAGACAGACAGACATCAGACAATACAGTGGGGTCATGCAGAAAAGGAGAGGCAAGAATACCTTGTTCAGCTAAATCCCTTACAGGAAAGACCAGCACTGGAATATCGGGGGGCATATGAAAAGGCTGAACAGGATGTACAAAGAGAAAGTCAGCGACACCAGGAAGATAAGTAACAGTTTCATTAGCAACAAGATCGTAAGCGAAAGAAGAAAAGTTGCAAGTTTCAGCAGCCTTTGTTGTGGGGCTGGCTGCCTGCCCCGTTTCTAATTTCCCTGATTCAAAAAAGGTTTTTGAATGATTGCAGGGTTATTCTGCTGTTCATTCTTTTGGACTCTGCACTGATTAGCCCAGTGATAGCCCTTTTGGCATTGAGGGCATGGCGTCTTTGGGCGAGCTACCTGGTTTCTTGACATATTTGCTCCCCCGCCCGGGCCTCTGCATTGGCTCTTAAAGTGGCCTGGCTTGCCGCAATTAAAACAATTGCCCATTTTGCGAGTATTTTTTTGGGAAATGGGAAGAAGAGAGCCCACGTTCTGCTGCATGCCTTCAGTAATGGCTGTAGCCAGAGTAGACATGGAATGGGATGTGGTTCCTATGATTCGGCAGGCTGTAAGATAATCTGCCAAGGTAACATTTTTCTTATTAATTAATGGTTGCAAAACTTTCTGACAATCAGCGTTTGCGTTTTCATAAGCAAGTTTCAATTTTAATTCATTACAAGCCTCCTCATTATCAATTTGTCTCTCTAAGGCTTCTGTGAGACGGTTTATAAAGGAGGAAAAAGGCTCAGAAGGTCTTTGAATAACTTTAGAGAAAGATTTGGGCACGCATCCCGCATTATCAACCTTTCGAGCAGCGGCCAAAGCACAATCCTGTAATATAGGGAAAGCAGCTGCGTCTGTGGCAATCTGCTGGGCAATGGTAAACATGGTGCCAGTACCGTTAAGCATATCTAAAGTGACATTTGCCGGCAAGCCTCTAGCGGCTGCGGCTGCGGTACGTTTATGAAATTCTGACTCCCAGACCAAAAATTGTGAAGGCGTGAGGATCATGTTAAATAATGTACGCCAATCAGCATTTATCAAGTCAGCGCCTGGTTGGGTTATTGATCCTAAAAGACCCTGTACATAGCGAGATTGAGTACCATTTTCCTTGCAAGCTGCTTTTAAATCCTTAATTATTTTGTATGGCATTGGGGTATTCTGAGCAGCTGGAGGATTGCCGGCTTGTATGATAGGATAAAGGGAGGCAGCTGCAAGGGTGTCCTCATCCATTTCTCCTTCATAAAAGGCTTGTTGAATGGCTTTTACAACACCCCCCCCCCCACCTCGGGAGGGTGGTGGAGGACACGGGGGCTCTACATTTAAGGAAGTGGATTGAATGGAGGGAGGCTCCCGTAATGACTTATGATCATCGGGAGCGGAGGGTTGAAGGAAAGAAAAGTTATCATAACTTGGTGGGGGAGATTCAAATACACTCCCTGCTTCTATTTTATAATGGACGTTTAAAGCCTCCATAATTTTCCTCCAAGTGACCAAAATGCCAATAGGTGCACGAGGAGGACTATGGAGATATTCACCAATTTTTTGCCAAGTGGAGATTTTTAAGGACCCTTTCTCTGGATAATTGGGACAATGTTGCCACACATAAGTCAATAATGTAGCAATAGGTTTCATTTTTACAGGTGAGCCCTTTAAATTAGCAGAATATTTAGAAGAAGAAGCGACTAACTCCCTCAATTCCTTCAGATGCTCTGTCTGTTGTTGAGAAAAGTTTCCGCCCATACTTACGAAAGTCGAGACCGTGTTTCAGATCCGATGATGTGCAATTCGCTTCAGGCCTGGCGATGCACAGCTCCCATCGAGCGGGTAAGATATGAGCGCGTCGCAACGTATCCCCCTTAGGGAATCACGTCGGGGTCACCAGAATGCGGTATCTGCTATCCCGCATCAGATGGGCGTCTCATGATAGGGAGCGAAAGGAGAAAGAAACGACAGGAGACGAAGTTCCTCGGGATGAGTGCGCCCAGAATGTCTGGGTACATGCTCTTTTATTATGCTCCTTCACAAGGGGGTGATTGTTTTTTCAGAGCCTAGGTCAAGCCCAGGTCAGACAGGATATGCAAGATTTACAATAGCTCAGATCAGGCAAGATACCAGGTCAGACAGGATTGCAAGATTTACAATTCGATCAGGATATTCCTGCTTTACAAAGCTGCATACCAGACAAACTACTCACAATGTAAATAAGCTTTATCTACAGATGTTTAGCTCCTTGTCCCTTGTACGTGCCCTGCAAAGGTCACTGAAGAGACAGAAGCTCAATGACTACACGTGAATGATACAATGTTGCAAATGCCTGAACGATACATAGTTGCAATGATACACAGTTGCAAACACATGAATGATACATAGTTACAACATCCCACAACTATCCTTATCTATCCCACAAGCATGCAAAGGCTTAACCATTTTTTCAAAGTTTTTAACAACACTTTATTAAGTAAACAAAATGAACCAAGTAAACTTTATTAAGCAAGTTTATTAAGACTTTATTAAGTCTTAAGCAAAGATAAACTTTATTGCCTGACTGACGAACCATGGTATTCCTGCAAGTTGTATCTGGCAGCACGTCTTTCCCCTGTATTCTGACTGCGTACATGCTGCATCCTTTTATATCCATGAAGCGGACACAATTCATACTCCCCGCATGCGCAGTGAATGCTTTGCATCCGATATACATCCGTGCGGCATCCCCTTTGTTTCCTATAGGTGTCCATGATGCATCCGCTTCATCTGCTATGCATCCGCTCCTTCCGCTATGCGTCCACTTCGAAATTCTCCCCCAGAACCCCTTCGGAGGTGTCATCTGCTTCCATCCGCTTTCATCCGCTAGTCTTCTGATGAACATCCGTTTAATATCCCCGCTACATACTACCCATGTCCGTTCTTTTCCATTCTGTTTATGCAAATTTTCGCCACTTTTTGGAGCGGATGAGAATGGATGGAGCCACCCCCGAAATTTTGCTCATCCGCTGTGTCCTTTATGCATACATTTTGCATCCATCGGCCAGTGGGACCGGGCCTTTAGCATTAGACAGAGTGATGTCTTAATGTCAGTGGACCTACAGAGACATATTTACATATTCCAATTCAGCCTTCCCAAAGCAAATTTCTCAGATTCTGTTATGACAGTTTGCACTTTGAGTACGTTGCCCTCCCCTTTCATCTAGTTTCCACCCCCAAGATCTTTACTAAGATACTAACAGCCCTGGCTGCTCATCTTAGAAATGTACCTGTAGGTACCAGTGCTATCTTGATGAAATTTTAATTTTGTCATCTTCATATCAACAGGCCAAATCAGATACCTTTATTTCCTTGCAGTCCTACAACAACATGGGTTCTCTATGAATTGGGCTAATAGTCATCTAGCTCCCACAACCCAGCTAGTTTACCTGGGAGCTATTATAGATTCAGTGGAGGGTAAAGCTAAGAAGTCTTGTTGAATATAACTCATCTTGGTTCCTTATCAATAAAAGCTTCTTTCCAGCAGTTCTGCTTCGTTATTCAATTATTTCTTCAAACTGCTGATCATTGCATCCTGGCTGGAAGAATCCCAACAGGGAATATTTCTTCCCAACATGAAAAAGCACCCTTTCACACCCAGGAGAAGCAATCCTTAGATCCATTTGAACCACTTAAAGATACCAGCTGGTCTCACTTATCTCACAAGATATCCTAAGGAAGTACATCCCCAAAGTACACCCCAAGCAGTATAAAAAGCTTTTTAAAATCATAGTACCAGTAAACAAACAAACAAACAAACAAAAAACCTCCAGAGAAGCTCCGGAGGCTTCAGCTAGTCTGAGTATACTGCCAAGAACATTAGCTGTTACAATGTGGGAGAGCAGTTTCTGAAAATACTTAAGCAGAGCAATAAAGATAAGGATCAGACTAGAAACAACACAGATGCATGCCTTCCTGACAGGATTAATCCTGTAAAATGAGAAAAAGAGATTTCTTCCAACAATCATATCGCATAATTGCTCACAAAGTTAACAAACAGTTTTCCTGAACTGGTGCGAACTCTCTGAATCCAACTTCTGTCCGGGTCTTTAAACACCTTGGTTACAATTCTCTGACTTTTTTCAGTCTCAACGTCTTTTTTGTAAGTTTGGCAACCAAAACTGGATGCAGTATCCCAAGTGTGCTCTTATTAAGGATTTATAAAGAGGTACTAATACTTCATGTGATTTTTATTCTGTGCCCCTGTTTATGCAACCAAGAACTGTATTTGCTTTTTTGGCTGGTTCCACACATTGTTGGCTCATACTGTGTTTTCCTGAAAATAAGACCAGGTCTTATATTAGGTTTTTGCTTCAAAAGGGCTTATTTTTTGGTGATGTCTTATTTCTTTCACACAGGTGGCTGTGCAGCACATCCGTTGAGCCATTGTTGATGTCAGGAGGCGAGGCAGAGGGCAAGGTGGGATGGGGCTGGCACCACACTTGGCCCCTGTATGCTCACTGACTCCTGTGTGAAAAAGACAGTGGTGTGGTATGGGAAAAAGGCCATCCAGGAAAAAGAAAACAGAAAGAGCTAGGCAACAAGTCATGCCCTTCTGCCCACTGGATGACTTCAACCTTCCAGAGAGAAGGCACAGGGGAGTCTCACGCATCCCCCTGTGCCCCATTTTGTCCAACAGGGTGCTGCAGGAAGCATTCGTCCTGTCCTCCCCCCTCCACCTGCCTGCCTCGGACTTGTAGATCAGAACTACAATGCTGATCTGGCCCTTGAAGAAATCCAGTTTGAAACCCCTGTTCTAGCCTAAATGTAAAACTTTGCTTTTTTCCAATTTCGTGTTGTTGGATGGGGGCCCATTGTTCAAGTCTGTCAAGATCCTTTTGGATCATGAGCTTGTCTTCTGGGGTGTTGGCTATTCCTGACAGCTTAATGTCATCTGAAATTTTATGAGTTTTCCTTCTATTTCCTCATCTATGTAATTTATGAAAATATTGAAGAGTACTAGGCCTAAGATGGAACCTTGTGGTACTCCATTGCTTACTTTCCTTCACGTAGATGTAGTACCATTAAGAACTACTCCTTGAGTGCAGTTTGTCAGCCAGCTACAAATACAATTGATGGTGATGATATCAATTCCATATTTTCATCTTAGCAAAAGTAATTTGTGTCTGCTTTTTGAAATGTCTTGCTGAAATCTAAGTTTACCATGTCACAGATATAACTGGTCTACTAATTTAGTCAAAGAATGAAATAAGATTGGTTTGGCATAATCTACTTTTAAGAAACCTCTTCTGATTATAATTTTATTTGTTTCTAAATGTTCACAGATCTGTTTTTTGATTGTTTCCTTTATGTTCCCAGGTATTAATATCAGTCTGATTGGTCTGTAGTTTTCTGAGTTTGTTTCCTCCCCCTTTTTTTTTTTTGAAAGAGGGGAACCACATCAGTTCTTTTCCAATCTTCAAGTAATTATCCAGTGTTTCAGGATTTTTTTGAAGACATGGCACAATGATTCTGAAATTACACCTGGGTCATTCTATGTCAAGTGGTCTGGGGGACCCTGCTCAACCATCACAGATTTTGATGAATTTTTTTGTGAACATGCATACATGTCCCCAATTAACATTGGTAAAGTGTTACATTTGCTGATGCAATACTTGCGGAGATATAATCATTTGTTTGACCCAAGACTGCAGCCTTCTACAGTATGATTCTGAGATTTCAGCAACTTTGAGACATAATATCTCTGGCAATATTTAGTTGAGAGAAACAAAACCTGGCCATCTTATATAACTTTTTGTGCTCTATTAAACAAAATAATAAAAACATTATCATGAGCAATCTCCTATATAATTTGGAGCAAAATTGGCCAAAAATATTGCAGCTCAAAAAAGGTTAAAGTTTGGCTTTATACCTCTGGAAGGAAAGGTACTTTATCTCCACAAGTATTGCATCAGCAAATATAACACTTTACCAATGTTCATTAGAAACATGTGTGCATGTTCACACAAAATTTCATCAAAATCCGTGATGGTCGAGTGGAGCACTTTTCTGAATCAGACCAGTTGACATGGAATGACCCATCTGCCAACCCTACAGAACTCTGCAATGTAATCCATCAGGTCCCAGTGATTTATATTTTTCAAGATCAGACAGTTCACTTATCATTTTCTGGATTATTTAAATGTTTATCTCTAGTCTGTCTTTTATGGTTATGTTTTTTGTACAGTGGGCTATAGTTTCTTTTTACATGAAAAATGACCCAAAGTATTAGCTAAAGGGCCTGTCACATTGGCCGATGGATGCAAAACGTTTGTAAAAAGGACACAGCGGACGAGAAAATGTTCCATCCGTTGTTATCCACTCTCAAAAGTGCCCCAAATTTGCATAAACAGAGCGGACAACAACAGAAAGGAACGGACGGGGGGAGGATGTAGCGAGGATGTTAAGCGGATGCTCAATGGAAGCCTAGTGGATGGGAGCGAATGGCATCCCGCAGGATGACATCCGCATCCCGCAGGATGACATCTGCAGGGTTTCCGGGGGAGCACAGCGAAGCGGACGCGCAGCGGAAGGAGCGGATGCAGAGTGGATGCCGAGCGGATGAAGCGGATGCAGAGCGGAAGCCTAGCAGATGCCTAGCGGATGCCTAGCGGATGCAAAGCATTCACTGCGCATGCAGGGAGGATGCATTGCGTCAGCCCCGTGGATATAAAGGGAAGCAGCTCGTAAGCAGGTCACTATTCAGAGGAAAGACCTGCTGCCAGACACAGCGCCAGCCAGCCAGCCAGCCAACAACCATGGGGAAGAAGAGGAAGCCTGTGGCATCTGCTGCCAGCCCTGGCAAGAGGGACAGGGCCACCATCCCACCCCCTGGCCCTGACTCTGCTTCTGCTGGGGCTTCTGCTGCTGGGGCTGACTCTTCCAGTGCTGGAGCTTTTGCTGGCACTACACCTGGTGCTGGTGCTGCTGGCGCTGCTGGTGCTTACTCTGCTGCTGCTGATCCTGGTCCTGCTGGTGCTGCTGGCACTGCTGGCGCTGCTAGTCCTGCTTTTGCTGCTACTGTTGTTGTTGCTGGTGGTGGTGGTATGGAGGATCAGCTCCTACAACCTCGAAGCCCCTCTGATGAGGGCCCAGATGTCTCTGTCAGAGGGAGGAAGAGGCATACGCGTGAACGGGAGAGGAGGCAACACTCCATTGAAGAGGAACATGAGGATGAGGTGCTCAAATGGCTGAGGGAGAACGAGTATCTATGGTGGAAGGGACACAGGCTCTATCGAGACACCAAAAGGAAGCAGGCTGCTTGGAGAGAGGAGATGGAGAGCCTGGGCTACACTTCAGAGGTGCTCCTCGGCTGGTGGAAGCACATGCACACCTGGTACGGGAAGCTGCACCTCAAGAAATCTGGCCAGGCCATGGTCAAGCTGACGGACCAAGACACCTACCTGATGGCCAAGTGCAGCTTCTTGGAGGGTGAGATCCGCCACCGAGGAGCAGCCCCTCTGTCAACCCTCTCTCTCAGGCAGCCCACAGAGAGCCAGTCCTCTTCTGGCCAAGAGTCAGCTCCTGTGTCCAGGCAGGTATCTTTGGAGCGTGCCACGACAGAGACCCCCCTGACAGCTGCACTCCCGGTGGCGGAGCGCGTGGAGGACCCCCTGATGCAGTGGGAGCAAGGAGAGGGCACTTCCACCAGAGAACGACCCACATCCACCCCCAGCTCCACCTCCACAGAAAGCAGGCAGAGAGGCAGACCGGAGGGATAGAGCCACACTGTCCTGCTGGAGAGCAGGGACACCATCAGAAGCAGCATACATCTCCTCTCTCAGCTGGTACACACTGACGTCCCATCCTCCAACCGCAAGCCCTTCCTCACCTACGTCAACCAGACCCTCATGAACATGTCAGAATCACAGTACCAGGTGATAAAGTACAGGATCACCGGTCTTCTTCCCAACCCTTCAGACCCAGCTGAACCTGCTCCCACCCAGTCTAGGTCTGCTCCTCCACCCCAGGTGATGTCACTGCCCTTCCAAAGCTTTCCACAGCCTCTCACCTACCAAGGCTATGGCTACCAGGAGCTCCAGCAGCCCAGGCAGCCCTTCCCAGTCCAGGCACAAGTACATTGAACGCCACTGATGCCACCAATGCCAGCCACGCCGCCAATGCCACCCACGCCACAGATGCCCCCACACCACAGATGCCACCCACGCCACAGATGCCACCCACGCCTCACCTTGCTCAGCTGCAGACCAGACATCCCCACTACACTGATCCTTCCTCCACCCCACAGCCAAGCCCGGCCTCAGAACATCTGTCATCGGTATTGGGGCTGACACCCCATGTCCTGGAGGAAGGGGCTCTCAACATCACAGGACTGAGCCAGCTCTTTGAGAGCTTCCTCCACATACCGTCCCCTGTTGTCCTCTCGGGGCCAGGCACCCCAATGACACCTCAGACCAGCACTCCAGCAGCAGCCACCTCCACAGCACCTGGACCCTTCACCCCTGAGACTGGGCATGCCTCAGAGTGACTAAGAAGAGTGCCAGAGACTGGGTGGCTACCTGTTGACTTTATCTTTGCTTGGGTCATTTTGCTTTTACAGTTTGTTATTAATAAAGATTATCTTTGCTTCACACACTTGCTTCATTTATTTTAGTAAATAAAGTCTTGGTAGAAACTTTTAGAAATGGTTTAAGCCTTTGCATGCTTATGGGATGGGTAAGGATAGCAGAGGGATGGGCAGGGATACCTGTGGGATGGGCAGGGATATCTTTGGGATGGGTAATAGCTATGGGATTGACAGGGATACCTTTGGGATGGGTAATAGCTGTGGGATAGATAAACCTCCAGTGCAAGCATAGTGGGACTGTATGGTCCACCCTCCCAGGTGCCACACCTATAGCCCTTTATTATCAATAACAATTTAATCATTGATCCACACATTTGAACATAAACACAACTCTTTCTTAAATGCCCTGTTCATTGTAGGCCTACTCAACATACATGGCCCAATCTCATCAGTGTGATGAGATAGGCTGAAGGAAGCATGCATTAAGCATCTATCATCCTCTCTTGCCACTCCACTGCTCCAGCTGGGGAGTTCCACCAGTGTTTCAGGAGGTTGCGCTGCTTCTTCCCTTCATGTGAAGCTCTGTTGGGGCGTTGCACATCCACAGTGTCTGTCAGGTTTCGCCTTTGCCTCCATTCACCAGGCTCCATGTCCCCATTGCCCTGTTGGAGGTCCACGAGCCTGTTCTGCAACACTGGGTAGCGGGTGCACATGAGTGTGCAGGATGCAGCAAGCTTCCACGATCCTCCTCACGGTCTGTGGGCGATGCTGCATGGTGGTGAGAAGTACCTGGAACCTGTTGGCCAGGATGCCAAAGGCGTTCTCCACTCTTCACGGGTGAGGCATCTGGAGGTGTAGGGCTTCATGAGGTAGGTTGTGAGGGAGAAGGCGTCATCCCCCACAATGAAGTAGGGCACATCTTGTGTGTCGTTGGGCAGGGGGTCTGGATCTGGGAAGCCCATGATGAGGTTGCGTTCCAGCCCCTCCTTGAGATGACTGGCGTTGTATACCTGGGCATCTGAAGCTGACCCGTTGCCTGAAGCATTGATGTAGATGAACTTGTAGTCAGCATCAACCATGGCGAAGAGGATGATGCTGAAGAAGCCCTTGTAGTTGAAATAAGTGGACCTTGAGTTGGCTGGAGCTTTGCAGGCCATGTGCTTCCCATCTATGGCCCCAACGGTGTGGGGGAAGTTCCACTTCTGATACCACTGCTCTGCAACTTTCCTCCAGCCTTCTTCAGTGGAGGGGCACTGGACGAGCTCCTCCAGGTATTCTTCGATGATGGCCTGCACCACTTCTCTGACCACAATGCTGATGGTGTTGTGTGTCACCCTCCAGCCGTAGTGCATGCTCCTGTAGGTTGTCCCTGAGGCCAGGTGGCGCAGAGTGAGTGCCACCTTGAGCCCAGGTTCCAGGCTGGGCTGGAAGTTGGTGCTCTGCTTGGTCAACCTGGGTCTCAGCCACTCCACAACTTCGTCAAACATGGCTGGCGGCATCCTCATGAAGTTCTGGAATTCACAAGGGTCTTCGTTCCTCAGCTCCACTATCAGCTTGTTATACAGTCCGTACTCTGCTCTTCTGGTCATCCATCTTCGGACCGAGACACTTCTTGGCCGCCTCCTTTTCTTCACGGAGAACAGGTGAAAGAGCCTGTAGATGGCTTTGCACTGTTGTATAATGATGGTGACTACCAAAAGGAGTGTGTGATGATCCATGGTGGAGATGACTGGATGCTGGGGAAGAGCAAGAGCCAGATGAAGGCTGAAGAGGTTTGCACCGCAGGGCTGCTGGACTGAAAGTGAGATCCAGGTGAGTTACTCCCCCTTTTTATAGGAAATATAGGTTTTCCGCTCGGTGTCCTTTTGCACCCTCTAGGCATCTTGCATACATCCTAAATATCCGAGATAGGTCCCCTCTGCGAACGTTTTTTTCCATTTTAATGCTTTATATCCGAGCTGCATCCGCTTTCATCCTTTCTCCGTCCGTGCTACTAACGCTTTGTGTCTGTTCCGCGTCCGTTTCGCTTCCTCCCTGTGTCCGTTTTCCGCTGGAGCAGATGTGAGTTGCACGGATGCGCAGCGGATGCCTAGCGGATATAGCAGATGCGTAATGGATGACGACGGACTTCTAACGGATGTTCCCCGTATGCGTTGCGTATGCAGAACGGATGTGTTGAATACATTTTCCGCTCAAAAAGTTTTGTGCAGCTCAAAACGTTTTGAGCGGATGAAATGTCAATAGACGGATGCTGGACGGATAGAGAGTATGAAACACGCATGCAGTGAGTGCAGAACGGATGCATCGCGTTAACCAACAGATGGCAAGCTTTTCTCTCCATTTTACATCCTCTTTCCATCCGTTGGTGCTGTGTGACAGGGGCTTAAGCAGCTCTGCTTTCTCTTTACTGCATGTTATTTCCTTGCCAGCTTCTTTCTTTTGTGGATCAACTGCTTCATTGTCTTTTTTCTTGTTATTTTTATGTTGAAAGATTCTTATTGCAAGTCTTAGTTCATTCTGAGCCTTTATTTTCCTGATTTCATCCTTGCCGATTCAGGCGATCTGTTGATATTCTTCTTTAGTTATGTGTCCCTCTTTTCATTTTTTGTACACGTCTTTTTTGTCTTTAGTTTATCTTTCTGCAAATCATGCTGATTTCTTTTTGGATTTCTTGTTTTTCTTTTTCTTTATTGTGCTAGACTGGATTATTATTTTTCAGAGTTTCCCAAGCTTCTTATGTTGTTTTCCCCTTTAAGATTTTCATCTGTGGAATCTTTCCTAGGCTCTCTCTGAGTTTGTTAAAATCAGCTGTTTTCAAGTTTTATTGCTTGTGTTCACATTATATTGAATTCCAGTATGACGTGGTCAGTCTCTCCCAAAGTTCCAACAACTTCTATCATTTCTTCTCTTAATAAAAATTAGGTCCAATATAGTTTTTCTCCTAGAGTACCTTTTGGATGACAAAGTTGTTAGTTAGGTTGGTAAGGATCTGTTCAACCTCTAACTTATTGCACTAAAGCCTTCACTAGAATTCTAGTGAATTGAAAAATTGCTGTAAAGTTTTAACATGCTAATGGGCTGGTGGCCAAACACTAAATTTCCTGATAATGCAAATCACATTACTACTGTTGTATGTTTCTTACATACATTTGTTAATTGCTTGTCAAAAAGTCATCCTGTTTGTTCCCTAAACTTTGAGCATTAGTATAGAGACATTTGAGTCAATTGATCTTGGGTGTGTTTTTTATAGCTACTTTTCATAATTCATGATCCATTCATTTCATTTTCATAATAGAATCATGATGCAAATTAAATATATTGATGAGAATAATGTGATTTTGGCATTTTAGTTTACTTTATTGTCATTGCATCTTGTACAACAAAATTAAATAAATTATGACTATGTACATTATGTACAGTATGACTATGTACATTATGACTATGAAAATAGACACAAACACACATCCTTCACATTCTATACATTGAATTAAAAACTCCTGATATTGCATAAAAATTGCACTATATAGTAGAATTCAGTAAAGTTACTGCCCTGGGATAGAAGCTGTTTTTCAGCCTAGCTGTCTTTGTTTTTATTATACTGTACTGTCTGCCAGATGGTAACAGTTCAAAAAAGTGTGCCCAGGATGAGATATATCTTTGAGAAAGTTTTGAACTTTCTTAAGTCAGTGGGAGCTATAAAACTCTTCCAAAGAGAGGAAAGGGCAATGATCTTCCAGGCAATTATGTTAACCCTCTGGACTGCTGTCCTATCCGCCACTGTGCAATTGGCAAACCATACACAGGTGCAGTAACTTAATATACTCTCTATGATGCAGCGGTAGAAGGTCACCAGCAGTTTTTCATTCATATGTAGTTTCTTGAGAAGTCTCAGGTAATATTATCTCTGCTGGGATATTTTGACCAGAGCTGCAATGTGAGCACCCCAGGTCAGGTCCTCTTTTATGGTAACACCCGGAAACTTAAAACTGGGCACTTGCTCCATTTGGTCTCCATTGATAAGCAAGGGCTGGATGTCTGATCTGTTTCTTCTATAGTCCACTATAAGCTACTTGGTCTTATTGGTGTTGAGGACCAAATCTCCACACCACAAAAGCAATCGGTCCACCTCATCTTGGTAGGCAGACTCATTTCCCCCCGCCCCCCCGGAGATGAGTTCCACCACTGTTGTATCATCTGCAAATTTAGTAATAGCATTACTAGCATGGGTGGGAATGCAGTCATGTACATAAAGAGTATAGAGTAAGGGACTCAACACACAACCCTGTGGTGTACCAGTGTTAAGAATAAGGGCTGAAGAGGTATGATTATCTAATCTGACCCTTTGTGAGTGGCCAGACAAGAGATCTATAATCCAAAGGCAGATTGAATAAGAAAGTCCAAGGTCCAGAACTAGTCTAACACTAGTCTATGTGTAATAATAGTAATAATAATAATAATGATAATAATGATAATAGTAATAATAACGACATCATCATCGTCATCATCCCTCCAAAGAGGGTCTTATCATGGTGGAGGGACTTGCGTGTCCTAGTGATCCTAAGGCCTATGCTGAAAAGGTGCAATCATATCAGACAGGTCTTAGGTGAAGGGCCAGACAAAATTTGCTCCACAACCCATTTCAACATGATGAATACAAGAAAAACAAAATTTATGCCAGCTGAACTGTCGCCTGGATTAACAAGGGTTGGATGCAATGTCTCCTGGGCATTCTACACAAAATGATCTACAGGGCTCAGCTCCCTCTGCTAGGCAACCAGGGCATGGCACTGAAGCAACTGGAAGAAAAAGCGAAAATGAAAAACCTGGACAGGGAAGAAAATATCTTGATTATGGAAGCTTCCTACCAATCTGAGCCAGCAAAACATGGATTTCAAAAATGAATGTATCAGATTTGGAAGGCAAATTTCATGGACTGTGACATCAGAGAACAAAGATTAATGGACCAATGACATGTGATTCTGAGACACAATTTTTTCACTGCAACAGAATTAAGAGAAATGGAAAAGAAAGTAACTAATGACCTGAGCATACCAATGAAAAATGATAATGTGAGTGAATTGCAGACTCAAGAACAAACTGCAGAAGAAAGAGGGGAAGAAGTTGCTGAAATTGATGATAGTAAAGAACAAGAAAAAAGTGAAGATCAAGAAGCATCAACAGATAAAGATAAATTAGCTGAGAAAATAAAGAATCAAATGGCAGACACTGAAAGAATGCACTTGCCAAAACTGAACCAAGTTAATCGGAAAGCATTAGCAAATGTACTGAAAAAGTAAATGAAGCTATGCAAACCATCCCAATTACTACATTAGCTGAAACAAATCAGCTGATGTATGCAGCAGCCTACATAATCACTAAAGAATTGGGTTTAAAAATAAGAGGCAAGAAGGGGAAGCCAAAGTGGAAAATTTGGTTGGAATTTAAAATTAAGAAACTTTGTGGAGACTTGACCATCCTGAAGAAGCTGAGGTAAGGCCAGCTAAAGAACAAGCAGATCAAAAGCAGCTTGGCAGCAAGATATGATTTGGAGAACAAGGAGATTCCTATAGTAATGGAAGAGCTGAAACAGAGGGTTGTTGCCATTATTGAAAAGATTAAGAGATATGAAAATTGATTAATCCAGTTTCAACAAAACTCACAGTTCAGAGCAAATCAGCACCAGTTTTATAAGAACCTGGAAAGGGAAGAAGGGATAACATCAAGTGAAAAGCCTGATAAAGAAAAAGCTTTGAAATTCTGGTAGAACCTGTGGGGAAATGACAAGAAGCATAAAACAAATGCAAACTGGATCAAACAGATTGAGTCCTCAGTGAAAGTGCCCAAAATGGAAGATGTGAAAATAACAAAGGAAATGGTTCAAAGGCAGTCTGGAAGAATAAAGAACTGGAGCGCACCTGGGCCAGATGAACTGTATGGCTTTTCGCTGAAGGCACTAACAAGCTTATATGAAAGTCTTGCTGTCCACATGAACTAAATTATAGAAACGCTTGAAAATGATGAATGATTAACAACTGGAAAGACTTTTTTTAATTCAGAAAGAGAAAAACAAAGGAAATGATCCAGGAAATTACCAACCAATTGCCTGCTTTCCAACAAGCTATAAGCTTCTTACTGGCATAATTGCAAATCAATTTATGGATACTTGAAAAGGAAAGATCTGCTCCCACTGAAACAGAAAGGGTGTTGCAAAAACTCAAGAGGAACAAAAGATAGCTGATTGACAAGCTAATTCTGAAGAATTCGAAGAAAAGGTGAACCAACCTGTTCGTGGCTTGGATAGACTACAAGAAAGTGTTCAACTCAGTCCCCCACAGCTGGATTAAGAAATGCTTGGAAATCTTTGCATCAGCAGCAACATTCAAAAATTCATGGAAATTTCAATGAACATCTGGAAAACAAAGCTTATGGCTAATGGAGAAGAACTGGGTGAAGTTGAAATTAAGTGAGGCACCTTCCAGGGTGACCCTTACTATTTATTCTGTCAACCCTACCTCTGATAATAATTTTAAAGAAGGTGAACTGTTGATATGAACTTGCAAAGAAAGGATTGAAAATTTCTCATTTGTTGTACATGGATGATTTAAAGATTTTTTTTTTGTTTGGTAAACAAAAAGTGAATTGAATTCACTAATTGAAAGCATAAAAGAATTTAGCCAGGACATCAGCATGTACTTTGGAATTGACAAATGTACAACAATGGCAATCAAAGCATAGAAGATGATGTCATAGAAGATGGTCTAGAAAGAAGTCATAGAAGATGATGGAATAGAATTTGAAAATGAAGATATGATAAAAGTAATGAAATCAGAAGGCTGCAAGTACTGAGGGTTTTTAGAAACCTCTGATTTAATGCATAATAAAGTCGAATCAACTTCAGCCAAGTACATTTGAAGAACTCACAAGATTTTAAAGTCCAAATTGAGTGGTGGAAACATCATAAAACCAATAAATACCTGGGCTATACCTGTGATTCAATACTCTGCAGGAATAATTGACTGGAGCCAGATGGAGCTGGACAATTTGAACAGAAAAATAAGGAAATTTATTACTATGAATCATGCCTTGCACCCTAAAAATGATGTTGATTGATTATATTTACCAAGAGTAGAGGGTGGTTGAGGTCTCCTACAAATAAACAGACTGTAGCAGAAGAAAGACACAGCTTGAATGATTACATCCAGAAAAGTGAAGAGTCAATGATTTTAGGAAGTACATAAAGGAGGCCTTTTGAAAACAACCAAGTCAAAAGCTGAATACAAAATGAAGTAATTGAGCAAACTGAAAATTGGAAAAGCAAAGCTATGCATGGCGAATACATGAAAAGTATATAAGGCAAAGCTGACTAAATTCTTACTTGGAACTGGCTAAAATCAGGAATAATAAAAAAAGAAACTGAAGGCTTTGTTTTGGCTGCTCAAGAACAAGCCTTAGCCACAAATTGCATGAAGGCAAGAATTCAGTATGTCACCACCAACATCAAATGCCACCTCTGTAATGAGAAAGATGAAACAGTTAACCATTTAATCAGTGTGTGCAGCAAAATTGTAAAAAACTGACTACCTAGAACGTCATAACTGAGTTGCCAAACTGTGCCAAAAGTTTGGATTTGAGTATAGTAACATCTACTGGGAACATCAGGTTGAGAAGGCTCTGGAGAATGAAAAAATCCTGTAGTACTTCAGAATTCAGACTGGCAGGCATTTGGCCCACAACACACCTGACATAACAATAGTTGAAAAGGAAAAGATTTGGTTCATTGATATTGCCATACCTGGTGATGCATGAATTGAAGACAAGCAGCAATAAAAAAATCACGAAGTACTGGGACTTACAAACTGAAGTTGAGCAACTTTGGAAAAAGAAATCATGTGTTATCCCAATTGTAATTGGAGCCCTTGGAGCAATACCTAAAAGGCTACTCACTATTTGGAAATTCTGAATTTATCAGATTTGAATACCCTGATTCTACAAAAAACGACCCAACTTGAAACAGCTTATGTTCTCTGATGCTACCTTAACAGTTCCTAGGTCCTTAGTTAGGACTTGAGCTGTTGAGCTACCAACCAGCCCCAAAGGCTGTGAATCTCACCAAAGATTAACAGTAGTCGTTGCCATCATCATCATCATCTTAAAGGGCTACCTCGCTATTTGGAAATTGTGAATTTATCAGACTTGAAAACTCTGATTCTACAAAAAACATCCCTACTTGGAACAGCTTATATCCTTCGATGCTACCTTAACTGTTCCTAAGTCCTTAGTTAGGACTTGAGCTGTTGAGCTACCAACCAGCCAAACCACCAAAGATGATGATTGTTATTGTTGTTGTTATTATTGTTATTATTGTTATTATTAATAATGGTGATGTCCCATCTTCCCAAAATGGCTTACTGACATTTTAGTAAACATGCAGGCGTTAAACTCAATAAAAAAACTTTTAAGCCTTCACTAGAATTCTAGTGAATTGAAAAATTGCTGTAAAGTTTTAACATGCTAATGGACTGGTGGCCAAACACAAAATTTCCTGATAATGCAAATCACATTTCTGATGGAAATGAAAAGAAATACACTCTCTTAAAAGTGTAAGGGGATATAGCAAATATAACACTGAGAAGAGAACAGAGGAATTTCCATTTTAAAAGCAAGAGAGGGTCCTTCCAAAAAATCCAGCTTTGCCAACTTGCATAATGTAATCCTATAATTGCTATGCAGCCTCCAGCCAAATACTTTTAAAATGGGAGGTAGCTTTCTGGTACAAAAAACATTGAGTTAATGTAGCAAACAGAAAATAGTACATTTGTTCTCAGTTCAATGCATGAAACATTCAAGACTTTGGCATCTCCTAATTTTGAACTGAATGGTTGAAAAATAAACTCTCATGAGTGCAAATTGCCAATTAGCACTTCATTCTTAACCTTTATTCAACTCCAAGAAGTTTACATTTGCTTATAAGTAGTTTCCAAACAAGAAATAGACTTTTGTAGACATGATTAGGCTATATCAAAAAGATTTTATATAAAAAAGATTCAAGTTATAAAAATTGTGCAATGGTACTTATATTTTCCAAGGAAAAAAAGGAGAGATTTTTTTTGAAAAGTTGAAAATAGAGTTCCTCCTTTAACATAAATTATGTTGATTTGATCCATCCAAAGTTTACCATGATTAAATGATACACATTTAGGTCAAAGAGTTAAACATGTACTTAAGTCTCTTTCGATAAACTCTTGGAACTTAAGTGTTTGTTTTGTAAGTGGTTGAAGGAGAAAAAAAGTTTTCCTCCAAAATCTGATTTCTATTCCGGTTATTGCATTCTTTGCTAGAGTTCAATACTTGTGTTCATTTAATCTGTGATTATGAAGGATACATATATTGATGAACTAGGGATTTTAAAAGAGGGAGGTGACATGGAAAAACATCATATAGAATCTGTAGGTGGAAAAGCATATTGCTGTAACTGTTTGGAGCAGAATTGTTTGGATCAGAATGAATTCTTAACCATTCATCCTTCTTGGCATTACACAATTTAATTATACCATTAAACATTTGATCAGAAAAAGTTAGAATTAAAATATTAAAATTACAAAACAAAATTATAAAAATTTCAAAAAATAGAGAATTATCAGTTGTTAATACAGGTGGAGGGATTCACATGTAGTACTTTATAGATAATAACTAATATCTTGAATTGGACCCAGAAGCAAATTGGCACCCAATGGAGTTCACATCGCAGAGGTATTGTATGTGCTCTTCTTAGGGCATCCAGTGTTGCTCATGGGACCACATTTTACACCAGTTCAAACTTCTAGGCAGCCCCATTTCCCCAATTGGGAGATGACTAGGGCGTAAGTGAGCAATTGAAAGATAGGCTCCCCAAGAAAAGGCTATAACTGGCATACAATGTGAAGTTGGGCTAAGGCTCTCTTGGTCACGACAGCCATCTGTCCTTTGAGCAGGAGTCATGAGTACGACAGGGATGTCAAACTCAAGGCCTGCGGGCCTGTGGGGTGCTTAATTGTGGCCTGTGGGGCTGGCCTGGAAATATGAAAGCCCAAGGTGCCTCTGGTGACTATAAAGGGCTGCATGCGGCCCTGCTGCACCTCATTTTCACCCTCATGGCCTCCTGCAACACTTTGCTGGCCAAAAATGGGCTAAAAATGACTCCAAACAGCCAGAAAATGGGACAAAAACAGGCATGAAAACAGCTGGCAAAATGCTACAGGAGGCCATGGAGGGTGAAAATGAGGTGCAGTATGTCCCGTTTTGGCCAGCAGGGTGCTGCAGGAGGCATCTGTCCCGTCCACACCCCAATACATGGAGTGCTGATCCAGCTATCGAAGAAATCCAGTTTGATACCCCTGGTCTAACAGGACTCCCAAGTTACACATTGGGTCTGTATGGGGTAGTACAACTCCATCCAGGACCAAAGATAATAAACTCCTGGATACAGAATTAGAAAAAGCAATGGAGTATTCTTAGTATGCTAGACGGCAAAATGAAAAGTTAAAAACAAATGAAGACATGGGAAATCATCCTATGACCACTTGCCTAAGATACTGTAGTTATAGTATATCTTGTATCGTCAGAGATGACAGAGAAATGCATACGATTTACAAACATTACAGGTAGAGAAGGAATATGATGTAAATGCAGTCAGACCCACATCCCAGACAATTCATTAATAATTTATCTTATTGTTATTGCAACCATTTGAATGGAATGCATACAAATAATGAGAATGGCTATATATATACAAATTTATAAATAATATAAAACTGGAATACTACCATTTATATTATATTTATACCATTAATACTCTACCATTTACCTCCTGGTTTTGTAGCTCTTTTGTCTTGTATGAGAAATCTATTCAGGAACTGAATCATTTCTGCACCTGTAGATTTTCCCCATTATAGAGATGTATGTGAGCTTGTTTCTGCTTGTTTAAATCATATAGGTTCTTATGATCTATATAACAGTAATTTCTTTCTTTACATTATTAACCATTGTTGCCAAAAGGCTCTTGTAAGCCAATTTTGTTTCAAGCTAAATCACATTTTTTCAGTTCAGACTTCAATAGCTCTTTGATCCAGAATTGCCAAATATACAAGCTAGATTCGGAAGACAGAGGGAGCCCAAGTTTGCTAACATTTGATTGATAACTCAGGGAATTCCAAAAATATATCTATTTTTTTTTTCATCCATTATGCTAAGGCTTTTGACTGGGTAGACCGGGGTGTCAAACTCAATTTCATTGAGGGCTGTATCAGGACTGTGGTTGACCTCCACGGGCTGGCCGGGCATGGCCGACTGAGTGAGCTTGGCTGACTGGGCAGGTGTGGCCAGCTTGGTGCCACTCCACAAGCTGCTAGCATGTTTCTTCTTTGCATTGGGCCAAAGCCACGCTGGCCAGATTGGTTAGACCAGGCCTAAACTATATTGGCCTGATCTTTCATCTTCACAATAGGTAGACCGGATCAAAGCTACGCTGGCCTGATCTTTCCTCTTCACACTGGGTAGATCAGGCTGAAGCTATGTTGGTCTAATCTTTCCTCTTCACATTGGGTAGACCAGGATGGCTGCGGTGGCCGGAGCTGACAAAATAGCAGGCCATATGTGGCCCACAGGCCTTGAATTTGACATCCCTGGTATAGTCCACAGCAAATCATGGATTTCCTTTAAAAGCATTATAGACCTGTCTTTAAGGATATTCACCATTTCTTCTGGTCTACACAGCTCAAGCCACTACATCTGCCTGTAGAAATATATTTATGATGACTGGAAAAAAAAGAAAATGGAATATGGAACAACTAAATGGGTCAAATACATAGCAAAGTTATATACTGTACTTTTATTTATCTAATTATTAGATAAATAAAAGGATGATATATAAGTTTGCTTCATATTGGATTCTACATAGATTATAATTTACATGAAAATATATAATGATAAATGAAGAAATGTAAAAGAAATAGGTAAGCATTAAAATTGCTGGAGGAAGCAGTTAACTCAAATAGTCAGGTGTTGCTACTTATGTGACTGGAAACAAATAAGGGCTTAAGGAATTCATTGTGTAAAGTGCAAAAGCTGGTCTGATGCTCAATACTGAATAAACAAAACAAAAAAAAATTTTTGTGCAATGCCAAACCAATGTCAATACATTGATATAGTAACAGACTGCCAGAAAATCTTAGTGAAGAAAAAAAATGATTTTTTTGGTTTTGATTGTGGAGAAAATGTTGAACATATTTTGGATGGCAAAGTAGAAGATATTATTAAATATTACATGAAATATTACTAAACTGACAAATAATAATGAGCCCAAAACTAAGTATTTTGGACATTAAATGAGATGGCAAGAGTTCACAAAGATCCTGTTTTTGGGGAAAAAATGTTGACAAACAGGCTAACTGAAGACCAGATACCGTATATACTCGCATATAAGCTGACTTTAGAACGCTTTTTTTTTTTTTCAAATTTGGGGGTCGGCTTATACACGCATAAATCTGATTTCTGACACAAATGACATGACAATATGACACCACTTCTCAGATCACGCAATATTGATATTACCATACAGCGATATATACATACAGCACATTTCTTTTTACTCTAGGTGCCTCTATTTTGCTTTTTCTCCCAGCGGATATAACACGCTCTGATTGGTTAGTCATTCACTTGACCGCTGTAGTTTTTGCGATCGTCACGTGCAGCTTTGTGTCCAGTTTCTCTGCATTTAGTAAAGTTCCGCAGTAAAATTCATTAAAATATACCCATGTCTGGTGTTAAAAGAAAAAGAATGTCTTATGCTGCTTCTTTTAAACTAAAAGTAGTGAAGACTGCAGAGGAAACAAGCAACCTTGAAGCAGCAAGAACCTTTGGAGTGGATGAGAGCAATATTAGAAGATGGAGAAAGGATAGTACATTGGATTGCACCCCCAGTTCAAAACGTACAAAAAGAGGGCCCAAAGCTGGGTAATTCCCTGAAATGGAAAAGCACATTCTTGAGTGGTTTGAGGCTCAAAGGCAGAATGGCTACAGTGTGTCTAGATTGGCCGTGCGCTTACAAGCATTGCAGAAAATACCAAGGTACCTCAACCTTCACTGCTTCCCCGGGCTGGTGTACAAGGTTTTTGAAGAGAAATGGGATATCACTAAGACAAAGAACAAAAATAGCCCAAAAGCTGCCATCAGAATTTGAGGAAAAGGTGATGAACTTCCAACGTCTCGTGATAAATAAATGAAAGACTGGTGATTTTCCTTTCAGCAGGATTGGCAATATGGACGAGACTCCTATGTGCTTTGACATGCCAAGCACTAAAACATTGAACCAAAAGGGTGAAAAAACAGTTCTTATTAAGACAACAGGGCACCAAAAAACCCATTTTACAGTGGTGCTGAGTTGCACTGCAGATGGGGTGAAGCTACCCCCGATGGTAATCTTTAAACGAAAAATCCCTCCAAAAGACAAATTTCCCAGTGGTGTGCTCGTCCATCAGCATCCCAAAGGATGAATGGATGAATAAGGCATAATCAAATGGATAAATCAAGTGTGGGTGCGCAGAAATGGAGGTCTTCTCAAAAAACACTCCATGCTAGTCTGGAACCAATTCAGAGCTCACCTAACCAAAAAGGTAAAAAGGAATCTAAAGGAGTCAAACACCGTTTAGGCAGTCATACCAGGAGGTTTGACTGGAATCTACAACCCCTAGATGTCAGCCTGAACAGACCCTTCAAGACACACATGCAAAACCTGTGGACACAGTGGATGGCTGATGGCAAGGCTGAACTAACAGCCAAAAGAAACTTCAAACACCCTTCTTTGCCCACAGTTGTGTCTTGGGTGAAGACTGCATGGGATATGATTTAACAAGAAATGGTACAGAAGTCCTTTTTAAAATGTTGCATTAGCAACAAATTAGATGGCACTGAAGATGATGTTGTATGGCAGGAGGATAACAATGAAACTGAAAATGAAGACAGTGATGAAGTGGCAGAAAATGAAAATGAAGATCAAGATGAAGAAATGTGGGATGAAGATAATGTCAAACATACATTGGAGGACTGGAAACATCTCTTTGGGGAATCTGAGAACGAGGGTGATGGTGAGGATGAATTGGAAGGATTCTGAGACACAGTTTAATTTGTGAAAATAAATAAAAGTAAAACACAACATTTTTTCTCATTTATGCTCATCTGCAAGCTTTTGCTACGATAAGTGTATATATCACCATTATATAACATCAGATTCTTTACATACCGGGTAATTAACTTAATATTGTTTCCTGTACAAATGCTTTGATAATGAACCTTCATCAGTGCATTGCATGTTGATACTCTTTTGTTATTAGCCCAAACAACACACCATGGTATTTGGGGGTCGGCTTATATGCGAGTTTTTGCAAATTTTCTCATTTTGGGGCAGTTTTTTAAGGGTCGGCTTATATGCGAAATCGGCTTATATGCGAAATCGGCTTATATGCGAGTATATACGGTATGAAGAATGGTGATACAAACATGAAACTACAAGAAATTCAAGCAAGTTATTACTGACAAAGAATCCCTAGCAAAATGATGCCCATCAGATTTGCTACACAACAATAAATCTTTAAGTTTCTTGTTTGCATATACCTCTTGTTTATATAGGCCAGGATTTCTTCTTTATTTTTTTTCTTATCAGATATAGCTTTTGCAAACAAGAAAATTTCTATTTATGATTCTGCAAATTTAATTCTGCTTTCACCCATCAATCTATAAGATACAGCATTTTTTTGGCATATATGAAAGTATAATGTCTTCAAGAATTACTAGTTAATAAAAGGAAAAATATGAGTTTGAGAATATAAGGATGGAACTGAAATAGAAGACCTTTTGGGAAAACGAAAACTGTACTTTGTTTTCTTTTGAGAAATTGATGTAAATGAACCAAAAATTTGACATCACATTATTATTAATGTAATTAACTGCATTGCAGGGATATTCAATATTCAGAGTGTGGAATCGTGATGTAGCCGTTATGGATATTAACTCATAATATTAAATATAATTGCATGTTGTCGAGAGTTGAGATATCTATCTCTGGGAATACAGAATAAATTCAGTAGAGATGTGGAACACATTCTTCTTGCCAGGATTTTTCCAAAGCATAAGAATGGGGTTTTACAATGCACTAAATTTCACTCTACTTTTCCCCTTTCGTAAAGATCGTTTATTATCTTATACTTAAGGCTGAAAATGAACATAATATTGACATGTTTAATTTTTTAAATTGAATTGACTCTTAAAATTGTGAAAATTATTTCAACAAGCATTAAGTCCAAGTAGTTTAGTTTTGATCTGATTCTAAACAAGATAAAGTATCTGTACATGGATTTGGACAAAGTACTCTCTTGTCTAGAATGTACTAGTGATCTTTGATTTTTAATTTTGCCTCAGTCTCTGTATGTTCTCCAGATCGGCTTTGATCAGATTTACAGGGTGCATTGAAAGGGTGGAAGAGAACTAGAGATGTTTCACTACACAAATGGAAGTGGGCTCATTTAAAATTAATGATGTTCTATTTTTTAACCATTTGATCATGATTATAGATATAACTTTAAAAATAGAGAAGCTGTATTTATCTAAAAAGACAAATCTACCATTTTATCTTTTCTGTTATAGGCCTTCTGCTCCAGCTTATTCAGATTTACCATTCATCAGAATATCCCCCCACAGAAATCCTACTGCAGCACCAGAATCTCCTTTTAGTCCATCTCATCCATACATTAACCCTTACATGGATTATATCCGTTCATTGCACAGCAGCCCTTCTCTCTCCATGATCTCAGCTGCTCGGGGACTGAGTCCTACAGATGGTGAGTTAAAATCTGGATTCCTATTTGCTGTTGTAGTTGCATAATCTGTGATGGTCTATAATGGTAATACAGATTGATATATTTGATAGTTGCATTCATTTTCTGAAAGCATTCCTTCCAATCATTTGCAAATTTATTACATAATTATTACATCATAATTGTTTTAGTTTTTACTGTCAGCCATTATACATTGCATTTTAGTTGCTTTTAAAATAGAATTAAACTATAATACATGTTTTTCATTCTGCTCAGGTAAAATTATAAATATAATGAGAAATTCTTGAAAATACCAAGTATTTTATGACACATGCCATAAGAAATGAGAAATAATTTTATTTATTTTCCATAGTATTTTGCTAATTTGAAAAAAGTACAATTCTTCTCAAGTTGAATTGTTTTGGGAAGAGATTTAGGGATCTAACTACTGTTATCCATGAAGGAATAAATTAATTTAATCCATCTAGATGGCAATGAAACCAGTAAAAGTTATGACAAATTTACTGCATTTGCTAAAATAGGGTCTTTTTCTGCACTATTGATGATTATAGTTGTAGAAATTCCTGACAGGAGCACAACTGTGTTCAGTCCAAGTCCATGTACAAATATTTCATCTTGTTTAGAATCAGATCAAAATTAAGCTACTTGAACTTAAAGCTTGTTGAAATAATTTTCACAATTTTAAGAGTGTTTTTGATGCAAGGAGAAGGAAGTTGGCTTTTGATTCCCTGCATACATAGTTGTTTCATTTGTTGATTCAATACAAAAATGGAAGATACATTAGTATCTTCACAGGATTCAATCCTGGCCCAATTAGCAGTAGTATTTAGGCTTATATACCACTTTACAGCACTCCCTAAATCACAAGTGTCAAACTCGATCACGTTACGTAACATCGTGACATATTGTGGCAGTTTTGCCTGTGTGGAGATTGGATGGCTGTGGCCTGCATGGAATGCATCTTGTCCATAGGCTGCCAGTTTGACACCCCTGCCCTAGATGATTTACAACATAGCATCTTGTCCCCATCAATTTGGGTCCTAATTTTACCAATATCGGAAGGATGGAAGGCTGAGTCAACCTTGAGACCCATCACGATTAAACTCCAAATTATGTGTAGATTTTGTCTGCAATAGATAACTTTAACCACTATACCACTGGAGCTTTAATTATTATTGTTCTTACTGTAAAGTTAGAGATCCTCTTATCAGTATCACCTATTCTTGAAAAGATTATCGTTATTGTTACTGCACTCTTTTGATTCAGTCCATCCAGATCTTTTTGATGAATTCATTCAATAAACCTCAGGGAAAATAAGAAAAAATTTATCACCCATTTGATTTGAAGATTTAGTATATTGTAAGATTTTTGTATATCATATATTTGCATATGTATTTTTAAGAAAGACATTCAGTATTACATAAATTCAAATCACATGATGAAAATTCAAAGTTATATTCTTATATATATTGTACATTATACATTAAATTGTAAATTATACATTCATAAAAATTAATAACTGTAACATATCCTTTAGTGAACATCTTTCTTATAGCAATTCATTACATAGACTAAATTACCATGTTTACTGTTATTTCATAGTTGCTGATAAGAGAGAGGAATAAAGTAAAAATATGTATCCCTGGGTAACTAAAAGGGTTGATTCAGTTTGTGAAAACAATCCTTGAACACCTATTTAAAGTAAAATAACATTTATATATTGCAGGGAAATAAAAGATGGTTGGTGTTATCTAGGTTCACAGATAAGATTAAATAATAAATCATATTTCAGAAAATATGATTGGTTTCCCTTGTTATGTTAAGCCAAATGCAACAATGTGTGAATGACATATTGACTTTACTAGAAATTTCATTTCCAGCATAAGCATATTCATTTTTTTGATTGCTGCTGTGTTAAATGGGAATGTAATTTCAGTTTAAATGTTGCCTAATAGTAATTGCTGCTAAATTGACTTAAAATTGGGTGGGTTTCTAGAACCAGTTCTAGAACCATAGAACCAGTACTATGTCTGCTGATGTTTTTGCCCACCCGCCCACCCAGGCTCTTACTGATCTTTATTTCCTGATTTTTCAACTTCAGCTGCCGAACGAGGCACAGCTGCAGTTAAAAAAACAAGAAAAGAGGGCTGTTTCAAAGGCTGCTTCTCGGCACGCACTGTGCTAATGACAATTAACAAGTGCGCGGCTCACAGCAGGCAGGAAAGCTCATAAATCCCAAACTGGTAATTAACCCTGTTGTACCCCACCCCTGCTTATAATGGATCAAATTATGTTGGTAGTGTGCATTGAAGTCAACAATACTATTTTAATTAAGAGAAAAGTCATTCACAGAACATAATAAAATGGCAGGTTTACAAAACAGATGTTCTTCCCGTAGCTGAATTTGAAAAATGAGTTGTTCTCAATCAGGAGTGTCCAACTCAAGGCCTGTGGGTCAGATTCAGCCCGTGATGTGGTACAATCTGGACCATGCAACCATCTGTAAGTGGTAATGGTGTCGATCCTGAAGATGGTATGTTTTATTTTAGCCTTTGTCCATTCTTTTCTTAGCTTTATTTAGGTTTCTGCAAAGGATTTTAACAGTACTTCTGGCTCACCACACTCTAGTGGGTGAAAGGGGGTTCTAGTGAAAAGGGGGAATGTTATGTCTAGATGGCATTCTTTCTCATGGGAATAAAGAAGATGCCTGCAGCTGGAGAAAGGTGGAGTTTGGAGTCACTGGACTGAGGGACTGAAAATTTATTGGAGATTGTGACTCTTGGGGGAAGTTTCAAACTTTTGCTTTTTACTGGGTGTAATTCTGGAATCTGGCCAGAGTGAGAATTACACCAAGACATTGCCAATTTGATATGTTCCTAATAAACATACTTTAAAGAAAATATGCCTTGGATTTTATTTCTGGGGACTTTTTACTTAGAACCTTGACAAAGTTCCAGCCCTCATCACTTTGGCCCATCCTATCCCATCCTGGCAAGTACACATGTGTGCAGGAGGAGGCAAGTGAATGCTCACACAGACCCAGCCCACAGTATCCTGGGAGGCATGTGTATGCACAGGAGGAGACGGGGACACGTGCCATGCCAGGATATGGTAGGCTGGGCCTGTGCGCATGTATGCCTGCTGCCTCCTATGCACACATGTGCCTGCCAGGATGCACACATGGATGGGATAGCCCAGGCTGAAGCAATATTGGCTGGCCAATTATCATTTCCAGGACGGCCGCACTTACCAGCCTTTCAGGTGTGTGCTTACAGGGCAGGAGGTGTCTGGCAGCAGAGGCTCTGCAGCTGGCACTCCAAGAAGCAGACGTGGCAGCACCGGCAGCAGGCAGAGTCACAGTCACACATGATGTATACCACTTAACACAACTGCTCCATCCCATGTGGCTGGGACAAGGCAAGTGGTTACCCTGTGCATCCAGCAGGCTAGATCCCATGTGTCTCCCCTGTGCTTCTCCCTCCAACTACTGCCACCGCCATGGGCCAAGACAAGGTGTGAGTATGAGGCAGCTGCTGCAAGACACCATCGGCCCACTACTCCATCCTGTCTATTTTTGCTTGTGGTTGGAGAACAGGTTGCCATTGACCATCTTGGCCCCTTGTGGGTGTTCCTTTGACCCCTGCATGGAGCATGTTCCCCTCACGAATCTGACATAACTCAGCATCACTGTGGGCCATTGCCACAATTGTGGCTGCCAGCAGCTCATGCAGGTCCATGATTAGGTCACTGCCATTGCTACCTGGAGCACCAAACCACCCACCCTGAGGGAGGTGAAGTGGTCAGTTAGAAAGTCCAAGTTGAAGTGGTAGAGCATGCCCAGGCCAAGCAGGCAAAAGATGGCCACCGCGAGTGGGGGAAAGCCAGATCTCTATCAGTGCCATGGACACCCAGATCCAACTGGGATTGCATGCCTTCCCCCATATCTGCTGGGCCTGGGCAGCCATGGTGCTGATGAGGATCCAGCTTGCCTCGCTCACAGTGGCTATTTTTTGCCTGCTGGGCCCTGGGCACGTTCTATCACATCAAATTTTCTAGCTGGTCTCTTTGCCTCCATTGGGCTGGGCAGGCCTGAGTGGTGGTGGTGGCAGTCCACAGCAGTGCCGAGGTTCATTGGTACATATCAGGCACGTGTTCCATGTGCTGGCCAAGGACAAGACCCACAAGGGGGAGATGACTAGCAGCATCCTGTTCTCCAACCATAAGCCAAAACAGACTGTGGGACAGAATAAGCACATCCAGCAGTCTACATGGACAGCCAACCTGGTGGTGGCAGGATTTCCAGAACCGCAGTGTGCATCAGCTAAGGCTACAGCCGGAAACCATCCCCCCTACACACAAAGGTTGGCGAGAGCAGGGTTTCCGCTGTAGCTGCCCTGCCCCCTACCTCATCTCATCTCATCCTGCAGGATGAGCTTCCTATCCTCACCCCACCCACAGTTGACCCCTGGATTCCCTCCCCAACTTCACCTGGTCAGTATTAGTTTATATTATATACAGCAGAGCATTTTTATTAGTGGTAGAAAAATGTTTATTGCTTAAAATTTGTTAATCTCCAACAGTAATATTAAGAATTTTATAAATAATTTTATAATTATTTATGATGTTATCCAGCAATTTTTAAACAATAAAATATGATTTTTAAAATATGACACTTTCAGATATCCAATTAATTATAATTAAGTGTAGTTTCTGTAATTTCTTGTACTTTTACATTGTCATGCTTCTTTAAGAACTGTATAATTTAAATAGTTTAAATTTGTCACAAATTTGTTACAAGATTAGAGCGAAATTGTAACAAAACTTCTAAAAGAGATTAAGAGACAAGGGGGTAAAAAGACAGGATTGCAGAAGAAAGGAAGGGAAAAAGGGAAGAGAAGTTACAAAAGTTTAAAACAAGATGTAAAGAAACAAGATCTATTCAGAGAAAGTGGGTGAAAATATGATTAAAAAAGAGATTCTGCAAAGTACATAAGATTGTATTGTTATATTTATATTTAAAATAATGTTAGAAAATTGGATTTAATAATTGAGCTTGATTTGTTATGGATTATTGTTTTAACTATATTATAAACTTATAATTCTCTTTTATTTTATAATACAGTAAGTAGTTTCAGAATGTACTAAGCAGAACCAGAATGAAAAGTATATATTATTTTGAGTGTTAAATCTAGGGGAAAGATTTAAAGGTGTTATACTTTAATCTGTGATTAGAGGAGAATTTTTGCGTTAAAAAAAAAGAGAAGAGACAAATAGAAAATTGAAATAGAACAGATAAAAGATATACTAGGGGGTAAAGGCAGGGGATACAAGGCAGGATTGGAGAAGAAAAGAAGGGACAAAGGGAAGAGAAGTTATAAAGGTTTATAGATTCAAAGGTGTCATACTTCAATCAGTGATTACAGGAGAAATTTTGTGTTAATGAGAAAAGATGATACAAAATTGAAATAGAACAGACAAAAGAAATATGTATAATGATTTAAATTGAGATGAAATAAATAAAATAGAATTAAGAGAGTGAAAAGAGGGGAGAAGCTATATAGAAAATGTAGAATGGTAAATAAGATATGAAATGGGATAAAAAGTGAGCATGAATTTTGAATTTATGTCTGTATAAAAAGATGTAACCCGGGATTAAGCCACTTTCCAAAAAGAAGTTTTATGTTTTGATGTCTTGTGTTTTGTTTGTGTATGTTTGTTTATTGAAAACTAATAAAAATTTGTAAAAAAAAAAATTAGAATATCATGCAAAAGTTCATTTTTTTCTGTAATTAGTGAAACTAATATATGAGATAGACTCATTACATGCAAAGCAAGATAGTTCAAGCTGTGATTTGTCATAATTGAGATGATTATGATATACAGCTCATGAAAACCCCAAATCCACAATCTCAGAAAATTGGAATATTCCATGTAATCAATAAAACAAGGATTGTACATAGAACAATGTTGGACCTCTGAAAAGTATAAAATGTAAGGCATTCAGAAAGTATCCATGATATCAATCACTCTGAGACATTTTCTCTCCAATTGATTTATTTAGAAATAGATCTGGCATGTCAAAGGCAATTTCCCAAAGTGAAAGTTTTTCATGCTTTACACAGAATCCACCTTCTCTCCCTCCCACTTCTACAATTCATAAATCACAAGAACCAGATTTCCAGTGGTGAAGTCACAGTGGCGCAGAGCAGAAGAGCAATCTCCGCAATCCTGTATCCAAATTTTCGTGCTTGGAAGCTCTCAGAGGCATTGTGAATCTTGGAGAAACACACGAATTAGAAGGGGAAGCCTAGGAGCAGAATGGAGGAAAGCAAGCTCCCACTGCAACAAGGGAAAGCCTTTCAATCCGGCGCAAAAGAAACCCGGCATCTATGGCGGGTCCGAAGCTTTGACAGCCAGCTGCGATCGGGAAGCAGGAAAGTGGATCAACACAAGACATCAGAAGAAGAATGGCAGACTGGGACAGTTTTTGAGAGGTGAGAGAAGAGAGTCCTGCAAAAGAGTTTGACAGAGGGAGTCTCTGGAGAAAGTGAATACAGTGGCTAATTGGCAGGGGATAACGGAGCTAAAGAGAGAGGAGGAAATAGAACAGTTTGACAGCTGAGAGAGAACTGCAGAAGAAAAGATCGAGACTGTGAATAAAAACTGAAAATTTCTATGATTTGGACTGATTACTAGCAGAGCAGAAAAGAGACAAGAGAGAACAATTGGAACTTTAATGGAGAACTGTAGCTGAATGGCAAGTGAAAACATTTTGACAGAAAGCTGTGAGAATGAAAGTGACTAAGTAATTAAAGATGACTGAGGAAACTGGAAATGAGGAAAGTAATGTAATGATGTGCAGAAGACATGGAAAGAAGAAGGAAGAAAGAAAAAAACCACTTACAAAAATGAAAAACTCTTAAAGAAACTAAAGAAATTAGAACATGACAAGAAAACCCCCAACAACTCACAACAACACCTGAAACAATGAGTATACAACGTCTCCAACAGAGAACTCACCAAAACAGATGTCCTAACCAAAGGATTCAATTATGCCATAGCACCCAAAAAGATCCCCACAGAATCCATCATATGTGCAGTAGAATCCAGCCTAACCAAATTAAATACAGATGAAGCTGACAGAAGGTTACTCACATTTTATGCACAACGAAACCACCAAAAAGTAACTTGCAAAAAGATGGATTCAGAGCACTACAAACCCTGAAAAATGATAACAGCATAATAATACTCCCAGCAGACAAAGGAAATGCCACAGTACTAATGGACAGAAAAGACTATGAAACAAAATTGACAGACCTACTCCAAGACTCCACATACAAACCTATAAACACAGACCCAACCACATATCTAGAAAAATTAACCAAGAAGAAAATTATAATCAGCCACATAAGCAAAGAAATCCAACAGACGATCATCCCAAGAGAAAAATCTTCTAGATGCCCCAAATTATATGGCCTCCCAAAAATACACAAAGAAGGCATACTTCTCAGAACCATAGTCATCTCCATAGGAGCTCCATAGGAGCACCATAAAAAAACCTAGCTAAACACTTAGCAAAACAACTACAGCCCCATGCTGAAATCGCAGCTTCATATGTACAAAACTCATACCACTTCTTAGAAATGATCAAAGATCTACACGTGGAACAAGAAGATCTGCTTGTAAGTTTCGACGTGGTTTCACTATTCACTCAAGTCCCGATAAAAGAAACTCTCGAAATCATCAAAAATAAATACCAACCAACTAAAGACCTCATGGAACTAACAGAACACTGCCTAACCAACACATATTTCATATACAAAGGACAAAGATACAAGAAAATTGAAGGAGCCCCTATGGGATCACCACTGTCATCCGTCATTGCAAACCTGTTCATGGAAGAATTCGAATCCAAAGCCCTGGCTAATGCCACCCACAAACCCAAACTACGGCTAAGATACATCGATGACACATTTGTGATTTGGCCCCATGGAAAAGAAAACCTAAACAATTTCCTAACACACCTAAACAGCACACACCCCAAAATCAAGTTCATCATGGAAACGGAAATAAACAAACAACGACCATTCCTAGATGTACTAACCTACAAAAGAACAGATGGCACACTGGGACACACCATATGTCAATCATTTGGAAGCCTGCACTCTCAAATAGAAAGATCTCCACACCACAAACCAGGCAAACACCTGAGCACAAACAGACTCCCTCTGATGCCTCCAACTTGAACACCCCCCCACCAGGCACCCAGGTGAAATCTGGCCTCCTAATGGAAAGCAGCCGTCCTTTCACATGAAGCCAAGCTGCAATGAAAGCCTCCAACACAGGAACAAAGTGTTGCCAGCCAATCAAAGCCACAAAACAGACAGAAGAAACCAGAAACACCAATCAATCAAACTCCAAGTCCAGTGAACACAGACCAAAACTCCCAACCAATCAGAATAGGCCAGCCTCGAATTTGAAACCAAAAGCTGTGAGACCCACTTCCATACAGAAGCCTGATGATGGCAGCTGAGATTCTGCTGAAACGTTGCTACAACTTTAAAAGCACTACAATGACGTGGGATAATACCTGAAGGAAGCTGAACAGCTTACATGTAAGTACCAGTGAAAACTTTAAAATATATGTGTTTGTGTGTGTGTGTGTTTTAGGTTTTCGCAGTACTTACATGTGTGCTGTTCAGCTTCTTTCAGGTATTATCCCACGTCATTGTAGTTGTGCTTTTAAAGTTGTAGCAACGTTTCGGCAGAATCTCATCTGCCACCATCAGGCCTCTGTATTAAATTCGTCTGTGGGTCAGGCTATCACACAGCCGTTTTAAATTTGAGGCTAGCCTAGTGTTGTGCCAGGATGGTTTTTTCTTCATCCTGATTGGTTGGGAATCTTTATTGGTCTTGGAGTTTGTTTGATTGGTGTTTCTGGTTTCTTCTGTCTGTTTTGTGGCTTTGCTGGCTGGCATCACTGTGTTCCTGTATTGGAGGCTTTCAGTATTGGCTACTCCAGCTTGGCTTCGAGTAAAAGGACGGCTATCATCTATGTTATCATCATATAGGTTTCATGTGGGTGCCTGGTTGGGGTGTGTTTGAGCTGGAGGTATCAGGGGGAGGCTGTTTGTGCCCAGGTGTTTGCCTGGCTTGTGGCATGGAGATCTTTCTATTTGAGAGTGCAGGCTTCCAAATGATTGACAGTCTGGTGGAATCATCTCTTCTATTCATGCTTTCAGGTCTTTTTTCAATCTCTATGGCTTCTCTGATGATTCTGTGGCTGGGGTTTTCTATAGTGGCTAGGGTTTTGGTGGCATTGAAGTTGATGTTATGATGTGGCTTTCATGTGTTGGACTAGTGAAGAGGTGTGTTCCAGCTTTTTTACTGCATTTTTGTGTTCATCCAAGCGGGTACTTATTCTTCTATTGGTCTGTCCATTGTATGTGGCTGGACATGATGCACAGGGAACTTCATATATGCCTTGGTTTTCCAGGTCAATTTTATCTTTGGGGTTTCTAAGGATGGCTGCTATTTTTTTGTCTGTTTTGAAGGCAGTCTTGATGTGATGTCTGTGTAGTATCTTACTGATTTTGTCCGTAGTACCTCTTATGTAGGGCAGGACAGCTGTTCCATAGGTCTGTTGATCTTCTAGGTCTCTATTATGTCTTAGTGTGTTTTTGTGGATCAAGCTGGTGATTTTGTTTTTTTGGAAGCCATTGGCTGTCAGTACTTTAGTCAGGGTGCATAGTTCAGTCTTTATGTGTGTCTTGTCTGCCAGGCGTTTGGTTCTGGCAATTAGTGTTTTGGCCATGGAGTTTTTCTGTGCTGGGTGATGGTGGGATTGGGCACTGAGGTAGCGGTTGGTGTGTGTTTTCTTCTGGTATACGGTGTATCCTAGTGTGCCATCTGTTCTTTTGTAGATTAGTACATCTAGGAATGGTAGTTGTTTATTTCCGTTTCCATGGTGAACTTGATTTTGGGGTGTGTGCTGTTTAGGTGTGTTAGGAAATTGTTTAGGTTTTCTTTTCCATGGGGCCAAATCACAAATGTGTCATCGATGTATCTTAGCCAATAGTTTGGGTTTGTGGGTGGCATTAGCCAGGGCTCTGAATTCTAATCCTTCCATGAACAGGTTTGCAATGACAGGTGACAGTGGTGATCCCATAGGGGCACCTTCAATTTGCTTGTATCTTTGTCCTTTGTATATGAAATATGTGTTGGTTAATCAGTGTTCTGTTAGTTCCATGAGGTGTTTAGCTGGTTGGTATTTATTTTTGATGATTTCGAGAGTTTCTTTTATCGGGACTTGAGTGAATAGTGAAACCACGTCGAAACTTACAAGCAGATCTTCTTGTTCCACGTGTAGATCTTTGATCATTTCTAAGAAGTGGTATGAGTTTTGTACATATGAAGCTGCGATTTCAGCATGGGGCTGTAGTTGTTTTGCTAAGTGTTTAGCTAGGTTTTGTTATGGTGCTCCTATGGAGCTCCTATGGAGATGACTATGGTTCTGAGAGGTATGCCTTCTTTGTGTATTTTTTGGGAGGCTGTATAGTTTGGGGCATCTGGAAGATTTTTCTCTTGGGATGATCATCTGTTGGATTTCTTTGCTTATGTGGCTGGTTATAATTTTCTTCTTGGTTAATTTTTCCAGATATGTGGTTGGGTCTGTGTTTATAGGTTTGTATGTGGAGTCTTGGAGTAGGTCTGTCAATTTTGTTTCATAGTCTTTTCTATCCATTACTACTGTGGCATTCCCTTTATCTGCTTGGAGTATGATTATGCTGTTATCATTTTTCAGGGTTTGTAGTGCTTTGAATTCATCTTTGTGCAAGTTGCTTTTGGGTGGTTTGCTTGTGCATAGGATGTTGGTAACCTGGTGTCTTATTCATTGTTTTTAATTTCCATCATTAACCTGTCCATTTTGTCACATTCTAATATTTTCTTTATTATCATTTCCTGTGTGAATATACTTCCGTTTTTCCAATTTTGTGCATGTGTCATTCTGGCCACTTATTATTTATATGTAATTATTAAATGTAATATTAAATATTGGATTCTTTTATTGTATTTCCTCATTAGTATGCCTAACATTCTGGTTTTAGGTCTATTTGTTGTGTTACTATCTCCTCTAACCACTTTTTTTTTTATCTTTGCCCAATTTTTTTTTTGCTAATAGACAGGTCCATTTCATGTGATAATAAGATCCCTGTGCCTATTTGCATTTCCAACAGTCTGGTGACATGTTTGGAAACCTTTTTTCCAGTCTTGCTGGTGGTAGATGCCATCTACATTTTGTACAGATTTTCTTTATTTGATGATGACATTGTTAATCTATAATTTCTTTTCCACAGTTTTTGCCAATTATCTAGTGCTATAGTGTACCCAAAGTCAATAGGTAGTTGTAGAACTTCTTTATCAGTTTTTCATCTGTCCCTTGCAATATCTTATCCAATTCTTGTGGCTATATAGAAGCCATATTTATCTGTATCCTTCTTATATCTCTTGTGTATTTGCATATAAGACCACCAGTCCATGTCAATTCCCTGATGTTTTAGTTCCTAATGTATTTTTAATTTTCCTTTTTCATTTAATATATCTTTATATCTTAGTATTTTATCCAGATTTTAACATGTTAGGATATATTAGTGCTTCCATTGTGGATAACCAGACTGGTATGTATTTTCATACAGTGATTCTAATGTACTAACAGTACAGTAATACATACTAACAACAGTGTTTCCAAACTGGTATCTTTGGAAGTAGCTGTGTGCTTTATGTTTCCCATCTCATAAAAATATATGCCATTCCAATTGTAAGTCATGTTCCTCTATTGCCAACATACTTTTATTCTTTAGGTTTATCTACTCTTTTAGCCATGTAAGCACTGAGGTTTGATAATATAGCTCCCAGTCTGGTAACCCAAATCCTCCCTTATTTTTAGTGTCCTGTAGCATTTTTAATTTGATTCTTGGTTTCTTTCCTTACCAAATAAATTTTGTTGTCATTCTATTTAACTCTTCAAAACAAAATCCTAGTTTCATCGGAATTACTTAGAATTTTTGGTAAATTATTCATTTTAACTGTGGCTTTTCTTCTGATCAGTGAGAGTTGTAAATTTTTCCATGGATTTGTCCAAATCCATCTTTATTTGCTGCATTAATTTAGTATAGTTATCTTTGATAGATATACAGCTTGCTGTTAGCCAAATTGCCAAATATTTGATTTTTTTAATTATTTGCATGCCCATTTTTTTCATCAGTTCATTTTTCTGTTTATTTGTAAGGTCCTTTGTCAATATCTTGGTCTTTTCCTTGTTTATTTTAAGTCCTCCCACTGCACCAAACTCTTCTATTTTTTTTTTTACTGATTTGGGTCATGTTTTGAGCGGTTCTTCCAAATAAATACCAAATCATCAGCAAATGCTTTTACTTTATATTGTTCTTTTTTTATCTTCAGACCTTTAATTTCTTGGTCTTGTCTGCCCTGTCTGAGTAGGACTTCTAGCATTGATATGAATAGCAGAGGCGATAGTAGACATTCTTATTTATGTTAAAATTTTCTGTTGTTTCTCCATTTATTATCACATTCACCATTTTGTTGGAGTATATTGTTTGAATCATCTTTACAAAGTGTTCTCCAAAATTCATGTTTTTCAGTTGTAATATAAACTGTCAATTCATGTTGTTGAAGGCATTTTGTGCATCTATAAAAAATCAATGCTGGTGTATGAATTCATTTAAGAATCTTTTTAGTCATTCTGAGATTATGGGAGCAATTATTTTATAATCAACATTTAATAATGATATTGGTCTATAATTTTTAATCTGTTGGTGATTTGTGTCTTCTTTTGGTATTAGTGTAAGATATGCTTCTGTCCAGGTTTTGGGTGGTTTGGCCCTTAATAATGCATTGTTTTGGACCTCCAGCAGTGAAAGTCCTAGTGATTCTTGTAATTTTTTTTTTACAGTTCTACAGAAAGCCTGTTTGGACCAGGAGTTTTATTGTTTTTTTGTCTCTTAATTGCCTCTGTTATTTCCACTGTCGTTATTCTTTTGTTTAACATTATTCTTGTTTATTTTAGTTAGACCAGCTTTTTCCAAATATTGTTCAGAAATATCTTCTGGTATATTTTCGTGGCTAGACAATTTCCTGAAAAATTCCTGGGTTATTTTCTTTTACTCTTCATTCTGATGATGATAAAGAATTCTCTTTTCATCCTGTAGTTGGTGTTTCATTTTCTTCTCTTTTTCCTTTTTTAACTTTCCTTTTTTACCATCTACCTAGCACATTCAAAGAAGTTTTGTTTTGTCATTTTGACTTTTTGTGCCATTTCCTCTTGCATTATTAAATTCAATCTATGTTTTATTAAGTCTTTTTTCTCTTTTATTATGTTTTTTGTGGGTCTTTCTGTAGATCTAGCTCTAGTTGTTTTAGGTTGTCTTGTAGTATATTTTGCTGTTGTTTCTTTTTCTTCTTTTTAAGTATGCTACTTCTAGTCCTTGGATGTATGCTTTTGCTGTACCCCACGTTTTGGAATGATGTTTCTTCTTTTCTATTTTCTTTTTAAAAAGAGTTTAATTTCTTTTTCCACCATCTGTATGAACTCCTTGTCTTTTAAAATAATTTAGTTCAAAACTTTGAATAAATAAATTTCTTAAAAAATTAAAATATTTTGGTTCATTGTCCATCTCGGTTTCTTCTTTTGTCCCTTCCATGTAACTTTTATGGGATTGTGGTCTACCCATATGTTTGTCGATTTCCTGGATTTCTCATTCCTGGAATTCTCATTCCAGATGTCACCCACACCATATCTATTCTTGACCACGATTGATGTGTATTTGAATAGATTGTATATTGGTTTGTTTTTAAATTTAGCTCTCTCCATGCATCCTGTAAATCTAGTTCTTGTGTCATCTCGAAGAATGTTTTTGGAAATGTTCTTTCGTTTCTTTTACTGCTTCTGTAGTCTTTTTTAACATTTACAATTGCATTGAAGTCTCCTATATTAAACATATATTTTTGTAGTTCGTTTCTATTATCTTTTTTTGGAGTCTTTTATATAACTCTTCCTGCTTATTATTTGGAGCATATATTGCAATCAGAAGAGTTTCTTTCTGGTTATTGATATATCTGTCATTAATATTCTTCCTTCTTCAACCACATATATTTGTTTGGGTTTTAATGATTCTCTAATGTAATGTTCTCTTCATTTCTTTTGATGTACTAAGGACAATAACAGCTTCCAATGTTAGGGTATTCTAGTAGGTTGCCATGTTGTTTTTTGATGTGGACTTCATGGTGTCAGACTATAGCTAAGTTCAATCTTTGTAATTTTGTAAAAGTTTGTTTTCCTTTTGTGGGGGAGTTCAATCCATTTATATTAACAGATAGCATCTTAACTTCCTCCTCCATCTTTTTCCTTATGTTTGGGTCTCAATCTTCTGGTTGTTCTTGTCTCTCTGTGCATTTTTATTATTGTGCCTTCTCGTTCCACCCACTCATTTTCCACCTTCACTCTTCTCATTCTACAGCTTTTTCATCTGGTTGCTGTTCCTCTTGGCTTTTACTTTCTATCTCCTCTCTACTTTCCTGATCTTCATCCATCATGAAGTAATGTTCAAAGAATTTGTGTGCTTTGTCTGTTGTATCTATCCTGAATTTCTTATTTTCCAGGAGATCAGAATTCCTTCAGGTATCAACTATCTGAACATCAATTGTGTGGTCAAGAATTGATAATCTTCTCTGTACTCTACTGGGTATCTGTTTTAAGGTTTGGATTTCTCTCCCCTTGTACATTATGGGTTTCTCTCTTGTTCTTTTGTATACTTTGTCACTCACTGACTTTTTGGTGAACCTCACGTGAACCTCTTTTGGTAATCTGTGCCTTCTTGCATAGTTTGTGTGGAATCTAAAATTTTCATCTATATCTCTTTGTATGTCATGCTTGTTTTTCTGTAATACATCCACCAGCAGGTCTGTTATCACTGTAGTCAAGTCTTCCTCTTTCTCTTCAACAACATTCTGAAATCTCAAGTAGAAGGCTGCCTTTTCCATTTTGAGAAAAAATATTGTCACTTCAAGGTCTCTGTTGGTCGAGGTTATTTTTTGTTCCATTTCTTCCATCTTTTTTTGTTTGTTTTGATCTTACTTCTGTATTCTCTGCTCATTCTTTGTTATCATTTGTTGAATAATCCCTATTTTATCATCCATCTTTTGAATGTCCTCTTTCATCTCCCCTATTTCACTTTTGATCTAGTGATTGCTAGATATGATTTCGTGGGTCTTTGTCATGGCTTCTTGTATCGCAAGAAGTGTCGCTTGCATATTCTGCATAGAGTCTAACTTCTCAATGCCTAACATGCTTTCTATCACTAGTTTGACAGAGATGATGTTGCGGATGTAGGCATCAATGAGATTTTCTTTCCTATTTTTGAGATATTTTATGTACTTGTCATATCTAGTAATTGTGTAAAAAAACAGAGTAATTAGAAAGTATTTCTCCAAAATGGTAAATATAATAGTTTTAATAATTTTTTGCTCTAGCATTTTCTTCCCCCACGCCCCCTGATATATCTTCTTCAACAGCCTGTTATTGTAACAATGACAACCTACAGCTCAGTAACATATATAGAATCTATCAAATATATATGTATAACTTTAGGCTAAACAATTGCTACTTAGTAATTAATAATCAATAAAAGTATGAGTTAATGTTTCTATCAATTCTTTAAATTATTCAAAAGCCTTCAGAGTATGCATTCCTTGATCTTCTTTTTTCCTTATAGAATTTCCAAATTTACCAAGGATTTTTCTCTTCCTTTTCAATATTCCATTTCCAAATTTAATTAATGTCCTCTAAGTGTCACGGAACTCCTTCTGTAATTCTTATAGGTGTTACATCAGTTATTTTACTTTCAGACACATCTTCACGTCCCTCTTGCTCTTTTTAATACTAAAGAAAAGCTCTTCCCAAAGCTTTAATCGGGATTTAAAGGGGTAAGAGTGAGCTTATTTTCTTAAAAGTTCTTATCAGATATTTAGTCTGGACTTTTCTACAGCTTAGTCTCTGTTTTCAATGAATGTTCTGTGGCTCTTCTCTGGATCTGTCAAAAGCTCCAACCTCCTGGTTGCCGCTATTTTCATGGAGCGGAAATCCTGCTCCAATCTTTTTGAGTCCCACTTTCTCCTCTTCTATTTTATGTCAAGGGTAGATCTATTGCAAAGCATTAGAAATAAAAAGTTCTCACCCAGCGTAATCATGTTGCTTTTTGATTTTGTCTTCCTGATTCTTGCCTGGTTATCATGGCTTCAGATCTGCCATGCTGGCTGACTTCTCTTCTGCTGGCAGGAGCTTCCCTTCATTCTAGTGGGAGACGGCCTTTCTCCTTTCTCCATGCTTTCTTCAGGGCTTCCTCTCTGCCTTTACTAACTTCTGCAGGGCTCATAATGCCCATTAAAGGTCACCAAGCAAGAGAAAAGGGTTAGGGATAACAGAGCCTTTTCCCTGTTCTGCCTCACTGTAAGTCACCACTGGGAGCCCTCATTTTGAACTGAGGTTGCTTTGAGTGATGTTTGTCAGCTTTCTTCTTATAGATTTATGCTACCACCCCCAAGGCCTTTTTTGCGTTTTACCATGACTCCTTTAAGGAGTCCATCCATTCACATACTAACATGGACGGGGGGATCCCTCGGCAATTCAGGCATGGGGATGTGCACAATTCTATGTTGAATTGTGCATAGCAGTACTGGGTTAACCCCTTTCCAGATTAATACTGGAATGGAGTTCGTCCCCATGCCTGAATTGTTATAATTGTGTTTAGCCTAAGTGAAATCCTTGTGTATTCTATGTTGTTGCAGGGGTTTCTTTTCAAATGAGGGGGGACAGCCTGTCGAGCCAGAAATTGACATATATGTAGCCATTTTATTTAGCTCTATATTCTCATCATATATGCCTTTTCTTTCTTTTTCTTTGCTGATAAAAGTGGGAGGGTTTCAGGTTCAGCACATTCTTAAGGTGGGAGGAGTGGTTGGAATGTGAGGATTGTTTTGGCTAGGTGGCTTTCCTTCCTGTGGGAACAGAAACTGTCCCTGCCGAGACCTGGAGGTGGAGATTGAAGATACCAGGCCTCTTGGTACAGTGAAAGTTTTTTTTTTAAAAAAAATTCCTCTCTGGGCTGACCTCTATTGCAGATGCTGCTTTATGTCAGGCTACAGAACTTTTCCCATTCAATCAACTATAATGAACTTCTCAAAATGTATCAAAATGTATCAAAAAGGAATCCTTTATTGAGATGAGACAATTCACGTAGAGATTTAAAAGCAGCATTTAAGGTCTCAGGCATGCAGAGATAGATAAGGGAGTTTAAAACCCCTCCCCTTATCTGTACAAAGAGCCAACCTATTCATTCCACCACCCACTTTTTAGAACAATCTTTTTCAGAGTTTCCCAGGTCATACCTAATTCCCTCACCCCCTTTTTAGAATGATCTTTTCCAGAGTTTCCCAGGACACATCTCACTGTGGAATTTTCATGGTCCCTTCGTCTCCTGGCTGTCTCTCCCAGAGGTGATAGGTTCCAGCCATCTGGGTTTCATCCCTCCATTGTATCATGTGTGGGTTATACAAATTCAATATAAGATTAAATATATTGCGATTACATCAAGAAGGATTTCTTTATCAGTCTCTCCCCCCCCCCCTTTCTTCTTCCATTGAAGAAATGACAGATACATGGATCTGACAGTTTAGAAATAAACTACTTTTAGGAAGATATAAAATTTGACAGCCTCTCCTCTCCACAAACAAATTCTTCTTTAAGTGTTAAATAGTAATATATGCATTTAAAACTCTCAGCACTTGAACACCTATTTTTGATAATTCCCACAATTAAATTTACATTTAAAAATTGGTATATTTTACATTTAAAAATCAACCTATGCTTCTCAAATTGAAGTTCAATACATGCTTTGTAAATTAACAGTGTTTACTTATACTAGACTACATTTGGGGTTCCAGAAAAAAATTGAATTATGACCTTCAAGCTTCAAGAAAAAAAATTAGCCTTTGCTACTTTGTAAAAATAGTTCCATTGGACAGAAAAATATTAGTTTAGTGATTATATTCCATTCCAACAACTAGGTCATTTAGCACAATGATTGCTAAGCAAACATGTGATACACACACACATGGTTGAGGGGGCTTTTAAGATCAGTGGTTGCTGCTGTCTCATTCAGATAAAGTTTTCTGTGCCAAACCCATTGCTTCTGTTTTTTGCCCCATCATAGGAAAGGATGTTTGCTTAAATAAGCTATGTTTTCCAATGCTATTTTTCGCTGCAATGCATGTTTAAAAAGTGCTAACCGAAGATTAACAAATTTAGCTCAGTGACCATAATTAGCTGATTAACAATGAGTGGCTTTTGCTGTTAGAAGCAACTGAGTAAATGTGAAAAACATCTTCCAAGAACAGCTGAACTTCATCTGGGCTTGATCAGTCACTTTAATTGTTGGCAGGTATGTACTGACTAGTATTTACCATCATTTTCAGTGTAATTATTAATTATGAACACAGTGACATCTCTACTTATAGGAGAGTATTCTAGTTTTTTAATGTTATTTTCCCCCTAAAAGATTTCAGTTTGTTTTTCAATTGAATTGTGCAGCTTATATTATCCATCCATTAAAACATGGAAAGAATTCTGAAGTGATTCATCTTGATGTGACTTTTTTACATCTCAAAACTTGGCATTTTAATAGGGGTATATATGCTCTGTGTGTGTATTTTATACATGTATATATATAGAAAATTGCATCTATAGGTATGTATGTATATGTATAGAAAATTGCATCATTGAATTAAATCATGTGTGTTGCATTGTTCAATTATGCCTGATTCACCTGGAGACTATTAGATCACTAAAATTAATGAGATAAAAGTTGTTGTTCATTGCAAAGTCATGTCCGACCCATCGCAACACCTTGGACAACCTTTCTCCAGGCCTTGCTGTCCTCCACCATCCTCCAGAGTCCATTTAAGCTCACATCTACTACTTCAGTGACTCCATTGATCCATCTCATTCTCTGACATCCCATTCTTTTTTTGCCTTCAATCTTTCCCAGCTTTAGGCTCTTCTCCAGTAAGTCTTCCCTTCTCATTAGGTGTCCAAAGTATTTGAGTTTCATCTTCAGGATCTGGCTTTCAAAAGAGCAGTCAGGGTTTAACTCCTCTAGAACTGACCAGTTTGATTGCCTTGCAGTCCAAGGGATTCACAGGAGTCTTCTCCAGCACCATAGTTCAAAGGCCTCAGTTCTTTGGCATTCAGTCTTTCTTATGGTCCAATTTTCATAGCCATACATTGCAACTGGGAAAACCATAGCCTTGACTATACATACTTTTTTTTGGCAGAGATACAAGTTAGATTAATTATTTAGTTAAATAGATTTCATTGGAATTAAATATAACTAATACTTTTGACCAAGCTTATATAGGATATTATGCATTGATAGTATATTAAAAATACATAGCAAGTCTCCATAACCTGCATAATATTTCAAATGGTTGGTTGGTAGGTAAGTAGATAGATTTGTCAGTATATAAGAAATTATGAGCTGGGATAGCCATAAGAATAGGGAGCCTGTTATATTTGTCACAGTGGTCCAGACCAGACAAAGCTTGTGCAATAAGCATCTTAAGTCGCTTTACTACTTCACCAATGCAATTGTATTGAATGGGTGTAAAAAGGATTCTCAGATATTTGAAGGGAACTGTGAATTTGGCTCTTCAAATACAGGTCTCTAAAGAATTGAAGTTGAAATGTTATATTAACAGTCATTATAGCAATGATGTAAAAAACAGAATGTCCAATGTGGTATTATTTGGAGGGGCTTTAATTGGTTGAAAGTCCAGAAAAAAACAACTATAGCCATTTCTACTGCAGATGCAGAATTTATTACTCTGTCTGAACTTTGTTCAGAGGTAACTTGGTATGTACAGCTGTTAAAGGATTTAAACATAAAAGTAAATGAAGCTGTAATGGTGTTTGAGGATAATGCTGTTTGCATTAAAATGGCAACAGGTGACAAAGTAAATAATAGAAGCAAGCATGTGGATATTAAATATTGTAATGTAAGAGAAGCCATTAAATGTTAATTAATAAGCTTGCTTCACTGTTCTTCAGAAAACAATCTGGCAGATATAATGACCAAGCCATTGGATGGAGTGCACCATGGGAAGAATATTAAGTTATTTGGTTTTAAGTCTATTCCAGTCATAAAGGGAGTAGCAGTGTATAATAAATTATGAGCTGGGATAGCCGTAACAAGTCAGTTAATGGGGAATGTTTGGTGACTATGAAACAGAATCTGTTGTGAGCCGTGTGAAGTGGCTCAGAGCCTGGATGTGGCTTAACTTAATCAGTCTGTATATATATAAGCATTTGTTTATCCTTATATTCTAGCTAATTTTGGGTTCTGGTTGTTCTGTGAATTCTGCTTCTTGTCCTTATACTTGCTACCATGTTGCAAAAGCTGCATGGGTATTGTATGCATGCATCATGCTTTATATTATTGTATATAAATAAATCCTGCTGAATTATTTACTTGTGCGCTGGTTGGATTGCTGCAAACTCTAGCAAGACTCATGTTTCTAATGTCATTAAATTATGCTTTTAATGTCCTACTTTAGCTCCACATGCAGGAATTAATCCAGCAGAATACTACCATCAGATGGCTTTACTGGCAGGCCAATGCAGCCCATATGCAGACATCATTCCTTCAGCTGCCAGAGCAGGAGCAGGTGCTTTTCATATGGAATATCTCCACGCTATGGATAGTAAGTAATACAACTACAACTGTAGTTGTTTTAATTCAAAAAAAATTGAATGAGACTTCTGGTATTGTTGGGGTAAAAAAAATCTTACTGTACAATTCACTATATAATAAAGTTTATATGAAAATTAATTAAAAGGTCATTAAATAAGGCTATCAGATTTGGAGTGGAAAGATCCAGACAAGCAGAAAATGGCAATAAAGGGTTCGAGTTTTCTGCATCTTTTAACTGCCATCTGTTTTCTGGATTTTGCATCCCAGGTATATTCATTAAATATTGTTATTATGAATTAAGTACTTTTAAACAACTAATTTGAAGTATTTCACAACAGGGTATGTTTGTTATATTTAGTAATGATAATATTATCTTTAAGACATTTATCAAAAAGGGAGCTCAAATGTTTTAGTAGAATATATTATACTTTAAAGGGTTTGTGAGCAAAACATCTACTTTTTACTCCAAGATATTTATTTTAATTTATTTAATTTATATTAATTTATTGTAAAGCATGAAATGGAAGCTGACATAATAATCAGTCTTTTCATCCTTGAATTTCATACATATGTAGATACGCATATTCATATTTATGCAGGGACAAAGAAATATTGGAGTAGGATTCATATTGTAATACAGAACATTTGTAAAATGAATATAAACATAAAACAAGAAACTTTTCTTCGGGGTTTAATGAAAAAAACTTGAGGGGAAAAATAGGAACTTTAATGGTACTTATATTGATGGCAACAAGATTACTTTATAATGGAAGGATGCCATAATCCCTGGAGTTGATCAATGGTTGCAAAAATGTAATGATGTAATTAGCAAAAATAGCTAAATTGACAGCTTTGATAAAAGAAAAACACAAATACTTTTGTTTGTACTTGGAAACTGCTTCTGGATGTTGTGCTTGAGGTGGAAAAAAATGAAACTTTAATTTTGGTTTTTACTGATTAGATAGATCTGCTATAGAAATGGCTAGTTTATACTGCTATGTAAAAGTAAAAAATTGAGATTCAATGCTATTTCTTATTCTACTGCATGAAAGGGACTTCTCTACATTTTTCTCTTCTTTTTTCCCTTCCCTACTTTTCCTATTAGTTGCTTATTTTTATAGTTCATATTATCGTGTTTCTTACAAAATAAGACAGGACCTTTTTTTTTCAGACCCCCGAAAAAACAATTAGGCCGTCATTTTGAAGGGTGCGCTGGTTGGTCTTAATTTCCCCTCCACGTGCCTCGTCCAGCCGCTGGGCTGCTTCTATCTGAAGGAATGCCCCACATGCCTCGCCTCTCCAATGGGCCCCTTCTTTAGCAGCTGAAAGTGCCCCACGCGCACCTTCGCCGCTCCACTGAGCCGCTTTTGTAGCAGCCAAAAGGAACTATTCCACAAGCTTAGCACAATCTGAGGGAAGAATGGAAGGCAAGAAAATTCCCCCTCCCCATTTTCCTCCCTATTCACCAAAAAGCCTCAATTCTAAAACTTCAGCATTTGGAATGGAGAGTTTTTGGCAAACGAGAGGAAAATGGGGAGGGGGGATTTTCCTGTCTGTCATCTATTTCTCAAGCTCCCTCTCCCTCCCTATTTTTCTGCCTTTCACAAAAATGGCTCCACTCTGAGCCTTCAGCATATCACAGGACCCTGCAAGTCTTTTGCAGCATGCATACAAGCGGAGGTTATGAGGTTCGTCACATCAGCATAGCCTCTTCGAGCAGGACTCTGCAAGAATTGCTGTGCTGCCACTTGCACGCACAGTGCTACAAGCCTTGCAGTATCATGGGATATGCTGAAGGCTCAGAATGGAGCCTTTTTCACAAACAGCAAGAAAATGGGGAAGGGAATTTTCCTACCTGTCATCCCATTCTTCAAGCTCCTTCTCCCTCTGCATTTTCCTGCCTTTCACAAAAACAGCTCTACTCCAAGTCTTCAGCATATCCCAGGACCCTGCAACGCTTCTTGTTGCATTGTGCATGTGAGTGGTGGCATTGCTGTGAGGTTCGTCACATCGGCACAGTCTCTTCAAGCAGGACTCTGCAAGGATTGCTGTGCAAGCAGTAGCACTGCCGCGAGTTTGGATACACTGATGCTCACGGTAGAATGCCAGTTGCACCAGTGTGATGAAGTCATGAAGGTGCTGCCATTCATGAGTACAATGCCGCAAAAAACCTTGCAGGGTCCTGCTCTAAGAAGAATGGATAACAGGCAAGAAAATTCCCCTCCCCATTTTCCTGCCTTACGAAAATGGCTCCACTCCAAGCCTTCAGATTGCAATGCAGAAGGCTCCATTCCGAATCTTCAGCATTGCAATCCTGGGATACACTGAAGGCTTGGAATGCCTCTGCTTCAGTGCAGAATGACTTTTGCCCCTCTCTGCAGTCGGACACTTGCCCCCTCCATCATTCCCATGCAGCCACTTGTGCTGGCCATGGCCATCCCCCAGGATTTTTTTCCAGGTAGGGGTAATATTAGGCCCACCCCCCAAAAAATTAGGATGGGTTTATTATTGGGGTGGGTCGTGTTTTCTGAGAAACATGTATGCAGAGGATGTTAATTATTTCAATTGTATTTTGGGAGTTATGCATATCATTTTGATGAAAATTAGGTATCATAGTGTGTCTACTGTCAAATATTCTTTGGAACTATTCACCTTGTGAAAACATGTCCAAGAGCAACATTTACAACCTATCATTTCATCATAATGCATCTCAGAGCACTATACAGTTGCAGCTCTGTGGTGCAATGGATGATATGCTGCCCTCGGGTAGTTCTGGATGTCACTCTGTCATGCTAAATTTCCTTGTCTTGAACATGACCAAACTGGCTCCTTGATGTTGTCCTGAGTTGTTATTGAACTATTTATTTGTTATTCTTTGTCTGCTGTTCAGGCATATCCTTTGCATTACATTAGTATCAAAACCTGATTTTTTAGCATCTACCTCACCCCCATCCCGGCCTTTCACCTGACTGAAGAAATCATTCCCTGGTCCTTCATAAGGCAATGTGTGTGAAATCATGATAGATATAGGGTGGTTTATGTATTTTAGAAACAAACCGATCATCAAACAAAGAAATAAATGTGGAAGAGAATATCTAGAAATTTGTTGAGAGCCATAAAACTACTTAATTTCTCACTATTCATCTTTATAACAAATTGGTGAAACAGCCAATAATAGAAACTTAATATTTGATGTCCAAAATTTTCAGGAAGTTAATCAGTTCAATATTTTTTTTTTATCAGACACAATCTTTCATATGACTCTTAACAGGAAATTGTCACTACAATTATGACTGGAATCTCAATTGTTGAGGAAGCAGACTTTAAGCAAGGTATCGTGTCACTGCTTCGCTCAGTGACCATAATCTTGGCACTCCTGGTTGTGGTTGTTAAAAGACCTTGTGGTTTAAGTGGATGGAGTCCCAGGTAAGGAGTGTGGGTTGTCTCATAGAGATGGAATAGATCCTGGGAGGTCCAGTATACGTTGGATGTGAATGTCTCTTTGCTCATGAGCTACAATCCTCTCTGCTGAAATTGTCAGTAAGTAATACACCCATTGCAAACAGAGCTCCAATGCAAGTTGAAGCCATCTCAAAGAATGGTTTTATTTGGAGACATCATCTTGACATGACCTCTGAGAGTTCCTACATTTTCTACCTCATTAAAAACTGAAAGTTTCCTGTTCTCCCAACAATAAATCACATTGTCCAATCTGGAATACTGGCTGGTTACTTGTTACTTTTCTCCTTGTCCCCTTCTGGCTAGCCAGCAGTTGGAATGTCCTCGGCTCATAAGAGAACTATTTTGTTTTATCTACAAAACACCAGTCATCTCTACCCCCCCTCTCAATTCTCAGCTGTGTCAAGCCTGAAGCCATGTGAAGAAAAATGTCTATAGGAAAAGCTACAGAAAAGGAAACAGCCCCAGGCAGGTCAGCTTCAGGATTGACAGGCTGCACCTCAGTAGAAGAAACCCTCCTGCAAGAGAGAGACAGAGCACAGTGAGGTTAGTTGAGCACTCCTCCTAACCACCTCTCCCTCCCCCAAGAGGTCTTTTTGGCTTTATGGGGGGAATTGGCATGGAATTGCTTCACTAGTCTTTCTGCATTCACCTTCCAACTCTTTACCCAGGTGGCCTCAGAAAGAGGGTACTTCACCCAGTGCACTAAATACTGCAACTGACCCCTATGTACTCTCGAGTCTAGGATTTTCTTTATTTCACAGTGCATTCAACTTTCAATTACAAGTGGCTTAGATGTTGCTCAATCTATTGATCTAATTTGAGAACTCACTACCAGCTTTAATAGACTACTGTGGAAAACCAGATGCACTTTCCCGAGCAATCGGGGAAGCCTAAGTTGTACAGTAACCAGGTTAATGACTTACTATGGGGAAATGTCCTACGAACTTCAGATCAAACTTCTTAGAAGCTAGTTTCAATTTTAAGTACTTTGTAGACAAGTAGACCCTATCCCTCACCTTAAATTGCAGCTGGAGATAATGGTGCTTTTTGGATTGCTTTTTATGGGTTTTCGCCACCCCTCTCTTAGGGCTTGCTTGGTATTTTCCCATCTTTTTTTAGTTACTCCTCTATGATGCTAGCAGAGTGAATGGAGTAACATAGAGGAGGAATTCCTGGGGAATTCAGGCATGGGTACAAACTCCATGCCAATAGTGACTTGAAAAGGAGTCAGGCTGGTGCTATTGTGCATCACATTGTTCTATGCCACCTCAACAAACGGCAGCAACTCTACCCAGTCTGTTTGCTGATAATCAACATAGGACCTCAAATATTGCTCCACCGCAGCGTTCATGCATTTCACAGCCCCATTAGTGCTTGGATAAAATGTCATATTAAACCCTTGTGAACACCCAATGGACCTCATGAATTCCCTCCAGAACTTAGCAGTGAACTGGACCCTCTTGTCAGAGATGATACTGCGGGGGATACCATGAACCTATAGATAAGCTTTATAAACAATTTGGCCAGCTTCCATGCTGACGGAAGCTCGGGGCAAGCTATAAAATGGGCTTACTTTGAGAACAAATTTATGATGGTCCAAATGACTGTGTTCCCTCTACTCTCAGGGAGCTTGACAATGAAGTTCATTGCTATTTCTTCCCAAAGTTGGGACAGATCTCTCACTTGCTAGAGTAGCCCTGGGGATTTCCCTGGCCTTTTCTTCTCTTCACTTTCCCTGGCTGTACAAGTGGCACAATGCTTAACATAATCTCCAATGTCCTTCTTCACCTTCAGCCACCAAAGTTGCCTTCTTGCCAAATGCAGAGTTTTCAAATAGCCAAAGTGCCCCACTTGCTTGGAATCATGACTCTTTTGGAGGACCTGGAGCCATATGCTGCTGGGCACATACAATTCAGAGCCTTTCCAGGCTAGCCCATCTTTAAGGGTCAGTACTTCTTTGTTGTCTTTGTACCATGAGTCTGCTGACAATTCTTTAAAGCATTTGGGGCTAAAAGCTTTTGGGTCACTCCCCCCCCCCCAATCTGTGGTTCTGTTACTTAGCCTGTCCTGTGGTTGTGGCTTGTGAGCAGGTTGGGAGGGGGAATCAAAGTGTAGACTACTTCTTCATGCTTACTATTGTATTGTGGCTTAATCAACAAGGCATCTGCCTGGAGGTTTTCTCCCCAGGGATGTATTTCAGCTTGAAATTGAATCACTTGAAGTACTGCACCCAATGGGCTTGCTTTGGGGAGAGTTTTCAGGGAGAGTGTTAAGTGCTTCGAGGTTTTTGTGGTCAGTCAGTACTTCAAAACACATGTAGAAAGTGTCTTCAGATTAACAGGGCACATCAGACCATATAGGCTTCTTTGTCCCACATCACCGACCTTTGTTCAGTTTCAGTCAGTTTTTTGGAGGTGTAAGCACAGGGCTGTAAGTTGCCTTCTGTGTTTCTCTGAAGGAGAACTGCTACAGTGGTCAAATCACTGGCATCAGCTTGAACTACGAAAGACTGTTCTGGATCAGGGTGCTTGAGGATTGACTTTTTGACGAACAACCTCTTTAGATCCTCAAATGCTTGCTAGCATTGTAGGATCCACTTTAAGGGTTGGCTTAGCCGTGGTTGTTGAGCCTTCCCCCACCCACAGTCTTTAACAGTTTGTTGATGAACAGAGCAATCTCTGCAAAACTTCCGGTAGAAGTTAGCAAATCCCAGGAAGCTTTGCAGTTGTTTTCGTGTATGTGAGGGTTGCCAGTCTAAAGCCACTTTAACTTTATCCAGATCCATTTCCCCATCCTTGTTTGTCACTTGGTAACCCAGATAGTTTAGGCTGATCTTGTGGAATTCGCATTATGACAGCTTCACATACAGTTTGGTCACAAGGAGTTTCTTCAACAGCTGATGTACTAGCCTCACATGTTTTTCTAGGGTCTCAATGAAGATAATGTCATCTAAGTACATGAGGACTCTCTTACACTCTCATTTATTAGTTGCATGAAGACTGCAGGGGTTCCTTGCAAGCCAAAAGGCATCACTTTGAATTGAAAATTCCGGAAGGGGCAATTGAGTTTTCCACTCAACCCCTTTTATTGATTCTCACCTAGTAGCATGCCTCTTGTAGGTCCAACTTGGTAATCATCTTCTCCTTTGTCAGGTGAGCCAACATGTTTTTCATGAGGTGAAGTGGGTAGGTGTTCTCATGCATAAAACATTAATTCCTCTAAAATCTACATAGAGCGTCATTGACCCATCCTTTTTCTCTTTAAAGAGGACCTGAGGGGGCATTCTAGACTTAGCTGGTTGGATAAATTCACAGGCAAGATTGGTGTTGATGTACTCTCTTAGTTCTCTCATCTCTTTTGGGGTCATGGATAACATCTTTGGCTTGGGTACTTTAGCCCCTGGTATGAATTCTATTGCACAGTCTGTGGGACAGTGAGGGGTAGCACATTGCATTCCTCCTTGCTGAAATATTCAGCAAGGTCCCAGAATTATTTAGGGATCAGGGGATACCGGGAGTGTCTGTGAAGCAGCAGCAGCTTTCTTGCTTCACTTAGCACCATTGTGTTGTTGGCAGCCCCTCCTCCAGAAATTTTTGAAGGAGGGAGAGGACTTATCCCCAGCTTCCTGTAGTCGCCTTCCCACAAGAAGATGGGGTCCCATTTGTTCAGCCAAGTCAGGCCTTGAATCACTGCTTCTCTCATTTTAGGTGCCACTGCAAAGTGGCTAAGTTGCTAGTGCCAGCCCATGTCTAACTTTACAGGTTTGGTGAGGAGCATGGCAGGAGTCCCATCAATTATTCATTGACCTGTTCAAATCGAATGGCCATTGTCTTTGTCCTGATCCTCAGCTTCAGGACTATAGGGCAGGTTGATCAGAAGTGGGTGAGCCCGTGTCTATGATCATGTCCACTTGCCCCATGTGGCCCTATCTTTGGTGCTACTATTCTTGACTGGATGGTGAATGGTCAGACAGCTTCACTTACCACTTGATCATCTTCCCCTTTGTCATTGCTGTTATAGGCCATCAGCATTTGTGGCCCCTGAGCTGGAGTTCCCTCCTCCCCAGTTGGGGAGGGGACACCCTAATAGCCTGCTGGGCAAATTTTCCCTTTTCCATAGCCTTCTTCAGGGACTTCTTTGCCTTGGCTGGCTCATGGGTCCTTACCCTTAGTTGGGAGACTGGAGCCAGGCAGTCTGCCTGGTGGCCTTGGCGACTGTAGCAGAAGCAGTTGTCAGCTGTGCTGAGGCCTCTCTAGGTGGTTCTTCAGATTCCAGGACTTGGGTTGTTGGCCAAGCAGGCATCTCTTCAGTTGGCTCTTTATCAGCGAAGGTGCTGCAGGATGAGGGATTTAAAGAATTGGTGCAGGGGGTTGCGGTGGTTCTGGGGTAGATACCCAATGTGCCTGGACCCAACTGTGACTGGGGTGGTAAACCCCTACTATTCCAACTGGAGTTTCAGAATGCTTCTTCTGCAGCATCTCGGCAAGCTTCATCTAGGCTCTCAAGGCTCATCTGATTGAGTCCCTCTGGCAGTTCTTCCAAGACCTGGTAGCGTAATGCCATCTGAAATCCCCAGGTTCTTGATTCATTCAGGCCCATCAGGGTCCCTGTTCTCATTTGGGTGGCAATGGTGACTGACTCTCTCATCATCACCACCAGTTCCTCACTGGCCCTCCTCCACCAGCACAGGTCCCCAGTAGCCAGCCAATCAGTGTGGATTTCAGCCAGGTGCCCACCAGCCAGATCGCCTCTATTGCTGCTTCCGCCACCCATTGGGTCTCTGAGGGAGTCTCTCCAGGAGGCCACCACAGTAGCTATCCACTTCATCCCCTTTTTTCTCCATTCTGTCATCTTCCCTAAGTCTTCCTGCTCCCTGGGTGAACCAGGTAAGCAGCCAGGACTCAGGGCCCTGGAGAGCGGCTCCAGTTGGAGCAAAGAATCTTGGGAGAGTTGATTTAATGTCAGATTTCCAATTGCAAACAAACTTTGAGGCAGGTTGATTCCTCAAAAAACAGTTTTATTGGGAGATATCATCTTGGCATGACTGGTGGAAAACCAACACATTTTCTATCTAATTAAAAAGTAAAAGTTTCCTGGACTTACGGAGTTACATTATAATGGCTTGGACATAGGAACGGCTCCACTCTGAATGTCTGATTTTTCTGCGTCTGGATGTCCGACAAAGCGATGGAGGACCTGGAGAGGTGTGCAATAGACCTCTGAGGGTAGTGGGTGGAAGTGTGATCCCCCAATCTTGTAAGAGAGATCCCTTCGTAACAGAGAGGAAGCAGCAGGTGAAGCTAGGCAGAATCACATCCGATACCTGTACAATCAGCACAGAGGTCCCTCAAGGCTATCTCTACTTCTCTTCTCCCTATCTACCAATGATTGCATCTCAAAATGATCCATCTGTTAAAATACTGAAGTTTGCTGATGACGCAACAGTGATTGGTCTCATTCGAGACAACGATGAATCTGCATACAGATAGGAGGTTATACAACTTGCCTCGTGGTGTAACTGGAACAATCTGGAACTGAAGGCACTCGAAACCATAGAAATGATGGTAGACTTTAGAAGAAACCCTCCTGTGCTACCACCTCTTACAATACCAGACAACACAGTATCAACAATAGAGACCTTCAAATTTCTAAGTTCTACTATGTCACATGACCTAAAATGGACACCTAACATCAAAAACATCATCAAAAAAGCACAACAAATAATGTTTTTTCTGCACCAACTCAGAAAGCTCAAATTACCCAAGGAGCTGCTGATACAGTTCTACAGAGGAATTATTGAGTCTGTCATCTGCACCTCTATAACTGTCTGGTTTGGTTCTACAACCCAACAGGACAGACACAGACGATAATTAGGACTGCAGAAAAAACAATTACTACCCACTTTCCTTCAATTGAGGACCTGTATACTGCACGAGTTAAAAAGAGGGCTGTGAAAATATTTACAGACCCCTCACATCCCGGAGATAAACTGTTTCAACTCCTTCCCTCAAAATGACACTATAGAGCACTGCACACCAGAACAACTAGACACAAGAACTTTTTTTCCCGAAAGTCATCACTCTGCTAAGCAAATAATTCCCTCAACACTGTTCAACTATTTACAAAGTGTACACAACTATTACTGTTAATCTCACCACTCCTTATCACCCATCCACTCCCACTTGACTGTTTCCTAATATGATTTGATTGTTGATTGTGCCCTATGACTATCATTAAGTGATGTACGTTATGATTCTTGATTCTTAACAAATATACCTTTTCTGTATGTATACTGGTGTACTATATGTACACCAAAACAATTACTACACCAAGACAAATTCCTTGTGTGTGCAACCACACTTGGCCAATAAAGTATTCTGTTCTATTCTATTGAAAATGGCGTGGAAGAGATCAGCCCTGGGAATGGTGAAGGAAACAAAGAGTGAGACAACAGAGGCAAACAGTGAGAATTGATGGAGAGAGGTACCTAATCTTCAAAGATTAAATGACTTGGAGAGATCAACTGACAACTGAGTCTCCGGTAAGGGGAATTTGGTGACTTAGTGATGGGAACGGAAGATTGACAACCAATTATAGTGAATGTCTGCCGGAGTGGGAGAAGTGACTAGTGCCTAAAGTTTGAGGTTGGAATAACTTTAAAACTACCTAAGATAGACAATTTGATTATTTGACTGATTATTTTGAAGGACTGGCAAGACTTGTTTAACAGATCAGAAGGAGAAGATTTTTAAAAAGAACAGACGAGAGTGCTGAAGGAGAGTTAAAGAAATCCAGCTGAGATAGTGACTCTGCAGTGACTGTGCATATTAGAAGGAAGAGGACATTTTGTAATGAGGAAAGCTGATGGTGGAAGTATAAAGAACATTAAGTGCTCCAAATTTTTCGAAGGACATTTGAACTTCTCAAATAAAAAAAAAATATAAAAGCTTTGAAAAGAAAGAATAATTGTGTAAATCTGACTATTGAACTACAAAGTAAAAAGAAATAAGAGGTATTGTGATTGACAGACTATAAATTGACATTTACATATATATTGATTGATAAATTGATATTTATTTTTTGCTTTATTCTTTTTATATATAAACTTATTGCATTATATAACTGAATTCAATTAATTACAACAAGATTGAGAATGAGATTATTACCTACTATTGGAAACTGTGCTGATATTAACTTATTTATTATATAAACTTTATAAATAATATATATTTACTTATAGAGATGTATTAATTAATAATTAACTGGTTTTCTCTATGATACTTACAAACCACAAATCATCTGGATGATTTTTCTCTGGGGATGATTCTTTGCTGGATCTCTTCACTGAAAATCAGCCAGGTGCCCTCTCCAAGTTACACAAAGAAGGAACACCACTCAGACCCATAGTTAACTCCATAGGCTCACCTCTACAGAATCTTGCCAAATTTCTCATCAAACAACTCCAGCCCTACACAGAATCCATCACCTCACACGTACAAAATGCCTTACACTTCATAGAAACAATAAAGAAATAAAACCTACAACCCGGCAACCTATTTGTGAGGTTTGATGTCATATCCCTCTTCACCCAAGTACCTATTAAAGAAGCCTTGACAGCCATATAAAACAAAACATCCCCCCCAAGCACATCCTAGATCTGACCAAGCACTGCCTAACCAACACATATTTCATTTACAATGGACAAAGATAGAAGGAGCACCTATGGGATCACCCTTCTCACCCATCATTGCTAGCCTATGCATGGAAAACTTTGAAACCAATGCTCTAGACAAATCCGAACACAAACACAAACTCCGGCTTAGATATGTAGATGACACTTTCATAATTTGGCCACACAGGAAAGAAAAACTGGACAACTTCCTCACACATCTCAACAGCCTACACCCCAAAATACAATTCACCGTGGAAACAGAAGCCAACAACCAACTTCCCTTCCTGGACATCCTAATTTACAAAAAACCCAATGACTCCAGAGGACACACCATTAACCGGAAGAAAACACACACCAACCGCTATTTAAATGCACAATCCCATCACCACTCTGCACAGATCAACACCGTAGCCAAGACCCTCATCTCCAGAACCAAACACCTAGCTGACAAAGACCACCTGAATACAGAATTACACACCCTCAAAAATGTATTAATTTCCAACAGATTCCAAAGAAGCACAATTACCAACCTATTCCTAAGGGAGACACCTCTCAGAAACCGAGACACAGAAGAGGACAACAGTATCACCCTCCTCCCCTACATCAAAGGCACCACAGGAGCCAAATTAATATCCAACACTGAACACTCAGCAAGAGAATAATCAGGGAAGCACCTGATTCCTTCTTCACGAGATCTTCACGAGATAGAGAAATACCCCGATAACATAAATAGACGGGATGATACCTCCCGTCTACCAGACATCTGGAAGCTAGCCCTCACCAACAAATGAGTCCCAACCACAAAAACCAAAACCAGACCCAAAACAACACAGGACAACACCACCAATCCCCCCATCAGATCCAGCCCAAGCCCATCGTATAAACGAAGGACAACCACCATCCAGAAAACAGACCACAGCTGCTTTGCCAGCTGTCGCACCCCCGACCCAAAACCAAACAAGCTGACACATGCCAAGAACACAGACTCAGGCCCCAAACTCAAAGCCAGACTAAAACCCAGAATGTTACATCACAGCCACCCACTTAGGATATCACATCAGAAAACTCAGGAAATTATACCACAAGAACTCAAGAAGTTGCAACACAGCAAATGACCCAGGATATCACAGCACAAGACCAAGGATATCACAGCAATAAATCTCACAAGGTCATCTCACAACCCATTACCCAAGCTGTTACTACACAGGAGGCTAATGGAAAAGAGATCAAAACACAGACAGCCAGGAGATTACAATGCAGGACCCAGGATACCACAACAAAAAAACTAACAAGCCCATTACACAACCCATTTCCCAAGCCGCTAAAACCACGAGAGGCTAATGGAAAAAAGATCACTACAAAACAAACGACCCAGGAGATTACAGCACAAGATCCAGGATATCTCCACAACAAAACTCACAAGGCCATCACACAGCCCATTATATCAACATCAACTGCATCAACCAATCAAGAGGCAGCAGTGCAGCCAACCAGCCCAGCACACCAGAGAATGAGTGCACACAGGGAGACGTAGTGAGAGTGATGTTGAATAACACACGACCAGCACACAGATACACTGAATAGTAAAATGTAGGTTTTACTTCCAGTAAGTAGTTTAGCAAAGTCCAACAAGCAGTCCAAGTCATACACGGTTAAAGCAGTCAGGTTTCAGTCCACAGATAATCCAAATAACAAAGTCCAGTTTTATACACAGTTTAGTAACAGACTTACAGCAATCCAAGAAGAATGACGATCAGCAACAGTTAATAGGGAAAATGCAAGAACAAAGAACATTGACCATCAGAACATCTCGCAACTAGCAACTAACAATCACAGAACAAACAAACTGGGTTTCTGGCTCCATCTTACAGCCGTTTGAGGAACCACACCCAATTACAATTTTAACATTCCCTTAAAGAGACAGTATTAAATGTCTATCCTGGTTTATATATTTCCAACCCAACTGTTAATTGACTATCAATTCCTAACATTCTCCCCTTTGGGTAGGACAATATACACAACCTTACATTCTAAGTCCATAATCCTCACAGCAAACCTTATTCTTTACAAAGCCTTGGGTTTTTGTAAAATGATCTGCAATGTTATTCTCTGACATGCAGTACTCCAGTTTAATCATTTTACTTTGTACACATTGTCTCACATTTAAATATCTTAAATCTGTGTGTTTTGATCTTGTCGTTACAGTGAGATTGGAAGCCATCTGTATTGCTGATTGGTGGTCTTCATAAACAATAATAGAATCTTACATCAATTCCCATGTCAATCAATAGTTGCTTATAATATACTAAATCTGTACATAATAGAGACAAACATGAGAATTCGGCCTCCATTGTTGATAAACTTAGATGTTTCCATCCGATCAACACCTTTCCTAATAATACTATAGTACCTGATGTTGATTTACGTGTATTTACATCTGTAGCAAAACTTGCATCAGCATATGCAGTTAAACTCAGTTCATCCTTATGCCCCAAATATAATGCATAATACATCATTTGTTTCAGGTATCTTAACACATGCATAGCAGCTTGCTAGTGCCTTTCAGTTGACTCAGCATTAAACCTGGCTAATTGGTTAACACTGTATGCTATATCTGGCCTTGACCAATTACTGAGATAAGACAAGCTACCAATCAAAACTGATCAATGTTCTTATCAAAAATAGGACTTTGAACATCACTGTGGCTAAACTCCTGGCTCCTCAGTGTTTTAACTGGTTTACAAAGTTCCATTTTAAAATTCTTTAGTAATTGGTTAATTTTATCTGCCTGTGAGATTTTGTATCCTCCCCCAATTTTTATCTATTTTCAAGCCAAGATATTGTGTAATTTCACCAAACTGTTTTATCTTAAATTTCTTTTCTAACAGTGAAATTATTTCAGTAGCTTCTTGTTCAGTTTTAAGGCCCTGTCACACTGCCCAACGGATGCAAAATGGACACAACAGATGAGAAAAATGTTCCATCCGTTGTTCTCCGCTCTCAGAAGGGGCAAAAATTTGCATAACCGGAGCGGATAACACAGATACGGGGAGGACGCAGGGCGGATGGAAAGTGGATGCGGAACGGAAGCCCAGCGGATGGAAGCGGATGAGAGTGGATGGCACATCCGCAAGGCTTCCGGGGGACCTCAGCAAAGCGGATGCGGAATGGATACAGCGGATGCAGAGCGGATGCACCGCGGATGAAGCGGATGCACAGCAGATGCACAGCGGAAGCCTAGCGGATGCCGAGCGTTAATTGCGCATGCAGGGAGGATGCATTGCATCAGCCCCGCAGATATAACGGAAGCAACTCGGAAGCAGGTCGCCATTCAGAGGAAAGACCTACTTCCAGAAACATCCACTGCCTTGCCTGTCCTACCTGAATGTCTGCCTGGAAGCCTTGCTGCCAGCCTCCCTGCCAGCCTTGCTGTCTGCCTGCCTGCCAGCCTTGCTCTCTGCCTGCCTGCCAGCCTTGCTGTCTGCCTGCCTGCCAGCCTTGGTTCATGCCTGCCTGCCAGCCTTGGTGCCTGCCTGCAATCCAGCCTTGGTTCATGCCTGCCTGCCAGCCTTGGTGCCTGCCAGCCTCCCTTCCAGACAGCAACCCCACAACCATGTTGAAGAACAGCAAGCCTCAGCCATCTGCTGCCAGCCCTTGCAAGAGGGACAAGGGCTACCATCCCGCCCCCTGGCCCTCACTCTGGTTCTGCTGGGGCTTCTGCAGCACGGGCTCGCTCTTCTGGGGCTTCTGCTGCTTCTGCTTCTGGAGGACTTGATGACAAGCACTCCAGCACCAGCCACCTCCACAGCACCTGCACCCTTCACCCCGAGACTGAGCGACCAAGAGGAGTGCCAGAGACTCATTTTTGTCTTATAGCTTGTTGTTAATAAAGTCTAGTTTTGATTCACACATTTTCTTCATTTCTTTTTTTTAATAAAGTCTTGCTGGAAACTTTTAGAAATGGTTTAAGCCTTTGCATGCTTGTGGGATGGGTTAAGATAGCAGTGGGATGGGTTGAGATAGCTGTGGAATGGGCAGGGATACCTTTGGAATGGGTAATAGCTGTGGTGCAAGCATAGTGCACCTCCAGTGCAAGCATAGTGGTACTGTATGGTCCACCCTCCCAGGTGCCACACCCATGGCCCTTTATTATCAATAACAATGTAATCATTCATCAACACATTTCAACAAAAACACAACTCTTTATTAAATGCCCTGTTCATTCTTGGGCCACTCAACATACATGGCACAATCTCATCAGTGTGATGAGAGAGGCTCAAGGAAGCATCCATTAAGCATCTATCATCCTGTCTTGCCACTCCACTGCTCCAGCTGGGGAGTTGCACCAGTGTTTCAGGAGGTTGTGCTGCTTCTTCCCATCACGTGAGGCTCTGTTGGGGCCTTGCACATCCTCAGTGTCTACCAGGTTTCGCCCTTGCCTCAGGCTCCATGTCCCCATTGCCTTGTTGGAGGTCCACGAGCCTGTTCTGCAAGACTGGATAGCAGGTGCGCATGAGATTGTGCAGGATGCAGCAAGCTTCCATGATCCTCCTCACGGTCTCTGAGCGATGCTGCATGGTGGTGAGAAGTACCTGGAACCTGTTGGCCAGGATGTCAAAGGCATTCTCCACCACCCGCCTTGCCCTGGACAGCCTGTAGTTGAAGATCCTCTCTTCACGGGTGAGGAGTCTGGAGGTGTAGGGCTTCATGAGAAGGCGTCATCCTCCATGATGAAGTAGGGCACATCTTGTGTGTCGTTGGGCAGGGGTTCTGGATCCGGGAAGCCCACGATGAGGTTGCGTTCCAGCTCCTCCTTGAGGTGACCGGCATTGTATATCTGGGCATCTGAAGCTGACCCGTTGCCTGAAGCATCGATGTACATGAACTTGTAGTCAGCATCGACCATGGCGAAGAGGATGATGCTGAAGAAGCCCTTTTAGTTGAAATAAGTGGACCCTGAGTTGGCTGGTGCTTTGCAGGCCACGTGCTTGCCATCGATGGCTCCAATGGTGTGGGGGAAGTTCCACCTCTGATACCACTGCTCTGCAACTTTCTTCCATCCTTCTTCAGTGGAGGGGCACTGGAGGAGTTCCTCCAGGTATTCTTCGATGATGGCCTGCACCACTTCTCTGACCACAATGCTGATGGTGTTGGGTGGCACCCTCCAGCCGTACTGCATGCTGCTGTAGGTGGTCCCTGAGGCCAGATGGCGAAGAGTGAGTGCCACCTTGAGCCCAGGGTCCAGGCTGGGCCAGACGTTGGTGTTTGCCTTGGTCAACCTGGGTGTCAGCCGCTGCACAACTTCGTCAAACATGGCTGGAAGCATCCTCATGAAGTTTTGGAATGCATGAGTGTCTTCGTTCCTGAGCTCCACCATCAGCTTGTTGTACAGTCCGTCCTCTGCTCTTCTGGCGAACCATCTTCGTACCCAGATGCTTCTTGGCCGCCCCTTTTTCTTCCCGTAGTAGAGTTCACAGAGCCTGTAGATGGCTTCGCACTGTTGTAGAAAGATGGTGGCTGCCAAAAGGACTGTGTTACGATCCACGGTGGACATGACTGGATGCTGTGGAAGAGGAAGAGGCAGATGAAGGCTGCAGAGGTCTGCAGCAGGGCTGCTGGTCTGAAAGTGAGATCCAGATGTGTTGCTCCTCCTTTTTATAGGCAGTATAGGTGTCCCTTTGCATCCTCTAGGCATCCTGTAGACATCCTTAATATCCGAGATAGGTCCCCTCTGCGAAGGTTTTTTCCGTTTTAAATGCTTTGTTTCCATGCTGCATCCACTAGGCATCCGTTCCGCGTCCGTTCCCCATCCGTTCCGCTTCTTCCCTGCGTCTGAGCGGATGCAAGTTGCGCGGATGTGGAACGAATGCCTCGCGGATATAGCGGATGCGGAACGGATGCAGAACGGATGCCTAGCGGATGTGTAGCGGATGCAGAATGGACGAATTGGATACATTTTCCGCGCAAAAGTTTTGAGCAGCTCAAAACTTTCTGAGCGGATGAAACATCAATAAATGGATGCTGGATGGATAGAGAGGAAGCAAAACGGAGGCAGTGATTACATCGCGTTAACCAACGGATGGCAAGCTTTTTTGTCCGTTTTACATCCTCTTTGCATCCGTTGGTGCAGTGTGACAGGGGCTTTAGTGATTAATGCTGTGTCATCAGTAAATAATAGCAACAATGAAACTACACCATCACTTTCATTTTTGAACAAACGTGGATCGGCCATGCCAGTTGCAAAACCTATCTGAGTTAATTCCTTAACTATACGTTGGTTCCATTCATATCATGATTACTTCAACCCATAAAGATTCTTTTTAAATCTCCAGCAATCAGTTGTATTATCATTTTTGATACCTAAAGGTTTCTTTAAATAGTGTGTTGCAACGGTGCATGCAGATATGCCGTCTCTCCATCTAAATGATTTATAATGTATTTCTCTTAGCTGTCCACACTAATGCTGCTCGTAATGTAGTAGCCTTCAGACTATGTGCAAACACCTCATCATAGTCGTTTGCTGTCTGATTGAACCCTTGTTTTACTAACCTGGCTTTATGGGTAACAGTCCCATCCACACTAGTCTTAAGTTTATAAATCCATTTACACCCTATGGCATGTTTCCTTGGTGGTAACCTGACATTTTCATATACATCCAACCTTTGTAAGGATTTCAGTTCCTTATCCATTGCTTCCTGCCAAGCAGCCTGATCCATAGCAGGATACAGTTTCAGTTCATTATAGTTACCAGGAACTGTTTTCACTTGGCATACAACACTAGTCTGATATCTATCAGGTGGTCGTGTTACTCGGGTTGAACATCTCGGTAATACAGGGCGAACTGGTGGACTCACCTGTTCCACCTGCTCCTGTTCTTCTACCTCCTCCTGTGCTTGTTCTTCTTCCTCCTCCTATGCCTGTTCTTCTTCTTTAATGCCTATTTATGGTATAATTATTTCATCTTTTGGGACTACTTGGGTGTCAATTATAACATCATTGTTTAATTCCTGTTCCAGTTTATTCCACCCAGCGTGCTCAAGAAATTTAGCACTAGCGCTACAGTAAACATGAGCTGTACCTGGATCCCAAAATCTAAACGATCTATGGTTGGCTTCGTAACCTACGAAAAATAATTTGCTAGCTCTATGTTGTCTTTTCATTCTTATTTGTGAGGGAATATGCACCCATGCTCCAAATGTATGTAGATAACTTAAATTTGGTTTTCTGCCATGCCAACGAGTGAATGGCAATTCACCAGTTGTTGTGTTCACTACATTGTTCAACATATGGTTGCTACACATTATGGCCTCACCCCACAGTGTTTCAGGCAAACCTGAATCAGATAACATAGTGCGAGCCATGGCTTGTAATGTTTGCCCTCTTCATTCTATAAACGAGTTATGTTGTGGCCTGTAAGGTGCAGAAAGTTTATGCTCAACACCAGCCAATTTCAGCATTGTTTGGAATCTGTTGTTAATAAACTCAGTCCCATTATCAGTAACTAAAGTAATTACCCTATATTTCATTTTTCTCTCTGCAAACGTTAGCCAATTGAAGAAATGTTGGAATGTTTCTGTTTTGTTTTTCATGAGATAACAGAAACTGTACCATAAGGGTCCATTATACTCAAAACATAGCAGGCACTTCCCAAACTGGGTTTCTTAGGACCAATTATGTCAGCAAACATAACCTCTGAAGGTTCTTTGGTCTTAAACCCATTCAGTCTGTTTGCTGGAGTAACCTTGCTTTTTTTCCTGATTACAGGCATTACAGTTTAAGTACTTGCAACAGGTTTTTAATTTTACTCCCTCTGACAATTGAACACTTTGTTGCAGCATTTTTAAATTAATGTGCCCCAGACGTTCATGCAGTAAATGTATACATTTGTCATGTGGCTTTGCCATCTTCAACTGGTCATCATATATAACATAGAAATCATTCTCTAAAGTAGCAGTATCACTTTTAACCTCTTTCTCTATTATAATAATTAAAGTTATCTCCATTAAAGTTTATTACATAACCAATATTAACTAAAGCCCTTATTGATAACAAATTAAATTTCAGTTTAGTACATATAACATAGTTAAATGCTTATTTACACATGAACAATATGCAGTACCTTCGGCAGATGCTTTCATCTTCCATCCATTTGCTAATGATACATGTTGCTTACTTGTGGGCATCTGTATAGACCTCTCTATTTTTAGTAATGCACTTCGATGCTCCACTATCAACTATCCACAAATCATGGTTTACAGTTGAATTGCTAAACATAGCTAAATTAACATTCTTCTTAGCCTTCTGGTGATTACCAGAATTCTGTCGTTTTCCCTTTTTACAGAATCTAGCTATATGTCTTCTAGCCCCACAAGAAAAACATTTCCTAGCAGTGTAGGTAATTGAACATAAATCGTCTTCTTGTGGTTGTTCCTTTCTCAGTTGGTCCCTATCCAGCCATCTTCTTGCCTCTTATAACAATCGTCCAGTTATGTCAGTCAATGTCAGTTTATCTCTGGGCAGGACTTCCAGTAAAGATACGTAATCATCATAACTTTCATCCAGTGAGGAAAGAATGATGTGAACTTGATGCAGCTCTGAAAATATCAGTTCCTTTTCATGTAGCTCTTGAAAAATTCTTTTCATGAAGTTTAAATGAGCTAACATATCTTCACCCTTCAGAAGACATGCTCTAAACAGTTTACATATAAGATGTATGTATGCTTCTACACTGTCACGAACATAAATCCTCTTCAAATTCTCCCAACACCTAGCAGCAGACTCTTCTCCATGAATATGGACGAGCTGCTGGTCACTCAGTGTTAGTCCAATTATACAAAGAGCTCATTCATTGTTCCATTTAAAGTCAGCTAACTTCTTGGCATCATCCTCATCATCTGGATCCCAAGCATTTACATCCGGTGGATCTTGAACTGCATTCCATAACCCTTCTCTATGCAGAAGTAGACTGCACTTCATGGATCAGGAAACATAGTTTGTTTCATACAACCGAGTTATCAGTGATAGACTTGTTGTAGAGTCTTGTGCCATCTTTACTAGGACAGTAACCCACAATTAAACAGTGAATAGCTGTCTGTATACGGTACTGTACAATTCACACTAGCTCTCAGTTATCTGAGTCTAGTATGGACTGGGCCCATAACCAGTGTTAAGATAATTTCCTGTTCGGAAAATGAGTGCACACAGGGACACATTGTGAGAGTGATGTTGAATAACACAGAGATACACTGATACACTGTACACAGTGTACACAGATACACTGAATAGTAAAATGTAGGTTTTACTTCCAGTAAACAGTTCAGCACAGTCCAACAAAAGTCCAAGTCATACACGGTTAAAGCAGTCAGTTTTCAGGGATAATGAAAAGAACAAAAATAATCTAAATAACAAAGTCCAGTATCATACACAGTTCAGTAACAGACTTACAGCAATCCAAGAAGAATGACAATCATCAACAGTAAATAGGGAAAATGCAAGAACCAAGAACATCGACTATTAGAACATCTAGCAACTAACAACAACAACAGAACTAACAAACCAAGTTTCTGACTCCATTTTATGGCCATTGGAGGAACCACACCCAATTACAATTTTAACATTCCCTTAAGGAGACAGTATTAAATGTCTATCCTGGTTTATATATTTCCAACCCATCTGTTAGGTGACTATCGATTCCTAACAATACATTTAAATTATTTTGAATTGGCATCTCTCCATTTGGTTTGGATTTGATTTTAAAATTTATATGACTGTAGTTTCATGTCACTGACTTCTTTTTTTCTGAGAATAAATTGGATAATAAAATGATTAAAAATATATTCCTCATGAGCAACTAATCACTGTGGATTAAGAGAACTAAAATGTAACAACTGGGTTTGTTTTAATGAAATCTTTATTCCAAAAACTTTCTCATGCTAGAATAATAATAATAGAAAGTAAGAAAATTACTCTTACTAAAGCATTTAATTATTCTAGCATGAGAAGGTATTTGATACAATATTTGATTATATATGATCAAATAATATACCAATCGTCTTAAATTTACCAACCATCATCCTACTTTACAGGAGATTTGCTGAGCATAGATTACAATTTTTTTCTATTTATTTATTTGATTTCTTTATATCCTAGTTTTATGTTTCTATATCACTCAAGAGGACATGCAGAAGTTAACGATATAAATTATAAAGTGTAACAATAAAAATACAATTAAATACACTTACATGAGAAACATTTCATAATTTGAAAGTCACACAGAAGAGGTCTATAGCATACAAGACAGGTAAATTTCAAGAAGCAGAAGATTTTTAAAAAGAGTCTCCCCTGCTGATTTAAGTAATTGGGCAAGTGCATAATAGGGGAGGTAATTTGTGAGATAGGCCAGGGCTTTAAACATCAGAACTTCAAATTATGTCTGTTAGCCATTTGGAATATAGTGCAAATCTTTCACTGCTGCATGTTATGAATAGAAAGTTCAGAAATAGTAGAAACATTGTCACAAAGACCGTCCCCTTTACTGTAATTTGTTAATCTGAAATCTAACAATAGATTCAGGAAACCTAGCAAGGTTATGTTGCTTCCAACATAGATTATCTATGTTATCTCTATTTAGCTTCCAACATAGATTATCCAGGGTCAGTCTTCAGAACAGTTAGAGGTCTAAGTTTCCAAAATGTAATTCTGGGTTTAATAGGTAACAACATAAGCTTAAAGGACTTGATGCTCCTGGATAAGATGATTATTGTAGGCCTAAAATAAACCATATATATGGATAAGACAATTCCAGAGAAAACAAAAGCATTTTTACACAATTCTCTCAATCTAATGGTTCAAATACCATCCCCTTTTCCATTTTGTGATTAGAGTCAATGATCATAAAGCCATTATTTCCCCAAATTTGGGAAAATTTGTAACTATATGGAATTTTCAATATTTATGGATCAATATGAAAAAATCTGTTCTCTACAAAGACCCTAAAACTAGATAAAGAGAATCCAAGTAAATAAATGTGTCAGAAACATACCTCCACATTATTGACGGAAATGATCCAAAGCTACATATTTGTGTGACAAAAATATGTGAACTGTTGCTTTTATGCTGTTCCACTCATTCAAACACACACAAAAAAGTGGTTTAGTGGGTTTATTAATATTTTCCAGCAATTCTCTTCACCCAAAACCCAGAACTGTCCCAATTAAGTCCAGCCAGCTAAAAGCAGACAAGCCTAGTCCACAGAGCAATGCCCAATGAGTCCACAAGGCACTTGAAAGTTAAACCCAATCAAGCAAAATTAAATCCAGAACACAAGAGGGTTCATGAGGGAAGAAAAGTCCAGAGTTCACAAGGCACAACCCAAGTCAAGGCAGTGTCAATCCAAAGCAAGCAAGAATCACAATGACCAGGAAAATCACAGCTTTTATCTGTATGCTATACTAAATAGTCAGCTTCTGGTGCAGTCCATCAAGAAGAGCAAAGCTGCCTCCACATGAGTAATCTGGCTGACCTTCGCTGCTTCTGCCTTTTCTCTGCCCTGATCTGTTCTTGGATCAGGTACAAAAGGCAGTTTCTCTTCCTCATCACTGACTGACTATGGCAAGGGTCTTCAAACTTGGCAAGTTTAAGACTTGTGGACTTCAACTCCTACAATTCCTGAGCTAACATGACCGGAGGAGGAATTCTGAGAGTTGAAGTCCACAAGCCTTGAAGCTGTCAATTTTGAAGACCCCTGGACTATGGCTTCATGCTTTCCCCACCTGAAGCCTCAAGGCTGTTTGATTGGAGCTATGCTTCAATCAAATCCCTCTCAGTCAGCTGCTTGGAGCCATTAGCCAAATCCTCTCCAGATGTGCCTGAAACTGGTTCATCCTCCAAGCTGACATCTGGAGAGGTAACTGGGAAGTGTCTGGGGGAGTCATCATAGCTTTCAGTAACTAGTACGGCCCTATGGGAAGCAATAAGTGGAACTAAACATCTTGTGTAACTATTGATCAGCCCGCACATTGGCTTGAAAGTATAGTCCATTCGTCCCTCCAGAATAGCTTCAATCATAATGTTAGCTCCTGTGATGAATTGTCTACTTTCTTCAAGCCCTTCAACACCATTTTTATAGGAATAAGGTTAGGAGATAAACTTCTTACGTCCTAGCCATATGAATGTTAAGAGAGTATTTCATATTGCATCATCCTTATTATTAAATATTAAGCTTATCTTATCTAATTCCAATTCATGTTATATTAGTATATTCTCATATCTTATTTTACATTGTTATCTAAAATTCTCATGACCTTTCTATGTTCATTTTTACCATGTTATCTAAAATTCTCATCTCATTTCTATATTCATATCTCATATTACTTTTTTCTGTCACATTTGTCATTTTATCAATCCTTATCTATAAATATAATTGTCACCCCGGTTAATAATTCCAGCTAACCACCTTCATTCTACCTTAATATCAATCTCCCTACCTAGATTATAACACAAATATATATATTTTTTCTCAGATTCCGCATTACATTTTCTCAAACACCTTATGAATCATCTATACATTGCAAAGTACTATTCTCAGTATATTCTTACACATCACAACAGATTACCTTGTGGAATCTCCTTCCTTATCCTCTTTTTTTTCTCCCATTATCTCTCACTCTTTGGACAATGTAATTTCTTTTCATCCTTGTTTGTTTCCTGCTCCTCTTTATTTTCTGCTCCTTTCTCTTAATTTCCTTTTTCACCATTCTTATGCTTATTCCCTTCCATTTCTCATTCCAGTTATTGAACTTTTCTCTCTCCCTCTTTCAATTTTTCTTTTGCACTTCCTTTTTCTGCTTTTTCCCTCTCCCTTTATCCATTTCCCGAACCATTCTCCCTTTTACCATCCCATCAGACCACAAATTTTTAATTCTAATTCCTTTTTCCTCCTTTTTGAGTAATTGTTGTTCCATTTGTCCTTCAAAGTTAGCTTCTTCTTTGTAGAACTCCTCCCCCTCTGGTTTACTTTGTTCTTGGGTATGCTGAGTCACCATTTCTAATTTCTGTAATACATAATTACACATTTGAAGTTTAATTTTTATCATGTCCCTTGCAAATCCAGTCTTGTATCTTGTAAGTCCAGTCTTATATCAACAAAAAGTTCCTCCATTATATCTTCTTCTTTTTTCTCTTTTTCTTTCCTCTTCTTTAATAGCTAACATCCTCTTCTTTAATAGATATCTTCAATCCCAGGATCCAATATATTATTTTAGCCAATTTATTTTTAACAATCCATACTCTTGACACTTTGTTCTAATTGTCCCCAACTATTTCCCAAGTAACTGTGTGGTTCTATAACAATAATAAAGTTTCTTTTACTTTCTTTTAAGTTCCAATCCAATCTTCAGAAGACCACACACTTTTTAAAACATATTAAAAATTTCCTGTACCATCAGGTGGCACTCTTGAGTCTTTTTGCCTTTAACTTTCTTTATTAAATTTAATACTTTTATGTTCGCTAATTTCAATCATTAGCTGTTATTTCTTTTCAAGACACTCAATTTTAGCATTAGTAGTTCAATAGTTATTCAATTTAATTTTTAAACCTTTGTTGTGTTAAAGTATTTAAATTTAAATTTTCTCCTCCAAATTTATCCAACACAGTAATTCAATCCGAATTTTATAAAATCCAATTTCCTTCTCACTTTCTCTGGTCACCGCTTCCACACACTTTCCTCCAAGATAGCCCTTTATTTTAATTCCGGGGTACCTCAAAATGTCTTTTGCCTGGTTCACACTCTGCTTGCGACTTCTCTGCTCCAGCACAAAACTTATTTTCCGAGAGTGTTCTTTGTCTTTGTGGTGGCCATTTTAGGACCACGACTGCAGTTTGCCTTTGGGAGGGGTTTTCCCTGTTAGGGAGAGGAGTTGTGGCTCCCCTCAACCTTCCAGGCAATCCCCCCCCTTCTTCACCATCCCTACAGAGTGGTTCTGGTCTCGATCGGGACCCTCTAGCAAGTGAGCTTGGGCGAAACTATGCACGATTGCGGATTCCACTCCGACTCTGACAAGCAAACCGGAAGCCCAAAATTGATCATAATCCTATGGATAGGATAAAATAATACATAATTAAAGCCTTTCCACTGAATTCAATTCTTCACAGTATAAAGGCTAAGTTTGAGAATTAAAATTTAGTGAAATTTTTAACGGATAGTGAATTTCAGAATTCATTCTGAATGTTTCCAGATTTTGTTTTTTAAAAAGTATATATTAATATCCATATATACAAATATAACCATAAGACAGTACTGGTGCATTTAAAAACAAATTCCTATGGTTACATAGAATTGTTTTATGAATAAAATAACATTTAACACAGCACAGTACTTAAGCAAATGGTTCAGTTGAGATCAGCATATGTGAGACTGATTGAGATAGGTTGTAGGGGTGACCCTGAAATATAATTTTATCATATTTTATTTATCTACATATTAAATTATTGTATTTCATTCCAATTTCATGTTAAATTGTACTTTATTCCAATTTCATTTTAAATTGTATTTTATCCAACCTCTTTTTAAATTGTTTATCAAATTTAAGTAATAATTTGTCTCTGGAGCTCTGCACTTTGATATTGCCCAAGTACTAATCAATAAAATAAACTGAAACTGGATAAAATAAATATATTTATGCTATCTTAAAATAATATTTAGGTGCTGGTTTAAGTCCATCTTTTCTTCTAAGCTTTTTTGCAGAATCGCTAGGAAGTTTTAAGTTTTATTTCATTCTAAGCTTCCAGAGAAAATATGAAATATAAATATGTATAAATATTTTGGAAGAATTGTTATTTTATTCATGAACAAAACATGCATCTTGATTTTCCTTGTGTTTGGTGAATATATGTTGGAAACTATTTTAGCAATTTTTAGAAAAGGTTTTGAGTTAATTACTAGCTGAGATTTGAACCACTGCACTTCCTTGCTTCTAGTGAATTAATAAAGTAAAAGTCTAAGCAGCCATCAGATTCATAAATCACTGGAAATGCGAAAGATAACATAAAAGTATTTTTCTTTTGTTTAGCCATTGATCATTTTTCTTGCACATTGTCCAAGAGAGCTCCCTTGAGGTAAGCAATGGAAAGATAAAAGTTTTTTCTTGGTTTTTTTTTTTTCATAAGTGAAAAGATTGCACTTCTCAAAGCATATACTATTGTCGCAACTCTTTATATCCACTGCCAGTAGCAATTAAAAAATGAGGATTGGTGCTCTGATAAATAATTGTTACTATTTTTTTTATATATATACAACAGGCACTAGATTTTCAAGTCCCAGGCTACCAACAAGACCAAGTCGAAAACGAACATTGTCCTTGTCACCATTGTCTGATCATAGTTTTGACCTTCAGACAATGATCCGCACATCTCCAAACTCCTTGGTGACAATTCTGAACAATTCCCGTAGCAGTTCTTCAGCTAGTGGCTCTTATGGGCATTTATCTGCAAGTGCAATAAGGTAAATAATTATATATATATATATATATATATAT
>BLBF01000019.1:16984287-17000981 GCA_015471245.1 Laticauda colubrina | reverse complement strand
AAGAAAGAAAGAACCATTATACACAAATCATTTAGATCAGTGTTCCTCAACCTTTCTAACACCCGAGACTGGCAGCAGAGGCAGTGGGGAGGGGATGATTTCACTTGTGTGTTCGCCACTTGTGCAAATGAACTTCACACACTCACCTGTCACTTGTACAACATGATTCCCAATGGGCTGTGGACTGGTATCAGTCCAGGGATCGGGGCTTGGGCACCCCTGATTCAAATAACCCCTTTTGTTCCCCCTCCCCCCATTACTTCCTTTTGTCTGGATGTAATCTGAACTTATTTAAATGTTATTAATATTTTTTTAAAATTGAAAAAGTTAAAATGAACTTGAAATTTGTGTAGCCCAAAATTCAGCAGTTATAACTTTCTCAGAAGCTACTGCTCCGTCTGTGCCATAGCAGTACTAAAGCAACCTTCATTGCTTCAGTTAAGCAGAAGCAAGCTTATGCAGGACTTATTACAGGTCATGAGATTGTGGTTTTATGGTACGTAAATTTATTATCGTTATTTGTGGAAAACTTAAATTTGCATGCTCAACATTTTATCATGCACAAATTTGATGGTTAGTATACACAAATAAGCATCCGAAACTTCCTGCATTGTTTCTCAAATTTGACAAGTTTTAAAATGTGTAGATTTCAACAGGTTGACTAGGGAATTCCAGGATTTCAACTACATACATCTTACAGTTGCTACACTTACACTATTAAAGCCCATGTCACACTGCACCAACGGATGGAAAGAGGATGTAAAACGGAGAAAAACACTTGCCATCCGTTGGCTAACGCGATTCATCCGTTCTGTACTCACTGCGTCCGTTTTTCATCCTCTCTATCCGTCCAGCATCCCTCGACTGCGGTTCCATCCACTCAAAAAGTTTTGAGCTGCTCAAAACTTTTTGAGAGGAAAATGTATCCAACGCATCCATTCTGCATCCTCAACGCATACGGGGAACATCCATTCCACATCCGTTGTCATCCGTTACACGTCCACTATATCCGCTAGGCATCTGCTGCGCATCCGCGCAACTCGCATCTGTTCCAGCGGAAAACAGACACAGGGAGGAAGCGAAACGGATGCGGAACAGACACAAAGCGTTAGTAGCACGGACGGAGAAAGGATGAAAGCAGATGCAGCTCGCAAAGAAAGCATTTAAAATGGAAAAAACATTCACAGAGGGGACCTATCTCGGATATTAAGGATGTCTAGAGGATGCCTAGAGGATGCAAAAGGACACAGAGTGGAAAACCTATATTACCTATAAAAAGGGGGTGGAACTCACCTGGATCTCACTTTCAGTCCATCAGCCCTGCTGTGCAGATCTCTGCAGCCTTCATCTGGATCTTGCTCTTCCACAGCATCCAGTCATGTCCACCATGGATCGTAACACACTCCTTTTGGTAGCCACCATCATTCTGCAACAGTGCGAAGTCATCTACAGGCTCTTTCAACTGTTCTACGGGAAGAAAAGGAGGCATCCAAGAAGTGTCTGGGTCTGAAGATGGATCAGGAGAAGAGCTGTACAACAAGCTGATTGTGGAGCTGAGAAACGAAGACACTCGTGCATTCCAGAACTTCATGAGGATGCCTCCAGCCATGTTTGACGAACTTGTGCAGTGGCTGACACCCAGGTTGACCAAGCAGAGCACCAACTTCCGGCCCAGCCTGGACCCTGGGCTCAAGGTGGCACTCATTCTGCGCCTCCTGGCCTCAGGGACCACCTACAGCAGCATGCAGTACGGCTGGAGGGTGCCACCCAACATTTATCAGCATTGTGGTCAGAGAAGTGGTGCAGGCCATCATCGAAGAATACCTGGAGGAGCTCCTCCAGTGCCCCTCCACTGAAGAAGGATGGAAGAAAGTTGCAGAGCAGTGGTATCAGAGGTGGAACTTCCCCCACACCGTTGGAGCCATAGATGGGAAGCACGTGGCCTGCAAAGCTCCAGCCAAGTCGGGGTCCACTTATTTCAATTACAAGGGCTTCTTCAGCATCATCCTCTTCGCCATGGTCAATGCTGACTACAAGTTCATGTACATTGATGCTTCAGGCAATGGCTAATCTTCAGATGCCCAGGTATACAACGCCAGTCACCTCAAGGAGGAGCTGGAACGCAACCTCATCGTGGGCTTCCCAGATCCAGAACCCTGCCCAATGACACACAAGATGTGCCCTACTTCATCATGGGGGATGATGCCTTCTCCCTCACAACCTACCTCATGAAGCCCTACACTTCCAGACTCCTCACCTGTGAAGAGAGGATCTTCAACTACAGGCTGTCCAGGGCAAGGCGGGTGGTGGAGAACGCCTTTGGCATCCTGGCCAACAGGTTCCAGGTACTTCTCACCACCATGCAGCATCGCCCAGAGACCGTGAGGAGGATCATGGAAGCTTGCTGCATCCTGCACAATCTCATGCGCACCCACTACCCAGTCTTGCAGAACAGGCTCGTGGACCTCCAACAAGGCAATGGGGACATGGAGCCTGGGGAATGGAGGCAAGGGCGAAACCTGATAGACACTCAGGATGTGCAAGGCCCCAACAGAGCCTCACGTGAAGGGAAGAAGCAGCGCAACCTCCTGAAACACTGGTGCAACTCCCCAGCTGGAGCGGTGGAGTGGCAAGACAGGATGATAGATGCTTAATGGATGCTTCCTTGAGCCTGTCTCATCACACTGATGAGATTGGGCCATGTATGTTGAGTGGCCCGACAATGAACAGGGCATTTAATAAAGAGTTGTGTTTATGTTGAAATGTGTTGATGAATGATTACATTGTTATTGATAATAAAGGGCCATAGGTGTGGCACCTGGGAGGGTGGACCATGCAGTCCCACTATGCTTGCACTGTAGGTTTATCTATCCCACAGCTATTACCCATCCCAAAGGTATCCCTGCCCATTCCGCTGCTATCTTAACACATCCCACAATCATGCAAAGGCTTAAACAATTTCTAAAAGTTTCCACCAAGACTTTATTAAAAAAAAGAAATGAAGCAAGTGTATGAATCAAAAATAAACTTTCTTAACAAGAAGCTATAAAACAAAAATGAGTCTCTGACACTCCTCTGGGTCGCTCAGTCTCAGGGGTGAAGGGTGCAGGTGCTGTGGAGGTGGCTGGTGCTGGAGTGCTTGTCGTCAGCTCCTCCAAAAGCAGAAGCAGCAGAAGCCCCAGCCCCAGAAGAGCAAGCCCGTGCTGCAGAAGCCCCAGCAGAACCAGAGTGAGGGCCAGGGGGCGGGATGGTAGCCCTGTCCCTCTTGCCAGGGCTGGCAGCAGATGGCTGAGGCTTGCTGTGCTTCCACATGGTTGTGGGGTTGCTGGCTGGTAGAGAGGCTGGAAGGAAGGCTGGCAGGCATGCAGGCACCAAGGTTGGCAGACAGGCATGAACCAAGGCTGGCAGGCAGGCAGACACCAAGGCTGGCAGGCAGCAAGGCTGGCAGGCAGGCAGACAGCAAGGCTGGCAGCGAGGCTGGCAGGCAGGCAGACAGCGAGGCTGGCAGGCAGGCAGACAGCAAGGCTGGCAGGGAGGCTGTCAGGCAGGCAGACAGCAAGGCTGGCAGGGAGACTAGCAGCAAGGCTTGCAGGCAGACATGCAGGCAGGACAGGCAAGTCAGTCGATGTGTCTGGAAGCAGGTCTTTCCTCTGAATGGTGACCTGCTTCCAAGCTGCTTCCGGTATATCCGCGGGGCTTGCCCAATGCATCCCCCCCCGCATGTGCAATTAACGCCAGGCCTCCACGAGGCTTCCGCTCTGCATCCGCTTCATCCGCTGTGCATCCGTTCTGCATCCGCTGTATCCGTTCCACATCTGCTTTGCTGCGCCCCCCCCGGAAGCCTAGTGGATGTGCCATCTGCTCTCATCCGCTTCCATCCGCTGGGCTTCCGTTCCGCATCCGCTTTCCATCCGCCCTGCATCCTCCCCACGTCCGTGTTATTCGCTCCGGTTATGCAAATTTTTGCCCCTTCTGAGAGTGGATAACAATGGATGGAACATTTTTCTCATCCATTGTGCCCGTTTTGCATCCGTTGGGCAGTGTGACAGGGCCTTAATTATTTTTATTACATAATTATTTTTGAATTTTTTTTGTTAAAGAAGGAAGACTTCAGCTTTTAAAATATGGTATTTCTCCAGTTTGCTGGAAGGGTAATCCAATTGTGTGGATGTAGACCCCTGTTCTGTTTGGAGGGTGAGTCAATCAGATTCCTGGTCACGCCTCCTCCTCCTGAGTATGCCTAGTTTTGACTCAGCCTTCAAGCAAAGGAGACACATGGAAGAGGTGTGGTGATCAAAGTGTTAAGGCTTTGGTGAGTTCTTCAAAATTGTAAAACTAGCTCAGCATTTAGCCATTCGCTTGCAAAAGTTATTGTTTCTGTGTTGTTGGAGCTGCATCAGGGCAGCTCATTTACTGCTTCTTTGGAAGGAATGCAACTCCTACTGGGACGCAGGATTAAATTAAGAGCAGCGGGAGGATCCCTTTTTTTCCAACAGGCTGAATCCGCAGCAAGCTTTAAAGACGGCGGGAGGCTTCATGCTTTCTAAAAAGCCAAAAGACAGATGATTGAAGCATGTTTAAAGGGTCTTGGAAAAAAATTGCTTGTGGAATACCTAAAACAGTTGCTGGACTCTATTAAAGCGCATATAAAGAAGCCCACAAGGTATTAGATGCTCACTCGCTGTCTTAGTCCGAAACAGCAGCCTATACTGCCCAGCTTCAGCTGGTACATGTTTTAAAGTGGTAGATAAAAAGAGGAAAGAAAGCCGCAGTAGCAATAGTTCTTGTGACTGAGTCTGCCCTGATCAGAGGGACATAAAATAGCAAGGCTGACCATGCAAATGGGACAAGGAAGAAAGATCAGGGGATCCCTGATCTGTCCCCAGACCCAACTAAAGGCTCCAAGGGGTCTAAGTCTCTTACTAGAGGAGCTGCAGAAAAGCTGAAAGCAAAAGCTGTCTCCCCCAGGGGAGCAACCAAGACAGAAGAGGAAAATGCCTGAAGATGCATGAGGAAAGGGCAGCAGAACAAAGAAAAGGGGAGGGCCGCCCTGGAGAGAGGGAGCTTGAAATTTTGGCCTGCTAAACAGCCAATAGAAATGCAGCAGCATATTCCTTGTGGTCAAGAAGGACCACTGGGTGGCATCGGAGAACAGTTTTGTTAGCCTTCCCTTTGTTCAGGGGAGGATGATAGCATTCCTGTAGCAAAGGAGAGAGCTTTGCAATGCGATAATCAGTGGGAACCATTGCCCAGGAGAATGAAAGGCCACGTTCACTCCCACATCAACTGGGTTAAGATCTAGAGAGAAACAAGACCCATAATTTAAGGATCACATGAAGAACCTGATCTCAATCTTGTCACAGGCCACCAATACAAGCCATCTACAATGGTGCCAGACAGCCACACTAACATAGGAGATACCTAGCAGTCAGGACCACTTTGGGATATCACAACAGCAAAGTGAGCTGGAAGTCCCTCAAAGGGCACAGTCAAATTTCTCCTCCACACAAAGTGAGGCTTCTACCTCTGGAGATGAGGAACAAAGAGGTTCAGGCCTTTCAGAAGCTGAGGGAAAGAATCCTGAAACCCCAGCATTTTCAGGGCTTTTTCAACCAACCCTTTTCAGTTCTTTGCTGTTTGAGGCAAAAGCAGCAACAAATCTGGGAGCTGACCCACCCAAAACGGAGTCAAATACAAATCTATCAGATTCAGGGGAACTTTTATTCCCAAAGCCTACTAAAGAAACCGAGGAGATTCCCTCAAATAATTTCTTTTGAAATATAATTTGAGTTCAGTGGCAAAAAACAGTGGTGTTCACAACACCTAAAAGAGATTTTTTTAATATAGCTTCAGACCTTGCTGAGGAGCTTCATTCTCCAATTATAGATGAACCGGTGGCTGCCTTAACTTCCTCATCCCTATTAGCTAATGATGGGGAGGATTCCTTGAAAGCAGAGGATAGGAAGGCAAAATTGACACTGTGTAAGACGCATCAGACAATAAAATCAGGCCTGGGCAATAAAATCTTCCACAACTGCATCTTTCTTCAACAGGGCCACACTTGTTTGGTATGCAGATGCAAGAGAAGGTTCCCCTGGGGGACATCCGCACTCAGCAGAACTTCAACATAATGATAACTGCTGTGGAATTCTCATCAGATACCATCATGTATGCCATGAGGTTCACCTCTAAAGCTATGGCCACCTCTATGGGGCCTGAAGAATACTGTGATTTCATCATTGGCAGGGAGATATGAGGTCTTAGTGGAAGCTAACTTCTGCCCCTTACAGTGGCACCAAACTATTTGGAGAGGCCCTAGATTCTGTGTTGGTAGAGAATAAAGATAGGAAGAAGGTTCTACCTTTGGGGTTCAGAAAATCGGACCACTGTTGATCTCCCTATTTTCGCAGGCGTTCCTTTCGGGCCACAGACACCGGATAGTTTCAGAGGACATACGCACCTGGGTACAGACAACCAGACAGATCTGATTTCAAGAATAGATATGGACAACAGGGCCAAAACAAATCTATTCAGGGCATGAGCTGCTGCCTCTTCCATTGAGCCAAATGATGGATAGATAAACCCTTCCATCGGAAGCTGTCTAAGTCTGTTTGCTGGTCAATGGGAACAGTAACAGATACCTGGATCCTAAAAGTTGAGACTAGAAATTCTCCCTCGAATTTCTCTCCACACCCCTGAACTTCTTCATAATTTGTCAGATTCCAAGGGACGAGGTAAAAAGAAACTTCATGGAGGCAGCAGTGCAACACCTACTGGACATCCAAGCCATCCAACCGTTCCCATGAAAGCAGAGGACAGAGGTTCTAGTCCATCCAAAGAATTCAGGGGGATGGAGGGCAATTCTGGACCTAAAAAGACTGAACAAATATCTGATATACAAGAAATTCAAAATGCAGTCCCTTCAGTTGATACTGGGATCATTCAGGAAGGCAACTTCCTTATCTCCATAGACCTTACAGAGGCTTACCTATACATTCCTATTCTACAAGCTCATTGGAAATTCCTGCATTTTCAGTATGTTGGCTGGCATTTCCAATACAAGGCCCTACCCTTTGGTCTATCATCAGCGCTCAGAGCTTTCACTGAAGTGCTGGCAGCAGTGGTGGTGCACCTCAGAGCATGTCCAATGTTACCTGGACAACATACTGATACAGTCCTCTTCACTAGACAGAGCAGCAGAAGATCTACAGATCACCGTCGGGATCCTGCAGAAACTTTGGTTCTCGGTGAATTTCGACAAGGGTCATCTGTTCCCAACAAATTGACTACTTCACTTGGGAGCAATCATAGATAACAGGTCATGTGAGGTCTGCCTGTCACAAGAACAACAAGCCAGTATCGCGGTACTGGTGGCCCAAATTCAGTCAGCCTGAACAGTGATGCTGGACTGTCACAGCTCCTGTATCCTGCATAACAATTATATAGTGGACATGGTTTCATGCAAGGACACTACAGTGGTTTCTTTTGCCATACCAGAGGTCAAACTCAAGATTCATGTTCCATCTAAGGTGCTATATGGTAGAGATCACCAGCCATAAGCAAGGGCTGTATCTTTAAGGAGCCAAAGAACCTATCAATCACTACAGAGATGCTAATATGTTCAGCTGGGGCGCACGCTTCCAGTCCCAGAAAGCACAGGGACAGTGGTCAAAACCAGATCTCAGAAACATCAACTTCCTAGAACTCAGGGCAGCCCATCAAGCTGTAAAGAGATTCCAAGACAGCATTTCAGGACACCATTTACTCATTCTAACGGACAATGTGGTCACCAAGGCACTCATCAACCGTCAAGGCAAGGGGAGGTAAGACAATTAGGACTTTGGGCAGAGAGACACCTGCTCTCCATCAGAACAGAGCACATCTCAGGGAGAACAAATGTACAGGCGGACTGGCTCAGCAGAACCACAGTCGACCACTCAGAGTGGTAACTACATCCAGACCTGTTCAGGGAGCTGTCAGGGAGGCTCAGAAGACCAATCCTTGACCTCTTCGCTTCTCCATCAAATGCCCAATTACCAAGTTTTTACTCCAGGTTCCCAGCAACAGGGGCAGAGAGAATCAATACTCTCTGCATTCCATGACCCTGGGGACTGCTATATGTGTTCCCCCTACTTCCATTAATTCCGAGAGCTATAAACAAACTGATAGGGGAGAGGGTGGAGATCCTACTCCTGGCACTACACTGGCCAAAACTAGTCACATGAACCTGATCAGTCTGTCAATAACCAAACCATGGAGGATCCCTCAAGACAGAATAGCTCTCAGTCAGGGAGTCCTGCTTCATCCAGATCCGCAATGGTTTCAGCTAACCGTTTGGCACTTGAATGATCAGCCTTAAGCCAGCTCAAGTAATACAGTAAAGTAATACAAACATTACAGGCCTCTACGAGGCCTTCAACTAACAGAATCTATGATGTCACTTGGAGAGCCTTTTGCAGCTGGTGCTCCAAGAACATATTGATCTGACCAATGTATCAGTGACCCAAATCCTGAAGTTTCTACAGGAGGGACTGGACAAGGGCCTGTCCCCTAACATCATATGCAAGCAAGTGGAGGCTTTGGCAACTGTATTAGGCTGTGGGAATTTGGAATCCCTCGCCTTATGTTTGCTGGTGCACTGCTTCATTAGAGGCGCAACTAACCTAAAGCCCCTAGTAATACACAGATATCCCAGTTGGCATCTACCTAAAGTACTGAGGGCACTCATGACAGAACCATTTGAACTGTTACAATCAACCAGCCTGGAAGGTAGCATTCCTTGTAGCCATTACTTCAGCAAGAAGAATATCACAGTTAGCAGCTGTCTCCATGAGAGAGGACCTTTGCATAATTCATTCAAAGAAGGTGATTCTAAGGCTGGATCCCACCTTCCTCCCAAAGGTAAATGTCTCATTTCACAGGGCATAGGAAATTATCTTACCAGATTTTACATGCTTTTGAACTACTAAGTTGGCAGAAGCTGGGACAAGTAACAGGAGCTCACTCCATTACGCGGTGCTAGGGATTTGAACTGCCAAACTGCTGACCTCTCTAATCAACAAGCTCAGCCTCTTAGGCACTGAGCCACCAGCCGGGTTTGCTATGTCCCACACGATTGGATTATCCTTCCAGGACACTGGAGAAAGAGCATTGGTCTTACCTGACATGCTTCTTCTCAATGTGCTGAAGGATAATCCAATCCCACCCTGGCAACTGTCTAGTCTAGAGTCTTGGGGAAGTCATCACCAGCACCAATACGAATCAAGTCAATTAACATGTCTTCATCAAAACTGAGCATGCTCAGGAGGAGGAGGCATGACCAGGAATCTGATTGATTCAGCCTCCAAGCAGAAGAAGAGTCTACACTCACACAATTGGATTAGCATGCTGAGAAGAAGCATGTCAAGTAAGACCAATAGGCTTTTTCCATTCCTAAAATGTTATTTTGTTAAGAGACCTTATGGGGTCAATAAAAATGGGGTCAAGGTCATCTGTGGCCTCTGGACAAGATTTTAAATTCTGCAGACAGGCTTAAGTTATCAGAAATGTTCTAGAGCAGTGGTTTTGTTTTGTTTTTCAGAACTTTAAAATATGTGGATTTCCATAATTTCCATAATTCCCCAGACAATATACTGAAAGGCAAACATTTTAAAATTGCCAAATTAAAAAAAACAACACTGTTCTAGAGCCTGGTGGAGCAGGATAGTATATAATTTGATTTGTATGATTTCTTTTGTTTCTCATGATTTTCTTACATCTTACATTTTGCATTTCTTATATGCAAAATATTATTTAAAATATTTAAATTTAATCTTCCAGGCTATACATCAGGAAATAAAATATAATCAAACATAAAGATTGACTTCAGTTATTATAGTCATTCTAAAAATTGGAAGAACACAAAAAAGGAATCAGCTTCCTTGGTTTCTGCAAAACCAGGTTTCTTTTTTTTGTAATGCCAGAATAACTCATTCTTTTTTTTCATTTGAAGAAATGGAATAGTTTTTCTCCATAAATACTGAACACTACAATTTATATATACCATATATAATGCATCCCTTTGTGAAATAAAGAAGTTGCTCATGTACGTAGTATCCCCATGTTTTATTATATGCTTTTCACCTAAGAAATACCTTCTATAGATCAAAAACTTACAATCATACATCCTAGGCTGCATTACTTCAAAATAATTCAGCTAATGCATTTTAAAACACACACAGACACAGACACACCCTTGTGTCGCCTCCCCCAAACAGAAACAGAACTAACTGCAATCCTATAATTATTTTTGTGACAAAAAAAGAAAAAATGTATATCAAGTATGTGACAGAAAGATTTTTTCATTCATAATATTGTATAGCTTAAAGAGAGTTTTTAGTTCCACTTATATTGGATTCCTTTATTTCAAAAAAATTAAATTCTTTGTCTTGATAGAATACTCTGATTCAGCTTTTTGAACATTAGACCAGTACAAGAGTCCACTTAGAAAGTCTGGTACAGGTGGTACATAATCCTACCATTATGAGTATATATTCCTTTTTTCTATCTGTCCTTTTCAGAATGATTTTGTACCTCTATACTAAAGCTGCAGGTCTACTCCTTGGATAGGAAAGATTTCTAGAATCTTTAGTTAGTGTGGAAAAGTTTTCAATGGAGGCCTTCATTTCCTCAGAGAGAGTCTTATCAGAGGCTGGATACCATTGGAGTATTACCAATGTAATGATCAATGGTGAATAATCTAGAATCCCAAAATGGATGGAGCTATCTGTTTTTGAGTCTACTCTTCTCCTTTCTTTTTTTCCGCAGTCTTCTCTTCTCTACGCACTCATTTTCAGTTTGTGAGTCTTTTTTCATTCCTAACACTGATAAAATACAGCACTTTTACAATAAATTCTGAGTGATCACTTGCAGATAAGTTTAGCAAATATGAACTTTACCTGGCTAGTTGTACATTGTATATCTCTACCATGGATGTTCTAGGAGATCACTAGGAGGAAATGTTGGCCTATAACTCTGTACATAAGTAGAAGCCTTTTCTGTATATAGATAGAGAAAGTCACATTTTGTCTGGTGTTTTTGTTTTACAAAATGGAAATGTATAGGTGTTGAATTAATTTTGATAAATTCAGAACAAAATTTTTGATAAGTAACTATGAAAATCAATAATTGCAGATGTTTTTTACATTTTTTTTAACATTGTTATATATTATTATTTCACAATAGTGGAAAAAATCTCAATGTTCCCTTATTTACTTGTATTGGGAGTCATTCATGAGCAATGAATAAAACTTTATATATTAAATCTATCTAGCACTAGCATGATGAAAACATACCCTCCCGGTGTATTAAATTGACTTAAACTGAAACCACAAAAACTCCTCTAATACAGTTTCAAAAAGTTATGTCTTCCCATAATGTGTTCAAAGTATAATAATAATTTGATCATTTCTGTGTCAAGTAAGAATTCTGGATTGATTTGTTCTATGTCAGCCCTCTGATTGCAAGAGATTTATACTATTACTGATAAATGGCAGTCTTGCCTCTTCTTAAAATCTTCCAGTGATGTGGCACTCACATCTTCTGAAGGCAATTTCTACTGGTTAATTGTTCTCACTATTAGGATTTTTCTCCTTAGTTTTAGATTGTTTCTCTTATTGGTTGGTTTCCATCCATTGTTTCTTGTCCTTTCTACAGTTGCTTTTCATTGGGGCAAGCCTTCAACTATTGGAAGACTGTTATGATGTCATCCCTTGTTTACTAGACTAAGAATAGCTACTTCCTGCAATTGTTCTGCCTATGTTTTAACTTCTAGGCCCCTATTTATTTTTACTGCTGTTCTCTGAATTGTTTCGAAAGTCTCAACATCTTTTTTTTATATTGGGGTGCCCAGGGGTGGGATTCTACAGGTTACCTATTCACTAGAACCTATTCTTAACTTTTTAAGCAGTAAGAACTGGTTGTTAGAAGAAATGTCCTTTTCCACTTTACAACGTGAATCCTGTAAGGAAGGCAGGAAACAATCTGGTGTTGTTTCTAGCCTAATTTTTATTTTAATGCCCTACTTACAGAAACTGCTTCTCTGTTAATCCTTATTAGCAGGGATGGGATTCAAATTTTTTAATAACCGGTTCTGTGAGCATGGCCTAATTTGTGGGAGTGGCTTGGTGGTTATGTGACTGGCTGGGCATGGCTGGTACGTAAATACTATAAATATTTATGTAAATATTGATTTTTTTTAAATATAAAAAAGAGCAACTTTTACCCAAAAGCAGGCAGGCAGATTGAGTTGCTCACCGAATCACAAATTCATTCAGAGATCTATCTGCCATCTGCTAGCTGAGTCTCACATAAAATTTGCTTGCAAGCAAACTCATAAAATTAACTCACAACACACCATATATGTAAATATTGATTTTTTTATTTTAAAAAAAGAGCAACTTTTACCCAAAATCAGGCAAAGCAGAAAGGCAGATTGAGTTGCTCACAGAATCACAGATTAATTCAGAGATCTATCTTTCTGCAATTTACTAGCTAAATCTGTGCTGAAAAATAAAAGCTTCAGTCCTAAAGGCCCTGTCACACTGGCCGACGGATGCAAAACGTTTGTAAAAAGGACACAGCGGACAAGAAAAATGTTCCATCCGTTGTTATCCGCTCTCAAAACGGGCAAAAATTTGCATAACCAGAGCAGATAACACGGAAAGGAATGGACAGGGGGAGGACGCAGGGCGGATGGAAAGCGGATGCGGAATGGAAGCCTAGCGGATGGAAGCGGATGAGAGCGGATAGGTCCCCTCTGTGAACGTTTTTTCCGTTTTTATGCTTTGTTTGTGAGCTGCATCCGCTTTCATCCTTTCTCCGTCTGTGCTACTAACGCTGCGCATCCGTTCCGTGTCCGTTCCGCTTCCTCCCTGCGTCCGTTTACCGCTGGAACGGATTTGAGTTGCACGGATGCGCAGCGGATGCCTAGCGGATATAGCGGATGCATAACGGATGACAACAGGTGCAGAACAGATGTCCCCCGTATGCCTAGCGGATGCAGAATGGACGCGTTGGATACATTTTCCGCTCAAAAGTTTTGAGCAGCTCAAAACCTTTTGAGCGGATGAAATGTCAATAGACGGATGCTGGACGGATAGAGAGGAAGCAAAACGGAGGCAGTGAGTACAGAACGGATGCATCGCATTAACCAACAGATGGCAAGTGTTTCTCTCCATTTTACATCCTCTTTCCATCCGTTGGTGCAGTGTGAGATGGGCTTAAGGAAAGTTCAGCTCTGCTTTTAGATTAGCTAGAAAGCAAGAAATCCAACGATTTCCTGCTTTTCTAGCTCATCTAGATCGGCACAACAGAACAGCTGATGGTCAGGGGGAAAAAAAGGAAAAATAGCAACCTAGCAGGCAAGTTTGATGGCATGCATACCAGTAAGAAGTGAGTGGGAGGTGAGGGGCCAGCCAGTGGCACAATTTGCCGGTTCTCCAAACTGTGCAAAATCGTAACAACCAGTTCTACAGAACTGGTCCAGCCATGTAGAATCCCACTCCTGCTTATTACATTCTTGGCAGTACACCTAGATTTCCTATAGCCTGAACTTCTCCACAGTTTTTTTCTTTGCTGGGGCTTGCCGCTTGACTTTCTTAAAGGAGAAGGGTTGTTTTAAGCTTTTTACATTGCTGTTGGGAGGAAATACTCCCCTCTTGGAGTTCTTCCAGCCCAGATCAGCACTTTGAACAAATAATTGAATAATGAAGCAGAACAGCCAGAAAGAAGCTTTTAATGACAAGAAATCAAGATGAGTGACATTCAGCAAGGTTTATTGGCCATTCAAAAGTGAGTTTGGTCTAAAACTGGTTTTTGGTGAAGTTTAATTTTGTGCTTGATGATGTTTAATCCTGTGTTTATTGATGGGATAATTTTCCCTATTCAGCTTTGTTTGGAAGGAAAAAGGTTAATCTCTAATCCTGAAAAGAAACTAAGTTGAGAAATCTGGCTAGTTTTCTATTCCTGTGTCTATTTGTTTTGGTAATTGGTTTAACAAACAACAGCTACTGTTATGATTTAATTATTTGTATTCTGTTTGAATTTTTTTCCTGCCTCGTGGTTTCTTTTTCTACCTGGGGAGCGGATCTTCCTTCACTGCTTTAGTGGTTCCTGGTATTGTCCTTTTGAGATATATTTCCAAGATGCAGGATGCAAGCTTGGCACTGATTTTTTTTACTGCCTTTCTGGGGACATGTGATCTTGCCTTAAATTTGGATGAATTCCTTAGGATATTTTGTGAGGTGAGTGAGACCAGCTGGTGCAAAGCCAGATGAGGAGAAGCGCCCCTCAACATGAGAGATGTCAACTTGGCCATGCCCACCCAATCACATGACCACCCATCCACACCTACCCAGCTGGTCATTAGGGCAGAGAACCAGTTGTTAAATTATTTGAATCCCACCCCTGCGGGTGCCCAGAACAGGATACAATATTCTAAGTATGGTCTTAACAAGACTTAGTAGAATAGTGCTAGTAATTTATTTATTTGTTTGTTTGTTTATTTGTTTATTTATTTATTTATATTGCCGCCTATTCGCCCATGGTGACTCAAGGAGGCTTACAGAATTTAAAACTATATTTAAAATAAAAAACAATAAAAAGTAACAAAAGTAATCAAATAAATCAATAAAGTACAATAGAATAAAATCTGGAAAAAAATAAATAAAAAACCACCCCAAACTCCCACCCCCCTTCCTGACGACAGCAGTTCACACAAGCTATTTGATGGGCTCCATCCCGTTTTAGGTTCCCCAGGCCCACTGGCAGAACTAGGTCTTCAGTGCCTTCCAGAAGAGTATTAGAGAGGGGGCCATTCTAATATCTGGGGGAATGATGTCTCAGAGAGAGGGAGCCACCATGGAGAAGGCCCTTCTGGGTCCCACCGGGTGTATCTCCCTCAAGGATGGAACCTGCAATATTCCTTGCCTCCCCGCTCTAATGGTTCGGGTAGATGTTACCGGCAAGAGATGTTCCCTCGGATAACCTGGTCCCAAGCCATGAAGGGTTTTAAAGGTGATAACTAGCACCTTGAATTGCATCTGGAAGCAAATTGGCAACCAATGCAGCTCCTGCAGGAAAGGTGAAACGTGCACACTGGGGTCTGCACAAAACCATGTGTGATGACCCAGAGTGTAACACAAACGTAACAAAATCCAAAACATAAATAAATGTCCTTTAATACCTCCAATTTGGCCCCACTGTTCAATAATACTTAGTTGGAGATAAAACATACTCAAAAATAGTCTTCAAAAGAAAGCAATACAGTCCAAATTTAATGAGCAGATAGAGGTGAAATAAAAAATCAAACAAATTACAGTGTCGAAAGTTCCACAATGGAACAAGAGAAGTATTTACCAAATTCAAGGAGATAACAAGGCACAGTCTGTTCGAAGGACGCCAACCAAGATAACTTCAGACCAAAATAAAACACGCTTTGTTTCCAGCGTTTGCCAGTACACAGGTCCAAACTTGAGTTGTTGAGTTGTCACACTTGTCATGTATCACTATTGTCACACTTGAGTTGTCACACTTGTCACACAGGTCCAAACTTGAGTTATTGAGTTGTCACACTTGCAGCCCATGAAGAAGATCAAGGCCCTCTCTTCCTGAGGAGACCACGTCTCTCCCTTATCTTCTCCCTGCATGCCCTAGGATGGAGAGGCAATGGGTCCTCTTCTTATTGCTCAGCCAGCCTCTGCCCTTCCCCAGTCTCCTCCACAACCTCCAGAACCACACTTCCATTCCCTGTCGGCTGTTCCTCCTCTCCCTTAGAGTCAGTCTCCATCAGGGACATGACACTATGTGGGCCGCTACATTTTGCACCAACTGGACCTTCCAGATGTTCTTCAAGGGCAGCCCCATGTAGAACGCATTGCAATAATCAAGATGGAAAGTGACCAGGGCATGAGTGATTGTGAGTAGGGACCATTGGTCCAGGAAATAGCATAATTGATGCACAACCCACAGTTGCGCAAAGGCCATCCTGCCCACGACCATCATCTGCTCTTCGAGCAGGAATTGTGAGTCCAGGAAAACCCCTAGATTACGCACAGAGACTGTTTGGGGTAGTGCCACCCTATCCAAGACGAAAGGTGGCAATTCTTCCTGAGCCAACAAATCCCAAATCCCAAACCCAGAGCCACTCGGTCTTGCATGGGTTTAGTTTCAATCCCTTGCTCCCCATCCAGGCCCTAACTGCCTCCACGTATGTGATGTTGATTCTATCCTTCTATCAATTCTATCTACAAATAGAATTGTATTGGGTTTTTTGATTGCTGCTGCGCAATGTTTGTTCAGGTTTAGATAGTTGGCCACTAGGAATCCAATATCCTTCTCACCATTTCTAGTGTTGAATCAAGTTTTAACTAGTCTGTACTTGTACTTTTGATTTTTGATTATTTGTTTTGTAATTTCTGAATTTGTCCTGATTTTTGAAGGATTTGATAATTTAAGAATATAGCTTCTGGAACAATTTTAAATCTCAAAACATCTATCAGTGATCTCCCTTCTGGGGCCAAAATCATTCCTTGACAATTAGAAATACTGCTGAGGATTTGAATGATTCCCACTTCATTCTTAGAATAGAATAGAATAGAATAGAATAGAATAGAATAGAATAGAATAGAATAGAATAGAATAGAATAGAATAGAAT
>BLBF01000019.1:16905800-16984277 GCA_015471245.1 Laticauda colubrina | reverse complement strand
ATAGAATAGAATAGAATAGAATAGAATAGAATAGAATAGAATAGAATTCTTTATTGGCCAAGTGTACATGTTCTCAGTGTATATAAAGAAAAATATGTATCTTACAATTTATCAAGAATCGTAAGATACAATTCTTAGTGATAGTCATAAGTTACTAATAAGCAATCAAATCATACTAGGAAATAATAAAAAAATACAAATTGCAAACATACAAGCAACACGGTTATAGTCATAAGTGTGAAGAGAAAGATACTAGGAAGGATGAGAAGAATAATAGTAGTACAGCCTTAGTAAATAATTTGACAGTGTTATGGGAATTAGTTGTTTAGCAAAGTGATGGCATTCAGGAAAAAACTGTCTTTGTGTCTAGAGGTACTCGTGTGTAGTGCCCTATAACATCGTTTTCAGGGTAAAAGTTGAAACAATTTATATCCAGGATGTGAGGGGTTTGTAGATATTTTCACAACCCTCTTTTTGATTCGTGCAGTATACAGGTCCTCGATGGAAGACATGTTGGTAGCAATTTTTTTCCTGCAGTTCTAATTATCCGTTGATGACTGTGTCTGTCTTGTTTTGTTGCAAGCCAAACCAGATCATTATACAAGTGCAGATGACAGATTCAATGATTCCTCTGTAGAAGGAAGATTCCTCTGTATCAGTCGCTCCTTGAGCTGTTTGAGCTTTCTGAGTTGACACAGAAAGAACATTCTTTGTTGTGCTTTTTTGATGATGTTTTTGATGTTAGATGTACATTTTAAGTCTTGAGATATAATAGAACCTAGAAACTTTTTTTTTTATAATTTATTTTTATTTTAAAACAAGTCCATCTTTCAATTATACAGTGTATTGACTGGATACATGTATCTTGTGCAAGTGTTTATATTTTGTATACATTTCTTATTAAAGCATTCATATTGCAAACTACTTAACCTGATATATCTTATCAGTTGTAACAATATCATTTAACTTCTTACTTTAAGCCCATGTCACACAGCACCAATGGGGGGAAAGAGGATGTAAAATGGAGAGAAACACTTGCCATCCATTGGTTAATGCGATGCATCCGTTCTGTACTCACTGCATACATTTTTCATACTCTCTATCCGTCCAGCATCCGTCTACTGAGATTTAATCCGCTCAAAAAGTTTTGAGCTGCACAAAACTTTTTGAGCGGATAAAGTATCCAATGCGTCCGTTATACATCCACTATGCATACGGGGAACATCCATTATACGTCCGTCGTCATCCGTTACACGTCCGCTATATACGCTAGGCATCCTCTGCGCATCCGCATAACTCACATCCGCTCCAGCGGAAAACGGACACAGGAAGGAAGTGAAATGGATGCGGAACGGACACACAGCATTAGTAGTACGGACGTAGAAAGGATGAAAGCGGATGCAGCTCGGATACAAAGCATTAAAACGGAAAAGACGTTCGTATAGGGGACGTATCTCGGATATTTAGGATGTCTGCAGGATGCCTGGAGTATGTGGAAGAACACCTAGCGGAAAAACGATATTTCCTATAAAAAAGGGGAGAAATTACCTGGATCTCACTTTCAGTCCAGCAGCCCTGCTGTGCAGACCTCTTCAGCCTTCATCTTGCTCTTGCTCTTCCAAAGCATCCAGTCATCTCCACCATGGATCGTTGCACACTCCTTTTGGTAGCCGCCATCGTTCTACAACAGTGCGAAGCCCTCTACAGGCTCTTTCACCTGTTCTACGGGAAGAAAAGGAGGCGTCTAAGAAGTGACTGGGTCCGAAGATGGATCGCGAAAAGAGCCGAGTACGGACTGTATGACAAGCTGATGGTGGAGCTGAGGAACGAAGACACGCATGCATTCCAGAACTTCATGAGGATGCCACCAGCCATAATTGACAAAGTTGTGGAGCGGCTGAGACTGAGGTTGACCAAGGCAAACACCAACTTCCGGCCCAGCCTAGACCCTGGGCTGAAGGTGGCACTGACTCTGCGCCACCTGGCCTCTGGGACCATGTACAGGAACATGCAGTACGCCTGCAGCATGCCACACAACACAATCAGCATTGTGGTCAGAGAAGTGGTGCAGGCCATCATCAAAGAATACCTGGAGGAGCTCCTCCAGTGCCCCTCCACTGAAGAAGGCTGGAAGAAAGTTCCAGAGCAGTAGTATCAGAGGTGGAACTTCCCCCACACCGTTGGAGCCATAGATGAGATGCACGTGGCCTGCAAAGCTCCAGCCAACTCAGGGTCCACTTATTTCAACTACAAGGGCTTCTTCAGCATCATCCTCTTCGCCATGGTCGATGCTGACTACAAGTTCATGTACATCGATGCTTCAGGCAACGGGTCAGCTTCAGATGCCCAGGTATACAATGCCAGTGACCTCAAGGAGAGGTTGGAACGCAACCTCATCATGGGCTTCCCAGATCCAGACCCCCTGCCCAACGACACACAAGATGTGCCCTACTTCATTGTGGGGGATGACGCCTTCTCCCTCAGAACCTACCTCATGAAGCCCTACACTTCCAGATGCCTCATCCGTGAAGAGAGGATCTTAAACTACAGGCTGTCCAGGGCAAGACGGGTGGTGGAGAACGCCTTTGGCATCCTGGCCAACAGGTTCCAGGTACTTCTCACCACCATGCAGCATTGCCCAGAGACCGTGAGGAGGATCATGGAAGCTTGCTGCATCCTGCACAATCTCATGCGCACCTGCTAGCCAGTGTTGCAGAACAGACTTGTGGACCACCAAGGCAATGGAGAAATGGAGCCTGGTGAATGGAGGCAAGGGCCAAACCTGATAGATACTGTGGATGTGCAAGGCCCCAACAGAGCTTCAAGTGAAGGGAAGAAGCACCGCAACCTCCTCAAACACTGGTGCAACTCCCCAGCTGGAGCAGTGGAGTGGCAAGACAGGATGGTAGATGGTTAATGGATGCTTCCTTGAGTCTGTCTCATCACACTGATGAGATTGTGCCATGTATGTTGAGTGGCCCTACAATGAAGAGGGCATTTAGTAAAGAGTTGTGTTTATGTTGAAATGTGTTGATGAATGATTAAATTGTTATTGATAATAAAGGGCCATAGGTGTGGCACCTGGGAGGGTGGACCATACAGTCCCACTATGCTTGCACTGGAGGCTTATCAATCCCACAGCTATTACCCATCCTACAGGTATCCCTGCCCATCCCACTGCTATCCTAACCCATCCCACAAGCATGCAAAGGCTTAAACCATTTCTAAAAGTTTCCACCAAGACTTTATTTACTAAAAGAACTGAACCAAGTGTGTGAAGCAAAGATAAACTTTATTAACAAACTCTAAAAGCAAAATGACCCAAGTAAAGTGTCCCAAGCAAAGATAAAGTCAACAGGTAGCAACCCAGTCTCTGGAACTCTTCTCAGTCACTCTGAGGCATGCCCATGGTCTCAGGGGTGAAGGGTCCAAGTGCTGTGAAGGTGGCAGTGGCTGGAGTGCTGGTCTGAGGTGCCATTGGGATGCCTGGCCCCGAGAGGACAACAGGCTGGCTCAGTCCTGTGATGTTGAGAGCCCCTTCCTCCATGACATGGGGTGTCAGTCCCAAGACCGATGACAGATGTTCTGAGGCCGGGCTTGGCTGTGGGGTGGAGGAAGGAGGAGTGTAGTGGGGCTGTCTGGTCTGCAGGTGAGCGAGGTTAGGCGTCGGCGGCATCGGTGGCATCGGTGGCATCAGTGGGCATTGGTGGCATTGGTGGCATCGGTGGCACCTGTGGCATGCGATGAACCTGTGCCTGGACTGGGAAGGGCTGCCTGTGCTGCTGGAACTCCTGGTAGCCATAGCCTTGGTAGGTGAGGGCCTGTGGAAAGCCTTGGAAGGGCTGTGACATCACCTGGGGTGGAGAAGCAGACCTGGACTGGGTCAGAGCAGGTTCAGCTGGGCCTGGTGTGTGGTGCAGAAGATCTGTGATCCTCTCCTTGATCACCTGGTACTGGGATTCAGACATGTCCATGAGGGTCTGGTTGACGTAGGTGAGGAAGGTCTTTCTGTTAGAGGATGATATGTCGGTCTGTACCAGCTGAGAGAGGAGATCTATGCTGCTTTTGATGGTGTCCCTGATCTCCAGCAGGACAGTGTGGCTCTGTCCCTCCGGTCTGGCTTTCTGCCTGCTTTCTATGGAAGTGGAGCTGGGGGTGGGGGTGGGTTGGTCTCTTGTGGCAGTGGCTTCTTCTTGCTCCAACTGCGTCAGGGGGTCCTCCACGTGCTTCACCATGGGGAATGCAGCTGTGAGGGGGTCTCCGTCATGGGGCGCTCCACAGATACCTGCCTGGACACAGGAGCTGACTCTTGGCCAGAAGAGGACTGGCTCTCTGTGGGCTGTCTGAGAATGAGGGTTGACAGAGGGACTGCTCCTCAGTGGCGGACTTCACCCTCCAATAAGCTTCACTTGGCCATCACATAGGTCTCCCGGTCGGTGAGCTTGACCGCGGCCTGGCCAGACTTCTTCAGGTGCAGCTTCCTGTACCAGGTGTGCATATGCTTCCACTACCCAAGGAGCACCTCTGAAGTGTAGCCCAGGCTCTCCGCCTTCTCTCTCCAAGCCGCCTGCTTCCACTTGGTGTCTCAATAGAGCCTTTGTCCCTTCTGCCAGAGGTACTCGTTCTCCCTCAGCCATTCCAGCACCTCATCCTCATGCTCCTCTTGAATGGAGTACTGTCTCCTCTCCCTATCGCGCGATTGCCTCTTCCTCCCTCTGGCAGGGCCTTCTGGGCCCTCATCAGTAGGGCTTTCAGGTTCTAGGGGCTGGTCCACCATCCCACCACCAGCAGTAACAGCAAAAGCAGCACCAGCAGCACCAGCAGATTAAGCACCAGCAGAAGCACCAGCACCGCAGAGTCAGCCCCAGCAGCAGAAGCTCCAGCAGAAGCAGAGTCAGCGCCAGGGGGTGGGATGGTGGCCCTGTCCTTCTTGCCAGGGCTGGCAGGAGTAGGCACAGGCTTCCTCTTCTTCCCCATGATTGTTGGCTGGAGCTGTGTCTGGCAGCAGGTCTTTCCTCTGAATGGTGACCTGCTTGCGAGCTGCATCCTTTTATATCCACGGGGCTGATGTAATGCATCCTCCCCGCATGCACAGTGAACGCTTTGCATCTGCCAGGCATCCGCTAGGCATCCGCTAGGTGTCCGTGATGCATCCGCTGTATCCGCTCGGCATCCATGATGAATCCGCTCCTTCCGCTGCGCGTCCGCTTCGCTGTGCTCCCCCAGAATCCCTGCAGACATGTCATCTACTTCCATCCACTAGGCTTCCGTGGAGCATCCGCTTAACATCCTCACTACGTCCTCTCCCCGTCCGTTCCTTTCCATTGTTGTCCGCTCTGTTTATGCAAATTTGGGGCACTTTTGAGAGCGGATAACAATGGATGGAACATTTTCTCGTCCGCTGTGTCCTTTTTACATACGTTTTGCATCCATCGGCCGATGTGTCAGGGCCTTTATTTTCGAACCATTTATAAACAAATCCCATATCATGTAATATTTTGCTTTTTTCTTGTTCTTTAATTACCAATGTTAAATCTACTCATTTCTGCACATTCCAATATTTTCATAATCCTTTATTGGAATATTTTCATTTTTTCAATTTTGAGCAAATACAATTCTAGCTGCTGTTAATATATGTATGATTAAATATGCTTTTTCTTTACTGTAATTTTGGGTAATATTCCCAATAAAAATATCTCAGGTTTTAAGTCTGTATGTTGTTTATCATCTTTTCCAACCATGTGTGTATTTTTGCCCAATATCTTCTAATTTGTATAAAAGTTCACCACATTTGGTAATATGTTCCAGGTGTCTGGTAACATTTTCAGCATTTCACTGATTTGTCTTTAAACGACTTTACCAGTCTTGCTGGTAAAATGCTATCTTTAAAACATCTTACACAAATTTTCTTTATGTGCTGCTGACATTGTTAATTTATAATTTCTATCCCACAATTTCTTCCCATTTATCTAATTCTATTTCATAACCAAAATGTTTCTCCCAAGCTATCATCGTCTCCTTCACTTTTTCTTCTTCTAATTTCACTTCTAGTGAGTAACCATACAATTTCTTAATCATTTTTTTCTTCTCTTCCTATTAAAAGGAAAAAAAAATAAAAAGAGATAAGACCAAAAGATACCAGAAGAGAAAGAACTACAAAAAACTAGTAAAAGAATATAAAAAATCTAATGAATTTAATGAACCATAAACTGGAATTAGTAGATAAAGAATTGTCACAAAAAATTAAAAGGGCTAAGCAAAACTTTTTGAAAATGCAAATAAACCAGGAAAATGATTAGCATACAAGCTGAGAAAAGAAAAAGAACAGAAAAGGATAACGCATTTAATAGACAATAAAGGAATTATTTGTCATAGAAATGAAAAGAAAAAAATAGCTGAAAAGTATTATGAGATATTATATGATCAAGAGACAATTACAGAAGAGAACATTAAACAATATTTGAAAGAAGAAGAGTTACCCAATCTATCAGAAGAAATTAAATTAATGCTAGAAGAAAAGATAACAATGATGGAATTAATTGAATTATTAAACAGACAAAACAATGGGAAAGCACCTGGCCCGGATGGGCTACCAGCAGAACTATACAAAACATTACAAAATTCTCTTTGTAACACAATGTTACACAACAATGTTAGAGGTGCTAAAGAAGCATTGATGAAAACTAACCTATCTAATTCATGGACGGAGGCTTACATTACTCTTATAATGAAAAAATACTCTGACTTGCAACAAATAAAAAACTATGGACTGATATCCTTACTGAATGCATATTATAAAATGTTTACTTCAATAATGGCAGAAAGATTAAATATATTTTTAAATCATTTTATAGATGTGGATCAAAATGGCTTCTTGCCTAAGAGACAAATAAAAGGCAATATAAGGGCAATATTGAACACATTAGAATACTATGAAGCACATCCTAAAAAATAGGTGATGTTAGTATTCTTAGATGCACAAAAGGCATTTGACAATGTGAACTGGCAATTTATGCTGGTGCAAATGGAAGAAATGGGTTTTGGGGAAAGTTTTATTGAAATGATTAAGGTAATATACACTGCTCAAAAAAATAAAGGGAACACAAAAATAAGACATCCTAGATCTGAATGAATGAAATATTCTTATTAAATACTTTGTTCATTACATAATTGAATGTGCTGACAACAAAATCACACAAAAATTATCAATGGAAGTCAAATTTAGCAACCCATGGAGGTCTGGATGTTGAGGTGCACTCAAAATTAAAGTGGAAAAAAACACTACAGGCTGATCCAACTTTGATGTAATGTCCTGAAAACAAATTAAAATAAGGCTCAGTAGTGTGTGTGGCTTCCACGTGCCTGTATGACCTCCCTACAACACCTGGGCATGCTCCTGATGAGATGGTGGATGGTCTCCTGAGGGATCTCCTCCCACACCGGGACTAAAGCATCCCCCAACAGCATCCCCCTGGGCAGTATTCCCCTGGACATTGGTAGATGGAGCATGATATGATGTCCCAGATGTGCTCAATTGGATTCAGGTCTGGGGAGCAGGCGGGTCAGTCCATAGCATCAATGCCTTTGTCTTGCACGAACTGCTGACACACTCCAGCCACATGATGTCTAGCATTGTTTTGCAGTAGGAAGAACGCAAGGCCAGCCGCACCAGCATATGGTCTCACAAGGGGTCTGAGGATCTCATCTGGTGAGCATATGGAAGGCTGTGTGGCCCCTAAAGAAATGTCACCCCATACCATTACTGACCCACTGCCAAAATGATCATGCTGGAGGATGTTGCAGGCAATAGAACATTCTCCACGGTGTCTCCAGACCCTGTCACATCTGTCACATGTGCTGAGTGTGAGCCTGCTTTCATCTGTGAAGAGCACAGGGTTGCAGTGGCAAATTTGCCAATCTTGGTGTTTTCTGGCAAATGCCAAATGCCCTGCATGGTGTTGGGCTGTAAGCACAGCCCCCAGCTGTGGAAGTCGGGCTCTCATACATGGAGTCTGTTTCTGACCATTTGAGCAGTCACATGCACATTTGTGGCCTGCTGGAGGTTATTTTGCAGGGCTCTGGCAGTGCTCCTCCTGTCCCTCCTTGCACAAAGGTGGAGGTAGCAGTCCTGATGCTGGGTTGTTGCCCTCCTATGGCCTCCTCCATGTCTCCTGATGTACTGGCCTGTCTCCTAGTAGTGCCTCCATGTTCTGGACACTATGCTGACAGACACAGAAAACCTTCTTGCCCCCAGCTTGCATTGATGTGGCATCCTGATGACCTGCACTACCTGAGCCACTTGTGTGGGTTGTAGACTCTGTCTCATGCTACCACTAGAGTGAAAGCACTGCCAGCATTCAAAAGTGACCAAACTATCAGCCAGAAAGCATAGGAATTGAGAAGTGGTCTGTGGTTACCACAAGCAGAATCACTCCTTTATTGGGGATGTCTTGCTCACTGCCTATGCTTTCCACCTATTGTCTATTCCATTTGAAAAACAGCATGTTTGAAATTGAAATTGATTGTCAATCAGTGTTGCTACCTCAGTGGACAGTTTGATTTCACAGAAGTGTGATTGTCTAGGAGTTATATTGTGTTGTTTAAGTTTTCCCTTTATTTTTTTTGAGCAGTGTTTAAAAAAACAAACAGCAAAAGTAATGGTAAATGGTGAAATGACTGGGAAAGTTAACCTAAGAAAGGAACTAGACAAGGATGCCCTTTGTCACCACTGTTATTTGTATTGACATTAGAAGTATTAAATAGAAATATTAGAAAAAACAAAGAAATAAAGAGCATGGAAATAAAAAGGAGAAGTACAAATTGCAGGCATTTGCAGATGATCTAGTTTTTATATTAGAACTGTTAGAAAACAGTTAACTTAAATTGAGGACTTAAATTGAGAGAAAAAATAGAAGAATATGGAGAAGTCGCAGGACTGAAAATAAATAAGGAAAAAATTAAGAGAAGAATATTATAGAAAAGCAAAAAAAAAGAATTGATGGATAGACTAGATATCCAGATCACAAAAAAGTGAAATATCTGGGGATTCAGATATTTCAGCAAGATGTGGGACAATTAAAGAAGATAATTATTATAAATTAAAATAAGCAGTTTAAAATAGACCTGGAAAATGGAAAAACTTACAACTATCACTAGTAGAAGAATAGTGACAATTAAATTAATATATTACCAAGAATGCTATATTTGTTTCAAATAATTCCAATAAAATTGGAGAAAAAATATTTTGATGATTTAAATAAAATAACATTAAAATATATATGGCAAGGGAGAAAAGCAATGATCAAATTAAAATTGCTACAGGATGTAAGAATCAAAGGAGGATTTGGGCTACCCAACTGGGAATTAATATCAGGCCATGATATTGATGTGGATAAAAGAATGGATTGTATTAAGAAATACAAGGCTATCGACACAGGAGGGGCATGATTTACAATTGGGTTAGCATGCTTTTTTATGGTATGGGAAAAATAAGATACATGCCTACTTTCAAAGACATTATGTAAAGGCTAGGTCACATCGGCCAAGGGATACAAAACGTACGTAAAAAGGACACAGCAGATGAGCAAATTTTCCATCCATTGTTATCCATTCTCAAAAGTCCCCAAATTTGCATAAATAGAGCGGACAACAACGGAAAGGAACGGGCGGGGGGAGGATGAAGCGAGGATGTTAAGCGGATGCTCAACGGAAGCCTAGCTGATGGAAGCGGATGGAATCCGCAGGGCTTCCATGGGAGAAGAGCGAAGCGGACGCGCAGCGGAAGGAGCAGATGCAGAAAGGATGCCTAGCGGATGACACGGATGCATCACGGATGCCGAGCAGATGCAAAGCGTTCACTGTGCATACGGGGAGAATGCATTGCGTTAGCCCCGCAGATATGAAAGGAGGCAGCTCGCAAGCATGTCACCATTCAGAGGAAAGACCTGCTGCCAGACACATCTTCAGCCAACAACCATGGAGAAGAAGAGGAAGCCTGTGCCAACTCCTGCCAGCCCTGGCAAGAAGGACGACCACCATCCCACCCCCTGGCGCTGACTCTGCTTCTGCTGGGGCTTGTGCTGCTGGTGCTGACTCTGCTGGTACTGGTACTTCTGCTGGTGCTGCTGCTGGTGCTTACTCTGCTTGTGCTGCTCCTGGTACTGGTGCTTCTGCTGGTGCTTACTCTGCTGGTGCTGCTCCTGGTACTGGTGCTTCTGCTGGTGCTGCTCCTGGTGCTGCTGGTCCTGCTGGTGCTGCTGCTGGTCCTGCTGGTGCTGCTGCTGCTCGTGCTACTGCTGGTCCTGCTGGTGCTGCTGCTGCTGGTGGTGGTGGTGGTGTGGTGGACCAGCCCCTAGAACCTCAAAGCCCTACTGATGAGGGCCCAGAAGGTCCTGCCAGAGGGAGGAAGAGGCATTCATGAGATAAGGGGGAGAAAATACAGTACTCCATTGCAGAGGAACATGAGGATGAGGTGCTCGAATGGCTGAGGGAGAATGAGTACCTCTGGTGGAAGGGACACAGGCTCTATTGAGACACCAAGTGGAAGCAGGCGGCTTGGAGAAAGAAGGCGGAGAGCCTGGGCTACACATTGGATGCCCTCCTCAGGTGGTGGAGGCACATGCACACCTGGTACGGGAAGCTGCAACTGAAGAAGTCTGGCCAGGCCGCGGTCAAGCTCACCGACCGGGATTCCTACGTGATGGCCAAGTACAGCTTCTTGGAGGGTGAGATCCGCCACCGAGGAGCAACTCCTCTGTCTACCCTCACTCTCAGGCAGCCCACAGAGAGCCAGTCCTCTTCTGGCCAAGAGTCAGCTCCTGTGTCCAGGCAGGTATCTGTGGAGCGTCCCACGACAGAGACCTCCCCGACAGCTGCACTCCCTGTGGCAGAGCACATGGAGGACCCCCTGACGCAATTGGAGCAAGAAGAAGCCGCTGCCACCAGAGACCAACCCAACCCCACCCCCAGCTCCACATCCAAAGAAAGCAGGCAGAAAGCCAGACCAGAGGGACAGAGCCACACTGTCCTCTTGGAGATCAGGGACACAATCAAGAGCAGCGTAGATCTCATCTCTCAGCTGGTACAGTCCCACATTACATCCTCAAACACAAAGTCCTTCCTCACCTACGTCAACCAGACCCTCATGGAAATGCCCGAACCCCAATACCAGGTGATCAAGGAGAGGATCACAGATCTTCTGCACCACCCTCCAGGCCCAGCTGAACCTACTCTGACCCAGTCCAGGTCTGCTCCTCCACCCCAGGTGATGTCACAGCCAGGTACTGGTTCCTCACCTGCCACAGGTGCCACCGATACCACCGATGCCACAGGTGCCACCGACGCCACCAGTTCCACCGACCACCAAAGATGCCACCGACACCACAGATGCCACCGACACCACAGATGCCACCGACGCCTCACCTCGCTCACTTGCAGACCAGACAGCCCGGCTACACTCCTCCTTCCTCCACCCGACAGCCAAGCCCGGCCTCAGAACATCAGTCAACGGTCTTGGGACTGACACCCCATGTCATGGAGGAAGGGGCTCTCAACATCACAGGACTGAGCCAGCTCTCTGAGAGCTTCCTCCACACACCATCCCCTGTTGTCCTCTCAGGGCCAGGCACCCCAATGGCACCTCCGACCAGCACTCCAGCCACTGCCACCTCCACAGTACTTGGACCCTTCAGCCCTGAGACCATGGGCATGCCTCAGAGTGACTGAGAAGAGTGCCAGAGACTGGGTTGCTACCTGTTGACTTTATCTTTGCTTGGGACAATTTACTTAGGTCATTTTGCTTTTACAGTTTGTTGTTAATAAAGGTTATTTTTGCTTCACATACTTGGTTCAGTTCTTTTATTAAATAAAGTCTTGGTGGAAACTTTTAGAAATGGTTTAAGCCTTTGTATGCTTGTGGGATGGGCAGGTATACCTGTGGTATGGTTAATAGCTGTGGGATGGGTAAGAATAGCAGTGGGATGGGAAGGGATACCTGTGGGATGGGTAATAGATGTGGGATGTGTAAGGATAGCAGTGGGATAGATAAACCTCTAGTGCAAGCATCGTGAGGCTGTATGGTCCTCCCTCCCAGGTGCCACACCTATGGCCCTTTATTATCAATAACAATTTAATCATTCATCAACACATTTCAACATAAACACAACTCTTTATTAAATGCCCTGTTCATTGTAGGGCCACTCAACATACATGGCACAATCTCATCAGTGTGATGAGACAGGCTCAAGGAAGCATCCATTAAGCATCTGCCATCCTGTCTTGCCACTCCACTGCTCCAGCTGGGGAGTTGCACCAGTGTCTCAGGAGGTTGCGCTGCTTCTTCCCTTCACGTGAAATTCTGTTGGGGCCTGGCACATCCACAGTGTCTATCAGGTTTACTCCTTGCCTCCATTCGCCAGGCTCCATGTCCCCATTGCCTTGTTGGCGGCCCACGAGCCTGTTCTGCAACACTGGGTAGTGGGTGCGCATGAGATTGTGCAGGATGCAGCAAGCTTCCACGATGCTCCTCACAGTCTCTGGGCGATGCTTCATGGTGGTGAGAAGTACCTGGAAGCTGTTGGCCAGGATGCCAAAGGCGTTCTCCACCACCTGTCTTGCCCTGGACAGCCTGTAGTTGAATATCCTCTCTTCACGGGTGAGGCATCTGGAAGTGTAGGGCTTCATGAGGTAGGTTCTGAGGGAGAAGGCATCATCCCTCACGATGAAGTAGGGCACATCTTATGTGTCGTTGGGCAGGGGGTCTGGATCTGGGAAGCCCATGATGAGGTTGCGTTCCAGCCCCTCCTCGAGGTGACTGGCGTTGTAATACCTGGGCATCTGAAGCTGACCAGTTGCCTGAAGCATTGATGTACATGAACTTGTAGTCAGCATGAACCATGGCGAAGAGGATGATGCTGAAGAAGCCCTTGAGGATGCGTTCCAGCCCCTCCTTGAGGTCAGCTGACCTGTTGCCTGAAGCATCGATGTACATGAAGTTGTAGTCAGCATCGACCATGGCAAAGAGTATGATGCTGAAGAAGCCCTTGTAGTTGAAATAAGTGGAGCCCGACTTGGGTGGTGCTTTGCAGGCCACGTGCTTGCCATCTATGGCTCCAACAGTGTGGGGGAAGTTCCACCTCTGATACCACTGCTCTGCAACTTTCTTCCAGCCTTCTTCAGTGGAGGGGCACTGGAGGAGCTCCTCCAGGTATTCTTTGATGATGGCCTGCACCACTTCTCTGACCACAATGCTGATGGTGTTGTGTGGCACCCTCCAGGCATACTGCATGTTCCTGTACATGGTCTCGGAGGCCAAGTGGCACTGACTCTTCAGCCCAGGGTCCAGGCTGGGCCGGAAGTTGGTGTTTGCCTTGGTCAACCTGGGTTTCAGCCGCTCCACAACTTCGTCAAACATGGCTGGTGGCATCCTCATCAAGTGCTGGAATGCACAAGGGTCTTTGTTCCTCAGCTCTACCATCAGCTTGTCATACAGTCCGTACTCGGCTCTTCTCGCGATCCATCTTCGGACCCACACACTTCTTGGACGCCTCCTTTTCCTTGCGTAGAACAGGTGATAGAGCCTGTAGAGGGCTTCGCACTGTTGTAGAATGATGGCGGCTACCAAAAGGAGTGTGCGACGATCCATGGTGGAGATGACTGGATGCTGTGGAAGAGCTTGATGAAAGCTGAAGAGGTCTGCACAGCAGGGCTGCTGGACTGAAAGTGAGATCCAGGTGATTTCCTCCCCCTTTTTGTAGGAAATATAGGTTTTCCGCTAGGTGTCCTTCCGCATCCTCTAGACATCCTCCAGACATCCTAAATATCCGAGATACGTCCCCTATATGAACATTTTTTCTGTTTTAGTGCTTTCTATGCGAGCTGCATCCGCTTTCATCCTTTCTACGTCCGTGCTACTAACGCTGTTTGTTCGTTCCATGTCCGTTTCGCTTCCTCCCTGTGTCCGTTTTCCACTGGAGCAGATGTGAGTTGCGCGGATGTGCAGCGGATGCCTCGCGGATATAACGGATGCGTAACAGATGACAACGGACGTATAACGAATGTTCCCCGTATGCATAGTGGATGTCTAACAGATGCTCAAAACTTTTTGAGCGGGTGAAATCTCAGTAGATGGATGCTGGACGGATGGAGAGTATGAATCACGGACGCAGTGAGTACACAATGGATGCATCGTGCTAACCAATGGATAGCAAGCGCTGTTCTCCATTTTACATCCTCTTTCCATCCGTTGGTGCGGTGTGACATGGGCTTAAATGCTATATTGTTAATATGGGAGAAAATAAGGGAGCAATATTATGTGAAAAGACCAGCCTGGTTATCAATGATGGAGGTGTTTATATATCCAAATGTTTTCAAAACAGGACATATTGTTAGATGCAAAGATATTTTAAATGAAAGGGGTGAACTCAAAACAAAACAAGAACTGAATGAACAAGGGAGTGCTATATATTGGTACACACATATGCAATACATTCTAGATATGAAAAAGATGTTAAAGCAGAGGGGTTTTATAATGAATTGAGAACTTGAAACATTTAGGTCTCTACTTTTTATACTGTGTTGTCTAGTATTGTAAGAGGTGGTAGTATAGGAGGATTTTTCCTAAAATCTACCAGTATTTCTATGGTTCTGAATGTATTTAGTTTAGGATTGTTCTGGTTGCACCACAAGGCTAGTTGTTCAATACCTGTCTGTATGCAGATTCACTGTTGTTTCGGTTTAGACCAATCACTATTGTATCATCTGCAAACTTCAGTATTTTAACAGAGGGATCTTTTGAGGTGCAGTCATTGGTATATAGAGAGAAGAAAAGTGGAGAGAGCACACAACCCTGGCCAGTGTGTGTGTGTGTGCTAATTGTTCAGGTATCTGATGTGATTTTTCCTAGCTTCACCTGCTGCTTCCTGTCTGTTAGGAAACTTATGAACTATTTACAAGTGTGGTCAGGCACAGCTATCTGATTTAGTTTAGTTAGAAGAATATTTGGAATTATGGTATTGAATGCTGAGCTGAAATCTACAAAGAGGACCCGTGCACAGGCCTTTGGAGATTCAAGATGTTGTAGGCTGTAGTGCAGAGCCATATTAACAGTATCATCTGCCAATCTATTTGTTCAGTAGGCAAATTGCAAGGGGTCTAACAATGGATTTGTGATGGTTTTCAGGTGGGCCAGCAGAAGCTGTTCAAAGGTTTTAATAACTACATATGTTAGAGCAACTGGTCTGAGGTCATTCAGTTCCTTGATGGAGGGTTTCTTCAGCACTTGGATGTTAGCAGAGCATTTGAAGCAAAAAGGAACATAGCACATATCTTGTGATTTATTAAAGATGCAGATAAAGATGGATACCAATTGGTCAGCATAAGCTCTTAAGCAAGAAGGAGTATCTTGTCTGGCCTGGTGCTTTCCTGGCTTTTGTCTGTGAAATAGACCTTGCATGTCATTTTCTGTAATCACCAGAGGTTGGGGGGGGGGGGTTCAATAGGATGGGGTCAGTGTTGGAAGCTTGGCTGTTTTTGGTGTGTCTGAGATGGAAATTGTGGAGATAGGTGGCAGTAGTTTCCTCTCAAATCTACAATAAAACACATTCAGGTCATCTGTCAGTTGTCAATTTCCTTCATCATGGAAAGAAGATTTACTGTAACCAGTGATATTTTCAAGAGTTTTCCACATGTTTACTGGTTCATTTGTTGAGAACTGATTGCTTAATTTTTTAGATTAGCTTCTTTTTGCTGCTCTGATCTTCCTTGTTAATATGTTTCTGGCCTGATTGTACAGCATTCTATCACCTTTTCTGTAGGCTTCCTCTTTGACACAACATAGCTACTTAAATTTAGCTGTGAACCAAGGTTTCGTGTAGCTATATATTTGCAGGTTTCTGATTGGCACACACAGGTCTTCACATATGATTTATTATCTGTGAGTTCATCGAAGTCTGCAGAGTATCTTCAAAAAACATTCCAATCAGTGCAGTCAGGTCAAGCCTGTAGTTTTAGCTTTAGTACAGTTATATCTCTGGATCAGCGACTGTTAATATATAAACATAAGCCTCCTCCCTTCTTTTTTCCAGATGTTTCTGCAATTCTGTCTGCTCTTTGTATCTGAAATCCTGGGATATGCATGCTACTATCATCAATTGACTCATTTAAAGCCCCTGTCACACTGCACAAACGGATGCAAAGAGGATGTAAAATGGACAAAAAAGCTTGCCATTTCATCCGCTCAGAAAGTTTTGAGCTGCTCAAAACTTTTGCACGGAAAATGTATCCAATTCGTCCGTTCTACATCCGCTAGGCATCCACTACGTATCCGTTCTGCATCCGTTACGCATCCGCTATATCCGCTAGGCATCCGTTCCGCATCCACGCAACTCGCATCCGCTCGGACGCAGGGAGGAAGCAGAACGGATGCAGAATGGATGCAGAACGGATGCAGCATGGAAACAAAGCATTTAAAATGGAAAAAACGTTCGCGGAGGGGACCTATCTCGGATATTAAGGATGTCTAGAGGATGCCTAGAGGATGCCTAGAGGATGCCTAGAGGATGCAAAGGGACACCTATACTGCCTATAAAAAGGGGGAGCAACTCGTCTGCATTTCACTTTCAGCCCAGCAGCCCAGCTGTGCAGACCTCTGCAGCCTTCATCTGACTCTTCCTCTTCCACAGCATCCAGTCATGTCAACCGTGGATTGTAACACAGTCCTTTTGCCAGCCACCATCCTTCTGCAACAGTGCGAAGCCATCTACAGGCTCTGTGAACTCTACTACGGGAAGAAAAGGAGGTGGCCAAGAAGCATCTGGGTCCGAAGATGGATTGGGAGAAGAGCAGAGTACGGACTGTACAACAAGCTGATGGTGGAGCTGAGGAACGAAGACACTCGGGCATTCCAGAACATCATGAGGATGCCTCCAGCCATGTTTGACGAAGTTGTGCAGCGGCTGACACCCAGGTTGACCAAGGCAAACACCAACGTCTGGCCCAGCCTGGACCCTGGGCTCAAGGTAGCACTCACTCTGCGCCACCTGGCCTCAGGGACCACCTACAGGAACATGCAGTACGGCTGGAGGGTGCCACACAGCACCATCACCATTGTGGTCAGAGAAGTGGTGCAGGCCATCATCGAAGAATACCTGCAGAAGCTCCTCCAGTGCCCCTCCACTGGTGAAGGATGGAAGAAAGTTGCAGAGCAGTGGTATCAGAGGTGGAACTTCCCACATACCGTTGGAGCCATAGATGGGATGCACGTGGCCTGCAAAGCTCCAGCCAACTCAGGGTCCACTTATTTCAACTACAAGGGCTTCTTCAGCATCATTCTCTTCACCATGGTCGATGCTGACAACAAATTCATGTACATCGATGCTTCAGGCAGCGGCTCATGTTTAGATGCCCAGGTATACAACGCCAGTGACCTCGAGGGGCTGGAAGGCAACCTCATCATGGGCTTTCCAGATCCAAACCCCCTGCCAACGACACGCAAGATGTGCCCTACTTCATTGTGGGGGATGACGCCTTCTCCCTCAGAACCTACCTCATGAAGCCATACACTTCCAGACACCTGACCCGTGAAGAGAGGATCTTCAACTACAGGCTGTCCAGGGCAAGGCGGGGAACGCCTTTGGCATCCTGGCCAACAGGTTCCAGGTACTTCTCACCACCATGCAGCATCACCCAGAGACCGTGAGGAGGATCGTGGAAGCTTGCTGCATCCTGTACAATCTCATGCGCATCTGCTACCCAGTTTGCAGAACAGACTCGTGGACCTCCAGCAAGGCAATGAGGACATGGAGCCTGGGGAATGGAGGCAAAGGCGAAACCTGATATACACTCATGATGTGCAAGGCCCCAACAGAGCCTCACGTGAAGGGAAGAAGCAGCGCAACCTCCTGAGACACTGGTGCAACTCCCCAGCTGGAGCAGTGGAGTGGCAAGACAGGATGATAGATGAGATTGGGCCATGTATGTTGGGTGGGCCTACAATGAACAGGGCGTGTAATAAAGAGTTGTGTTTGTGTTGACATGTGTGGATGATTATTACATTATTATTGATAATAAAGGGCCATAGGTGTGGCACCTGGGAGGGTGGAGCATACAGTCCCACTATGCTTGCAATGGAGGTTTATCTATCCCACAGCTATTACCCATCCCAAAGGTATCCCTGCTCATTCCACAGGTATCCCTGCCAATCCCACTGCTATCTTAACCCATCCCACAACCATGCAAAGGCTTAAACCATTTCTAAAAGTTTCCACCAAGACTTTATTAAAAAAAAGAAATGAAGCAAGTGTGTGAATCCAAGATAAACTTTATTGAACAACAAGCTGTAAAAGAAAAATGACCCAAGTCAAGTGTCCAAATAAAGTCCACAGGTAGCCAGCTACCCAGTCTCTGGCACTCTTATTGGTCACTCGGAGGTGTGCCCAGTCGTAGGGGTGAAGGGTCCCGGTGCTGTGGAGGTGGGTGGTGCTGGAGTGCTGGTCTGTATTGTCATTGGGGTGCCTGGCCCCGAGAGGACAACAGGGGACGGTGTGTTGAGGAAGCTCTCAGACAGCTGGCTCAGACCTGCGATGCTGAGAGGTCCTTCCTCAATGCCATGGGGTGTCAGCCCCAGTACTGATATGAGATGTACTGAAGCTGGGCTTGGCTGTTGGGTGGAGGAAGGAGTAGTCTAGTGGGGCTGTCTGGTCTGCAGCTGGGTGAGGACTGGCGTGGGTGGCATTGCTGTCGTCGGTGGCATTGTCGTGGGTGGCATCAGCGGCACCGGTGGCACCGGTGTCGTCCGATGACTTTGTGCCTGGACTGGGAAGGGCTGCTGCCTGTGCTGCTGGACCTCCTGGTAACCGTAACCCTGGTAGGTGAGGGGCTGTGGGAAGCCTTGGAATGGGAGGGACATCACCTGTGGTGGAGGTGGAGGAGCAGACCTGGACTGGGTGGGAGCAGGTTCCTCTGGATCTGGAGGGTTGTGAAGCAGCTCGGTGATCCGGTCCTTCACCACCTGGTACTGGGGTTCCTCCATGATCTTGAGGGTCTGGTTGACATAGGTGAGGAAGGGCTTGTGGTTGGAGGATGAGGAGTCGGTGCTGACCAGCTGAGAGAGGAGATCTATACTGGTGCGGATGGTGTCCCTGATCTCCAGCAGGACAGTGTGGCTCTGCCCCTCCTGCTGTCTGGCTCTTTGCCTTTCTGTGGAGGCAGAGTTGGGGGGGTGGATGCGGCTACGACTGTGGTGGACTCGATGTCTCCTTTCTCCCACCGCACCAGGGAGTCCTCCACGCGCTCCACCACAGTTACAACAGCTGTCTGCGGGTTCTCCGCCGTGGCACGCTCCACAGAAACCTGCCTGGAGACAGGGACTGACTCTCGGCCGGAAGAGGACTGTCTCTCAGCAGGCTGCCAGAAAGAGAGGGTTGTGAGAGGGGCTGCTGGTGCTCCTAGGTGGCAGATCTTACCCTCCAGGAAGCTGCACCTGGCCATGACATAGGTCTCTCTGTCCGTCAGCTTAACCGTGGCCTGGCCAGATTTCTTCAGGTGCAGCTTCCCATACCAGGTGTGCATGTGCTTCCACCAGCCGAGGAGCACCTCCGAAGTGTAACCCATACTCTCCGCCCTCTCTCTCCAAGCAGCCTGCTTCCTTTTGGTGTCCCTGTACAGCCGGTGTCCCTTCCGCCACAGATAGTCATTCTCTCTCAGCCACTCCAGCACCTCATCCTCGTGTTCCTCCTCAATGAAGTATTGGCTTCTCTCCTGTCCCCGCATACGCCTCTTCCTCCCTTTGGCAGGACCAGATGGGCCCTCATCAGAGGAGCTCCCAGGTGGTAGGGGCTGCTCCTTCACACCACCAGCAGCAGCACCACCAGCAGGATCATCATCATGACCAGCAGGATCATCATCAGCAGCAGCAGCAGAAGCAGGAGGATCAGCAGGACCAGGATCAGCAGCAGCAGAGTAAGCACCAGGAGCCCCAGCAGCAGCAGCAGCACCAGCACCAGCAGGACCAGGAGCACCAGCAGGATGAGCAGGACCAGGAGCACCAGCAGTACGAGCAAGTCCAGGAGCACCAGCAGGACCAGCAGGACCAGGAGCAGCTTCAGCAGAGTACGTAGCAGCAGAAGCACCACCGCCAGGAGCAGCTTCAGCAGAAGCTCCAGCACCAGAAGAGCAAGCCCCAGCAGCAGAAGCCCCAGCAGAAGCAGAGTCAGGGACAGGGGGCAGGAGGGTGGCCCTGTCCCTCTTGCCAGGGATGGCGGCAGGTTGCTGAGACTTTCACTTCTTCCCCATGGATGTGGGGTTGCTGGCTGGCAGGGAGGCTGGCAGGGAGGCTGGCAGGCACCAAGGCTGGCAGGCAGGCAGGCAGGAAGGTAGGCTGGCACCAAGGCTGGCAGGGAGGCTGGAAGGCAGGCTGGCAGCAAGGCTGGAAGGCAGGCAGAGAGCAAGGCTGGCAAGGATGCTGGCCAGGAGGCTTGGAGGCAGGCTGGCAGCAAGGCTGGCAGGCAGGCATGCAGACAGGGCAGGCAAGGACTCGATGTATCCTGCAGCAGGTCTTTCCTCCGAATGCTCGCCACGTGCGAGCTGCTTCCCTTTATAACCACGTGGCTTACGCAATGCATCCCTCCCGCATGCGCAATTAACACCAGGCATCCATTAGGCTTCCGCTGTGCATCCGCTAGGCTTCCGCTCTGCATCCGCTTCATCCGCTGTGCATCCGCTTCATCCGTTCCACGTCCGCTTTGCTGAGGCCCCCCGGAAGCCTTGCGGATGTGCCATCTGCTCCCATCCGCTTCCATCCGCTGGGCTTCCATTCCGCATCCGCTTTCCATCCACTCTGCGTCCTCCCCACGTCCGTGTTATCTGCTCCGGTTATGCAAATTTTTGCCCCTTTTGAGAGCGGATAACAACAGATGGAATATTTTGCTCATCCGTTGTGTCCGTTTTGCATCCGTTGGGCAGTGTGACAGGGCCTTAACCAGATTTCAGTGAAGCAGGTAGCTGCTGAGTTGTAAAAATCAGAATTGCATCTATTTAAAAGAAGTATTTCACCCATCTTATTAGTGAGTGAATGTAAATTAGTCAGAAAGAGTAAAGGGAGAAGGGTTTCTATCCTATTTTTCCTTAATCTATTCAAAATTCCCACTCACTTACCTCTTCTTTGCCTCCAGCTTCTCCATTTGTTTTTGTTTATCTATTGTTCAGAGGAAGTTGCTTCTTCCTTTATTAGAAACTCTTCTGCATTATTAAAGACGGGAGGGGGGGGGGTTGAAGTCACAGAAAGCTGTCCATCAAAGAAACATTGCTTGATGCTTAATTGGTCTCTTGAGTATGAAATCTTTGTGAATCACAGAGAATGATAAAACACAGAAAAAACTATCAGAAAGCATTTCAGAAAGGCTGCCGTTGGTAGCACCATCTTACCATAATGATATTATGATATTCATTCTGCTCTATTGAACAATCTTGTGCATTCAGATGACCTTCTTTGTATCAGTTTTGTTTTGCTTATTTCAATCTAGTAAACTAGATAGTAGAACTTTTAGATAGGATAAAAATTGCACGGATCAGGAACTTTTTGTATTATAAAAATATGCTTTATAGTTTATTATTAATATTGAATATTGATTCAGTATCATATTTCTTTCAGATTACCATATTCTTACTTCTTTCTTTTTAATACACCAAAATGAATACAAGGCAATATTTGGGTGCTATGCTGTTTATCCAATCCCCTGCAGTCTCATTTGCTTTCATTTATTTTCATAACTGGGTGAGGCATTCTTTGAATAAAATAACATACTTTTAATACACTATGATATTTCTTTCCAACTTTTTTTTGTTTTGCTTCACCTGCTAAATTAATGCTAAGCATAATCTTTCAATAACACTTTATTCATAAAGGTGAATGTAAATTCAACCAGATCATTTCTTCTGAAAAAGAAGAAAAGAATTTCAAATAGGAGCCTTTTTAAAATATTCCATCAACTTTGGGTAGGAATCATGTATCTGTTTCTTCTAAGATATTCTTCCACAAATTGATGTTTCAACTGTGTTTGACTTAAGTATTAATAGAAGTAAATATACTTTTCAGAGTTAGAATTTACAATCTGCCACTCCAGCAAGAAACTCAGTAAAAATCAGAAAAAAATCCATACAGTGTCAGATTAATTACACTGCTACTTATGATGACTCTTTTTTCATTTGTGCATCATTAGTTCTTAAAAACTAATAATTCTCCTTGTATTTGATTCACCAATAAAGGATAAGTAATAGAATTCAAATATTGTTTTGTCGGAGTTAGTCAGAGATTGATCATTCCATTTGAAGGAAGTGTAGGTAAACAAAATCTTATGAAAATGGAACACATTTTAATTGACTTGTATTAATACTTAACTATAGCATGGGGACCCCAAATAAATTATGCTTTTGAATTTGTAGCTAAAATAAAAGAAAGAAAGAAGAATACAGACATGTTTACAATTTTCATTTACTTTTTTCACTCATATTGGGAAATGTTACAAATATATTGATAATTTTTTGAGTTGTCTTCCATATACAAATAAAGGTTATGAGCATGGTATAATGTATGCTGCAAAGCTTGATTCTCTGCATATTTTTTCTAGTTAGTACTCTGTATTCACTGGGCCTACTCCTAGACAATTTGAGTAAAACTATAGTCTCAATGTATTTTAGCATACTTGCAATATTTTCCATGACTCAAAACTGCAGAAATCATTTTCATAGTCCTAATTTATTGATCTTTTTGTCAGTCAGTAAATTCCTTGATTATTTTAATTAATTTAAATGAAAGCAAATCTTTAAAAATATAAAACAAATTATTGAATATATGTCAACTCAAAACAAATAGAAAGGAGTGAAGAACAACAGTTATCAACATGTGAAGTGATACAGGTTTCTTTAAGGGAGAAAAAGGGAGAGAAGTTCTGGTGCTTTCCAAACAGGGATCCTGCTGGTCTAATTGAGTATTTAACTACACTTAACTACACTTCAGGGATGCAGTGGCTCAGTGGCTAGGAAGCTGAGCTTGTTGATCAGAAAGGTTGGCAGTTCAGCGTTCGAATCCCTAGCGTCGCATAATGGAGTGAGCTCCCGTTACTTATCCCAGCTTCTGCCAACCTAGCAATTCAAAAGCATGCGAAAATGCAAATCGAAAAATAGGGACCACTTTGATGGGAAGATAACAGTGTTCCGTGCATCTTTGGCATTTAGTCATGCCGCCCGCATGACCACGGAGATATCTTTGGCAGCACTGGCTTTTCAGCTTTGTAACGAAGATGAGCACCGCCCCCTAGAGCTGGAAATGACTAGCATATATGTGCGAGGGGAAACTTTACCTTTAACTAGGCTTCAGTGTGTTGCAGGAGCCATTTTCATCAAGGGTTCAGCAGATAATTTATATAACATTCAGGTTCTATAGCCTATTTCATTTTATTGCTATTTTTAATCTTTGTCTTTTTTTAATTGAAAGCCCATTGATGACTTATAAAACAGTATAAGTCCTAAAGTAAAAGAAAACATTAATCATTTTATAAGAATATATACCTGAACAAAAATTTAAGAAAACAATAAGAAAAGCCATATTATTTAGTAACAATATTTATTACAATAATGAACTTTAATAAAATAATGGATCATATGATGTTTTACAGTAACCTTATTGACAATGTTGCTTCTCTTATGAAGCAGTTTTTAATCTTGGCTTGTAGTTCCACTCATTAATATCTCTATAGATCTCATTAGGACAGAAGAGAAAATCAATTGGTTAAATGTGTTTTGAACACTGTGCTTGCCATATCACTCATTTGTTTTCAAAGATGAAAAGCTCAGATCATTCAGAATGTCATCTAAAGAATTTCTATCAGTGCTGCCTTGGCAGAGAGAGACTGATGGATTAACCTTTCTCCCCTTTGAAATTAGTGATCAATTATTTTTAGTGTCAAAATATTGCAGAAAAAAATGCCCATGTCCTTTTCAAATAGCAATAAACGTTTCTTAAAGTCTATTCTGCATGCTAATGCTTGTAAATCTCATCATTACAGTATTTCTTAGACCTTGATCAGGCCTCAAAGCACCTATGGCAAAATTTAACTGGGGTATATCATAAAACTGAATGTTCTGTAATTAAAGCTCCTCAAAAAAATATTCACATGATGGAAGAGCTTAACTTGAAAATTAAAGCTCTGGTCGTACTTTTTTAAAAATGTAATAACTATATGTTTTCTATTATATATAAACATATATGGAAAAACCAACATCCACTACAATCATGGTAGATTTAAAGTCACCCCGATGTAGTTAAGCAGATTAACAGAAAATGCTACTCTGAATTATGTACAAAGCTAACTATATTTTAATTTTTAAAATGTACTATATTTTTCACTGTTTAATTTTTAAAATGGGGCTTTCAGTATAATTAAGTTACTATTATTCTTGGAGGCCTCTCTGTTATAAAAAGTTACCCATTTAAGAAAGGCTGAAGTGATTTTTGCTAGGTTTAAGAGAATCTCTTTCAGTTCAACATCATACTTCTTGAATAAAGGGACAAAAATGTTTCCAACACAGTAATTGTTTACTGCAAAAGGCAGAGAGAAATTGGTAATAATATTCAGTAATTGCAAACCTTCAGTCTTTGCTTGTGCTCTTTCAGCAACCATGAATGATTACAGTACAACTTAGCTAAGGTAGCCTCTACGGATGATTGATAGGATGTTAATCAAAAGATGCATATCAGCTTCAGAATTTGTTCACAAGCTTTCTTCTAATAGCTGATTTCATGTTCAGTGAGCTCTTTGCCAGCTTGTTCAATTTATTCTTCAGTGCACAAACCATTTATGCTTGCAGTAACCATAGGACAGAATAAGTGTAACTTCTCTCTTTGAGCTATTAAAATACAATATCAACCCCTGTACATATACTTGTACATGTGTGTTTAACTGTTGTGTGTGTGTTAATTAATCTATTTTAAAGAAAACTGCTCATTAATACAATTATATAGGACTGTTTTTCCTTTTCCCATTCACCTGATTGGATCTAGTTACATGAGATGAAAATAAGAAATTGTTCTGAATAATTTAAGGAATATTAGATTATACTAAAATAAGACTATTCCTAAAATGGTTTGAGGAACATTTATGTTTATGAAACCTATATCTATATCTATATAGGATCTATATCTAGATCCTATATCTCAGCAACATAATCAAAGCACATGTCAGTGTTCCAATTAAACCCTCCAGACAATTCAAAACACTCAAAGTCCATCAATGTATGAATTATTAGAGAAGTCATGTTGGCACATTTGGAGAAAACCCAAATCTGAATTCCCGCATTTCCCCCCTCCACACTAAAACTCACATCCTGCCCCATTTAATGACTCCCAGGTCACATCAGCCAATCAATCTCCTGTGTCACCTGTTGCCATATTCCAGTAACTCCACCCAGATGCCAGCAACTTGTCCTTGATCTCTGGCGAAAGAATGTTGTTGTGGCTATATTCCCTTCATTACTCTCTTGTTCCCACAGCCTGCCTCTCCCCCATTATGGCAGCCTGGAATCTGAATCAAGATGGATCTGGGGCTGACAGGCTGCCACCCCTCAAGCAATGAGAACATCCTGAAATGAGACAAGTGCAGAAGGTTAGGAATTGGAACTAACTACATCTTCCACCCCAGGCCCTTTGGCTGATTGGAAAATTTTTCATGAAACTTGTTTCCCCAATCTATCTGCCTTTACATCCCAAATCTTCACTGCATCAGACAAAGGGTACCCTTCCAACAGATTAGATATTGCAATCAACCCCTATGTACTATAGAGTCCAATATTTACTTTACTTCATAATGTGTCTCACCCTGTACTACTATGGGCTTGGGAACAGGCTGATCTCTCGGCCTTAATTTGAGCGAATAGTCAGTTTCAATAAACCACTATGAAACACCGGATGCATTTTTACTAACAAGTGAGGGAGACTTAGTTGCACCGTTACCAGATTTATCACTTTCACCATGAGAAAGGGTCCTAGGAATTTTGAACCTAGTTTCTTTGTAGGCACTTTTAATCTAAGATATTTAGTGGACAAGTAGACCTGATCTCCCACTTTAAAAGGGGCATGGGGTGATCGGTGCTTGTTCATCTGATGTTTGTATTTCTCAGTGGCTTAGATGAGGGCATGCTTGGTATTGTCCCACCCCTGTTTAACAAATCCATCCACTTGGTCAGGGACATTGAGGTTAGAGGGTCCCTAGGTAATTCAGGCATAAGCACAAAGTCCATCCCACTGGTGACTTGGAAAGGAGTTAATCTAGTGCTACTGTGAGCTGCATTGTTGTAGGCCACTTCCGCGAAAGGAAGCAGATCAGCCCAATTATCTTGCTGGTAGTCTATGTAACATTTCAGGTACTGTTCCACCATGACATTCATTTGTTCTGCGGCCCCATTCATACTCAGAAAAACAGAGCTTAATCTCTGGGAGGACACAACACACCATAGGAACTCCTTCCAGAACTTCACAGTAAACCAGACTCCTCAATTGGAGATGATCCGGCAGGGCATTCCATGCAGCCTATAAATCTGATTGATGAACATTTTCACTAGCTTCTTAGCTGATGGTAATCCAAAGCAAGCAGTGAAATGTGCTTACTTAGAGAATAAGACCATTACTATCCAAATTATGGTGTTTCCACTGCTCTCTGGGAGTTCAGTTGTGAAATCTATGGCTATCTCTTCCTATGGGGTTAGCTACAGGTAGGCTTCCCTGGTCGCGTTTTCATGGCAGAACACATGTAACATCTTTTTACATAGACCTCCACATCTGCCTTCATTTTTGGCCACCGAAACTGCCTCCTCGCTAAGTGAAGGGTCTTTAGAAATTCAAGGTGATCAGTCAACCAGGAGTTGTGACTATGCTACAATACTTTCAATCTCAGGCTGGCAGCTTAGTTCCTTTCTAAGCTAACCCATTATATAGTGTTAGGATGTTGGGATTATCTTTTAACCATGGGTCAGTCTTAAATTCTGCATGATCAGGTCTCCCATGCAGTCATCCTGACTCCTGGTCTGGCTTCGGATAATGACTTGAGCAGCTTGCTGAGATTGGGGCACAACTACATGTACTACTTCCTCCTGTCAGCTGTTAAACTGAGGATTTCTTGACAGAACATCAGCCAATTTGTTTTTCTCTCCTGGGATGTGCTTCAGCTCAAAGTTGAAACGTTTAAAATATTGTGCCCAGAAGACTTGTTTAGGAGACAGTTTTCTCAGGGTCTTCAGTGCCTCTAGGTTTTTGTGGTTAGTCCAGACCTTGAAAAGTACTTTGCTGCCCTCTAAGAAGTGTCTCCAAGAGAGGAGGGCTCATCTGACTACAAAAGCCTCTTTGGGAATATTGCCTGTTGCCTTTTGGTGAGCTTTTTGGATACATAAGCGTAGAGTTGCAGTTGGCCCAGGGAGTTTTCCTGTAGAAGCACTGCAGCAACATTGCTAGCATCAGCTTGCACTACAAATGGCTGTTCCGGGTCAAGGTGTCGCAGGATTGGCTCTTTGGAAAACAGTCCCTTTAATTCTTCAAAAACTCATTGACATTCGAATGTCCAATTCAGAGGTGGGTTGGGATTGGAGTCAGTCTCCCTTGTTTTTAATAGTTTAATCAGTGGCAGGACTATTTTAGCAAACACAGAAATGAACTGCAAGTAAAACTTTGCAAACCCCAGGAAGCTTTGAAATTGTTCTGGGTGCAAGGGGGTTGCCAATCCAGTATGACTTTAACTTTGCCCTTTTCAATTCCCTCTTTTGACACTTGGTAGTCCAGGTAGTCATCTCTGTTGTGGAGGCAAGGGACCAATACCTATCCTTATCTTACAATAACTGTTGTCCCTAGTGGAGACTGACTCTGAGGGAAAGGAGCAACAGCCAACAGGGAGTGGAAGTGTGGCTCCGGAGATTGTAGAGGAGTCTGGGGAAGGGCAGAGGATGGCTGGGCAGTCAGAAGAGAACCCAGGCCCATCCCCTCTCCATCTTAGGGGCACAGAGGGAAGAGAGGATAAGGGAGAGACATGGTCTGCTAGGGAGGAGAGGGCCTTGATCCTCTTCATGGGCTGCAGCTGTGACAACTGAATAAGAGGATGGACATGTGTACGGGCAAGTGCTGGAAACAAAGCATGGAAATATCTCTAGTTTATGGTTCATCTCTGAGCTTGACATCCTTTCCAGTGTGTGTTCTGTTATCTGTAGACATCCTCCAGCCCTTATCTTGCCCGGTTTGTGTTGTTTTTTTCCTTCCTTCTTGTAACTGCTTGTGTGGGAGTTTTTTGTCTTCTATCAAGGATATTTGGAGCTTGGAAGCAAAGTGAAGGAATAAAAGGGGCTTCACCAGGTTTTTGTGACTGTATTTCTTTTGTATTCCCGTCCTGGCTTATCACAGCTGTCTTCCCAGATAATGGTGGGGGCCCATTTGTCTAGCCAAGCAAAGCTGAGGATGAGTGCTTCAGTCATTTTTGGAGTGACAACAAATTGTATCATCTCCCAGTGCCACCCCATCTCCAGCCTTACAGGCTCAGTGACCAAAGTTGCTGGCTCTCTCCCAAAAGCAAACCATCTACTTGTTCAAAGCAGATAGGGCATTTCAAAGTTACTATTTTTATTTCTAAATTCCACACAGTCTGATTAAGCACCAGGAACAGCCAGTGTCTATTATGGCCTCTAGCTCTCTGTAGACTCCTGTCTGGGCATTACTATACAAGACTTTATGGCAAAAGGGCAGATGGCTTCACTTACCATCAGGTCCTCATCGCCACTCCTTGTTAGATTCTATAATCTCTGGAGTGGATTTCCCCCTTCATTGGATTGCAAGTGGGGGACCTCCACAGCTTGCTGAGCAAACCTTGTCTGGCAGCTTTAGGGGAGTTTTCTTCGAATTGATTGCTGTTGGCATTCGTGCCTAGGGAATAGAGGCTGGCTGGTGTAAGGATTTTGAGGCTCAGTGGCCTTGTTGGCCACATCTAAAGCACTTGACCCAGGAACTTGCTGCTGGTCTTGCATCTACTGGCATTTTGCCAGCTGGCCTGCATGCCGACAGCCGCTTAGGGGGTTTCTCTGGCACTGATCTCCAGTGGGGTTGAATTTCTAAGTCCATAGTCACCGCCATCCGATACGATATTGGATCTGGTCGCCCCCCCCCCCTCCCAATGTACACTTGCCTAAGGTCCTGATCCAGGGCTTCTTTAAAATTGTGGATGAATAGTCACTCAGGCCAGCCTCATAATTTCCCAGCCACTCTTCTAAACTCCCACACAAACTCCTTGGGGGGGCCGACCACGCTGCTTCAGTCCCTTGATTTCTGCTTCAGCTTCCTCTTCTTAGCCGTGTCCTCAAATCAGGCCCTTAGGGACTGCACGAACTCATCCACATCTTCCAATTCAGGGGCTCCTTCATCATGTAGTTGAGCAATCCATTCCGCTGCTTCCCCTTCATTCAAGTTATCTGCAATGACCAAGATCATGTCCTGGTCTGACTGATATTGCGCTCCATATAAATCATTGTGCACCCAGATACAGTTTAGGAAATAGGCCAGTTTTCCCAGGACTCCATCAAAGGTAGCCTAGTTGGGCAGCTGCTGGGGGGGAAACTGTGATCGGCAGGATTGGTGGTGTGACAGGAGCTGGTATTTACTGGTATTGGATCCACCCTGGCCTAAGTAAAAGGCCCATCTGGGCAGAATCTGGTCAGCGGGCAGTAGTGGGGGTATCTGAATCTGGTCGCCAGGCCTTGGTAGGAGGTGACATGTAGGCCTGGATAAACCTCTCATTCTTTCCCTGGTGCTTGGGATCAAGTGGCCCAAGGGTCCAGGGTGTCATCCTGCCACACCACCTGATGGGCTGTTGCTGTGACGGATGGGATCCAAAGTGGGAGACTGAGCCTTGGTCTGACCAGTGCTGAGTGGAATGAAGCAGAAGCCTCCCTCTGGACTACTGTGCTCCCTGACCCCAGATAGTTGAATGTAAGCTGGGCTAGAATCCAACCAGGCTGGATCAGGTATGGGGACATTTGAACTGTGGGTCCCACACTCAGCTGATCAAACTTCTTGGGTAGCTCGGCAAGCGACTGGCTCTGCAATGATGGTTGGAGTCCCCATTCCCTCCATTGAAGACTTGCTAAACTCAGAAGTGGTATTCAGTAGGTTCTGACCAGTTCTGGAGAACCAGTCGTGGAAATTTTGAGTAGTTCATAAAACCAGCTAATACCACCTCTGACGAGATTTTACAGTTTCCTTCCCCGACCATGCCCACAAAACCAGTAGTAAAAAAATATGAATCCCACTACTGTCTACGCTCCAGGGGTTTCTATAGTCTACACTCAAAGGCTGCCACTTGCTCACGTTGTCCTGACACCCCTGGAGGTCCCGGGACATCAAGAGTTCCAACTCTAGCTGCGCAGCTGACCCAGCTGGTGGGGACTGCCATAGAACCAGTTCCTTAGATTGGGCGCCACTCCAGAGGTCAGCTTCCACTGCCTCTGCTTCAGCTACCGCAGCAGCTGATGGGTAGCAGAGAGATCCACAAACATCCTCTGAAGCTGATCCCCTTCAGGCGTTCCCGTCCCCTGCTCCATCTTCCCTGAGTATATTTATGCCCCATTATGTCAGGGTGCATTGGTTGATGTGCCAACATGACTTTTCTAATAAAGAATTTAATAGAAAAGTCATGTTGGCACATCTGGAGAAAATCTGAATTCCAGCGCTTGCCCCCTCCACATTAAAACTCACGCCCTGCCCCATTTAATGACTCCCAGGTCACATTAGACAATCAACATACTGTCTCAGCTGCCACCAAATTCAATCATTCCTCTCCAGATGCCAGCAACTTGTCCTTGATCTCTGGTGAAAGAATGTTGTTGTGGCTATACTCCTTTTGCTACTCTCCCATTCCCACAGCCTGCCCATCCCATGCTGTGGCAGCCCAGAACCTGAATCAAGATGAATCCGAGGCTGAAAGCACAGAGAAGCCATTCAGAAAATTTCATTGTTGATTAGGACTGCAACTGCAACTCAATTATTCCCTGTTCTGCTCTGATGTCCTAATCATCACTATATGCTGTCAATTGAATGTTTAGAAATTGATTCCAGTATATTGCAAGTAAAACAATAGTAAGAACTGCTTATAACATTATGCTTCACCAAATACTATTGCCTCTCTTAGACCTTATGACTAAAAGGACTCTTCAACTTTGATTTTCTGGAAGTAAGTTCTGCATGATTAACATTTTATCTTAGGTTGTCTTTATCCTATAGCAGCTGATTTTTATCAGTTTTCACTTGAGTCTGTCTTTTAATTTAGAAGTTGGACATGCAAATTATTTTGAATTTGACACAGATTGTTACAACATTATTCAGAGTAGTCCAATATTATTCTAACAATGCCAGAAGGATAAGCATTCCTTTTTCAAATTTGGAATCATTGTCATTGTAATCCATTCAGTTGGCCATGTCCCTCTGTTTCACATCACCTCCTTCATATTTGCCATGATCATCCCAGTGTCATTCTTTATAATGTGTAGCCAACAGATACTAAGGCAGCCCCCTTCTCTTTTTTTCTACTGGTCACTCCTAGAATGATTTATTTTTTGAGTCGGTCAACTTGCATGACATGACCGAAGTATGATAGTCCCTGTCTGGCGATCTTGGTTTCAAGTGATATTTTTAGTGAAGTTCAGTCTAGGACTTCTTTATTATTTTTGCAGTCCATGACATGCGTAATAATTGCATCTAACACTACAATTTAAACCCTTATCTGCCTTTTTCAGAGCCCAAGTTTTGCAAGCATAAGTAGCAATTGGAAAAAATATTACATTAACTAATATGCATTGGATTGTGAGTCTGATGTCTCTACTCTTCCAGATGTTATTCATGACAAACATTGCAGTTCTTTCAAGTGGCTATATGTCTTTTGATCTCAGGGCTGCAGTAACCATTTTGATTTATTTTAGAGGCTAGGAAGTTGAATTCTTATACTGTTTTGATAGTATCATTGTCAATCTGCACTTCGACCTGTGTGTTCCCCTCAATTATCATTTTCTTTGTTTTCTTGATGTTAAGGTGCACTTCAAATTTTTCACTTTCATCTTTGACTCTCAGGATTAATCGTTGCAGATCTTCCCTGCTTTCCGCAGCAATGTTGAATCATATACATATAGGAGATTGTTGATATTCCTACCATTAGATTCCTCCAAGTATGCATTTATCATAACCATCTCTGTGTACATGTTGAACAGTATAAGTGACCTTGCCAAATGCCTTTTTTAAAATTCAGAACCATTTTGTGTCTCCATGTTCCCAATTTTTGAGGCAGTTCTAGAGCTTGTCATGATCAACACAGTTAAAGGCTTCTATCTAGTCAATGAAGCACATGTAGAAGTATTTTTTGGCATTCCTTTGTTTTTTCCATCATCCAGTGGAGACTGACAGTATGATCACACTAACCTTAACTCTTTCCGAAATCTTGCTTACACATCAGGCAGTTCTCTGTTGACAGTTGGATTCAAATGTTGCTGGTGTACCTTCAAGAGAGTTTTATTCACATAAGATATCAAGTAAGAATGATTCAGCAGTTCTAACAGTCTTTTGTATCACCTTTTTTTGGTATTGGGATAAATATTGATCTTTTCCATTTTTTTGGCCATTGACCAGACTTTCATATGCTTTGGCAAAGCACTGTCAGTATTTTTGTTGGCAGTGGTCTCAGCAATTCTGCGGGAATTCCATCAAATCTTGGGGCTTTGCAGTTAGGCAACTGGTTAAATGTCCACACTGCTTCCTCCTCCAGAATATCTGCTTCCATTTCTAGGAGATCAGCTTTTCCACTTCTGGCTTGACCTTGTTTTCATTTGTGTAAAGTTATTTTGCTTATTCTTGCCATCTTTCTCTGCTTGCTTGTTGGTCATGCAATTCCTGTCCATCATGTCCTATGACCATAGTCTTTCATGTTACAAAGTAATTTATGGCCTTCACATAACTGAAATATCTCTTGTATGACTCTTCATTGCTGTTTCCTCCAATTTCTTACATTGCTCAGCCTAGTACTGTTCTGTGTCTTTTTTTTTGCCTCTCTCTGGAATTTTGCCTTTAATCTTCGCATTTCTTCCCTGTCATACAGGTTTTTGTTTTCCTCCTCTCTTCTGCAGTCTCCATTGTCACTTCCGATATCCATTCTGGCTAATTTAGTTGATTCCTTGTATGTAATATGTTTTGGGATACTTCAGGAAGGGTTGTTTCTGTTTCCTTCCATAGCTTATCTGTTGTCTTTTTGTGATGTTGAGCAATTCAAATCATTTCTCAACTTCAAGTGCACATGTTGGGAGAATCTTCTCAATGTCAAATTTCTGAACAATGGGTGTTGGTTCAAATTTGGAATACTTTTGGTAAAATTGTAGTAGCTGGAAGCCAAAGTGTGGAATTTCAAATTTACACCACTTCAAATTTTGCACACTACTATTCCTGACAACTTATATTCAGCATGTTATCTATTCCCTGATCATATTAATTTTCTCTTTAGGAGGTTTTAGGTAAGTTCTTAACAATAGGAAGGGAAGAATCTTTAGTCAACTGGACATAAAATAGACTCAGGGAATTTTTAAAAACATTTTGTATTAAAAAAAGTATTTCTCAAAATATTTTGTTTAGAAGAGGACAAAAAAACCCCACATGCAGAAGAAATTATCTTTTCATTTAGGTGCCTTAAGGGAACATTTGATATATTAATTATTCAGAATAGAAAGAATTATCATATCATTTTTTCCATCTGTGGAAATAAAGCATGACAGGTGTACAGGAGATCCTATATGTGGGGAATAAGAACAACAAATGAACAGAATTTATGTTGTGTGTCCAGTGAAAGGAGATGGATGAGATTGAAACATCTTTGATAAAAGTGGATTACAATATTTTTTAAGAAAAAGATTATCTATCACTTTTAGAGCTCTCCAGGTTTGAAAAAATCATTTGATCAGTTTACATACTGTCTGCCCTTAGACTATAGGACTAAGTTGTTGTTTAGAAGTACAATGTCAAATCAAGATCTAACAGTCTATATCTGACAGATCAGAGCTCCACATGTGAATTAATTTTAACTTTTAATTCCTCACTTTCAAAAATATTCAGTGATAACTTCCATATAAAGTTGGTACATGATTTTAAATATGCATAATATCATCTCTGCGTGAAATCAACAGTTAAGGCAAACCTATGGTTCTTGTTTTGAACATAATAATAATTCACATATCTCTTGATTCAATTCCTTAAATGATTTTTACTTACTTCTATTTTCCCTGTCATAATGCAGCCCAGCGCTAAGTTTTGCATACCCTCCCACATCAGTATCCTTCCAGCAGATGCACCAACAGATCATCAGTCGACAGCAAAGTCTTGGTTCAGCCTTTGGGCATAGTCCTCCACTCATCCATCCTGCTCCAACCTTTCCTACACAGAGGCCTATTCCTGGCATCTCTAATATCTTGAATCCTGTTCAGGTCAGCTCAGGTCCTTCAGAGGCTGCACAGGTAAGAGAACGTAAGGAAAGATTTTTGCACCATACTGACTTGTCCACAGTAGTGATTAATCATCACAGCTCTTAGAACAGATTTGTTAACAATTACCTTGGCGCTGCAATGTATGCAGTCTTTTATTATAAATTACCTAGAGTATATCATGCTTTTGAATTGATGGAGTGTTTTCCATCCCTTATAAATATTTCAATAACTTCCAGATTCAGTATATAGGAACTTACAGTTTCAGAATGTTCAGGCAAAGGACATTTGAACAGCAAAGGGACACAATTTATACCCCGCTGATGAACGTAAAAGGTAAAAATCTCTCTGATTGTTGAATCAAAAATTAGAACCAAAGACGCCCATGAAGACTTTCTAAGTGTTAAGAGACAGCAATTTCTCTCTTCCTTTTATACTTCTTGCTACACAGAATACTAAGCTAGGGAATTCTCAAATTTCCAAGAGTACAATTTGAAAATTTCAGGACCCTATGTTAAGTAGAAAAGAAGCAGACAATTTGAAAAAACCTAGTGTGTGTCAATATAATAATTCCCAAATTAATGTACATGATATTCCATTCTCTGTGGAAGGATAAAGTTGTGTTAGGCAAATTTGTAAGATTCTGCTGTCTTCAGCCCATTTCATTCAATGATCCTATGTTAATTCATTGCAGTTCATGACCATCCTAAACTAAGCGACTTTAAAATTATAATAATATAATCCAAAACATACACTGAATAAACGAACTCTGCTCAGTCTTTGTTTAAGGAAATGTATGTCTATCTGTTTCTAGTAGAAGATAGCAAAATGTGTCCTTCAGGTAAAAGGCAAGGAGAAAGAGTTTATTTCATTTTTAAAAAAATAAATAATAAAACATGTAAAATATCATCCAGGCAGATATACATGGTCTACAGCAATAAAGTAATAAAAATCTTAGATAAACAGTTTATTCTTTTTTCTTGTGTTGGGCTGGTTTGTCACTGAGTTCAGAAAAGTTTCAGACATGAGGGTTTATTTTCTTATATAATAATTTATATAAAGAAATTATATAAATTATTATATAACATTCAATCAGGATGTTTTCTCTCTAAGTGAAAGCATTACTGGGAAATTATAATTATCTCAATCATAGAAATCTGAACTTTGTGAACTTCAGTAAAGTTTCTTTAAATATTCTAGATGTATTGTATTTTCATTCAAAGTCTACTTATATCTTTTGGATATAAATATGTACTTCAGAGTAAGCCCACAAGTGAGTCTGCAGTGAGCAGCACAGGGGACCCAATGCATAACAAGCGTTCCAAGATAAAACCAGATGATGACCTCCCCAGCCCAGGAGCTGGAAGCATGCAGGTAAATTTTGCTTTTATCGGTTGTAGGAAATTGTTTTTGTGAGTAATCTTTGCCAAAGCAAATACTCTCTATCTACTAATACTACTAGTTTTTGCATAACATTTAACAGTGGCAGTTATTGATTGTTTGGAAAAACTGAGTCCTGTAAAGGCTGTCTCAAAACCCCAAGTTGCTGTTGACTCCTACCAAATTTTAATAATATCATTGCTGAAAATGAGGAGAGCAATCTTTCATTAGATTGAAGCTTGAAATACCTAAAAAGGATAATATATGTCCTGAAATTTTTGTTTTTTTTTTAAATTGCATCCTCAGTTTCTCTCCATAAAATCTGAAAAAATAAGCCCATGTCCACTTCAGAGGTGGTATTCAGCAGGTTCTGACCAGTTCTGGGGAACCGCCAGCAGAAATTTTGAATGATTCGGAGAACTGGTCAATCCCACCTCTGACTGGCCCTGCCCCCATCTATTCTCTGCCTCCCAAATCCCAGCTGATTGTTCAGGTCTTCTTTTGTTGCCCTTCACAGGAGAACGAAGCTGGAAAGTAGGTTAATGGGGGTGGGGTGGGGAGGGAATAGGATTTTGCAGTAACTTTCCTCTGCCATGCCCACCAAGCAATGCCATGCCCACCAAACCACACCCACAGAACCGGTAGTAAAAATTTTTGAATCCCACCACTGAATCACTTCATTAAATTATCATTTTTATTCTGAGACATTAACATTTACTTTAAATAGCAGTTCCAGTAGTAATACAATTGATCAATTGAGATATGATGAACAGTTGCTGAGGACAGATTGCACATAGATAACTTAAAAGCTGTGGCTAAGGAGCTGGACTCCTTTTCTGAATAGTTTCTTCATATCATGCCGCATAGCCAATACTGTTTTATATTTAAAACAGTTTCTTTTGTATAACAGCAGATGGATCTAAATGTATTGCTGTTTTACAGTCCTGTTAGCAAAGCTTTAAAACTTTATCAAAGAAGTCTTAACCTGAACAAGAAGACAAATCTGTAACAAACTTTCTAATTTTTATTTTATTTTTTTCAAAGTTGAGAAATTTCACATGGTTTGGGAGAAAGATTAAGGATTATAAACAAGTATTTTAAAATGTACCTTTTTCTTTTTTTAAGTCCCAATAACAGCTTGGTTATTTTACAATAATACTAGAAACATTGAATAAGTTAAGACCTAAATGTTTGTTCATCTGCTTCCTCACTGCTGTGGCCCTGACAGGAACCACCGGAAGGAATGACTTCAGTAAAGGAGGAAGGGGAGAAAGATGAAAGCAAGCAAGAACCTGAAGTGGTCTATGAGACAAACTGCCATTGGGAAGGCTGTTCACGAGAGTTTGATATGCAGGAGCAACTAGTGCATGTAAGTTAATGGCATTCAGGAGCCGGCTTTGAAAACTATCTGACCCTTTGCTGAGTCAAGTTTCTTTGCAAATCTCATTGCTGACCAGAGGCAGCTTATGGTTTTCTGTGAATAAAGCAAAACTCCAAGCTATACTGTTTGACCTGTTCAGTCAGGTAAAGCTTAGTGTAAAATTCAGTAAAGTCTTCAAGAGAGAGTGTAATGGCTCTGATCCTGTAAGCCATAAAATACTATTTTGAATCATAGACTTTGATAGTTATTGAAAAAGAATAAGCTGGGCATGAGTTGTTATTAACTTTTTTGCCAAGCTTGATGCCTCTCGTCTCTTCAAATTGGCCTGCAACAATAGAAACAAGAGATGGAGATTTTCCCTCAACAACTCTAGGATATTTGATGCACTTAATATGTCAAACTTTTATTATTTTAACAAGGGGAAATAAATTAATTAGGAAAATTAAAATATATTGTTTTTTGGGCATTCCATAACATTAAAGGAGTTTTGTCTGGGGGGAAAGTACAGCATGTAACTTCAAAATAGATAGTTTCCATAGATAGTAAGTACCTATAGTAATTTTGAATGATAAAAGATGAATACATGATTGGAAAATTATGATATTTTGGTTTGCACTCAGTATACTCCCAATCAATCTCTATCTCCAAATCAGAACAAATAGATATGCTACTCAGTTCATGTAGCAAACACTGTAGCTTGATAGGTATTTATTAAACATTAATTAATAATTAATTAATTAATAATTAATTGGAAAAAGGGGACAAAGTTATGACAAACCTGCAAGTCATGAAAAAGCTGAAAGAAATGAACCATATACAGGAAATAAAAAGGGCAAAGGATTTAATGTCAAAAATCTCCATTGTCAAAATCTATCAAAACGCACTTTTTCCAGAACCACTGAAAGTTCATTACTGTAGGTAATTAACAGAAAAAAATCCCAAATGAGATATTTGTTTTTCCCCAGGTTTAACTCCTTTAATTATACAAAAGTAGCAAAATTGAAGTGGAAATTAGGACATCAGGTGATTCCTCCTTTCTTCTATACTATGAAGGAAACAATTGATGGATGGAAGTGATATATTTAAGATTCATCTTTTCATAAGATTACACAAGTATTTTTTCATGCACAGTGATTCTCTCAGTGCCAGAAATAGTTTACCAGGCAATGGCATCAAATGGACATCAGTGTTGTGATCCACCAGCAGCCTGTGGAGAAGGCAACAGAATAAGACAGTGGGAAAGAACATGGGCCAGTCCGGGAGTCTGGGGAGGACTCAGGCAAGGGTCCTGCATCCGATACAGAGATGGGGCCAGGGTCATCTGGGAGTTATGTGCTGACTCCGAAGCTTCCAGAATCTGACAGCAGCGAGGCAGAGAAACAAGGGGATCCTGTTCCCAGTGCATGTGTACATGTATGCGCATAGCTGCCAGAAGGCAAGAGCAGTTAAGACAAAAAGGGTGACTCAGGAGTAAGGCTTGGAGGTGATTGCCCCTCCCATAAGATATAAAGGAAGTGCAAAGGGACAGAAACCTTTGCAGAAAGCAATGTTGTTCACTCTGTTCAGATTAAACCTTGAAGCTCTGAGTGGACTGGTATTTGGCTTTTTACAATTAATTTGACACTTTAGTTGCTGACAGCAATTCAAAGGAGATAAAGGTGGGTGCTTATCTTGAGAGATTGTTTGGGACTCATTACGGGCTAGGAATGAACATAATTCCCAGTATTAAAATAAAAAAAGAGTTATTTGGATTAAGCATTTGCTTAATTATGGTCTCAGGAAGCCTTGGTCAGAACAATCAGTTTTACTTATTTCCTTTTTTCCATGTCCTTCTTGTCATCCCACTTAAAATATACATATTTCATATTGCGTTTGGACTGCTTTGGGTCTGCAATTCTTGAACATGCCATGTTGCTCTCAGTTCTAAAGTGGTTGGAATTGGTTTTTTTTAATTTTGAATTTTGTCAATAGTTTGTAGAGCTACACATATTTCCTGCATGCTTGTTCTTGGTAGTCCTTGGCTATTGTCCATTATTTTAGAAATTGTTGAAAGTTACAATGGGGTTGGAAAAATAGACTAGTTCCTGAAGTTCTGGCCATTGCAGAAATTCCATGATCATTTGATTAAAATCTGTGTATTTGTGTGCTCAAGTCTGTGATTGCAACATCACAGGGAGCCATGGTCACATAAACATTTTTTGTAACATTCGTTCCATCTTTCCAAAGTCATTGGGGAAACCTTCTGGGAAGGTTGCAAATCACTCAAGTAAATTGCTCCTGCTTTTTCTTTACTCCCCCACCCATGTACAGCCTCCAGAGGCCGTCCCTGATTTTCCATATTTCACATGTGGCCTAAATCACTTCCCAGAAGCTTCCCAACCCTCCCACAGCTTGTGTGCAGTCTGTGCTGGCACTCCCTAGATTTTTCCTAGCCTCCTGTGAGACATTGCTAGGCCTCCCAGCCACTTTGACTCATATGCAGCCTGCACTATTTTTCTCATGCCCTTCTCCAAACCTCCAATCATCCCCTCACTCCTGACTGGGTTTCTTTTCCCTTTCCACTTAGCAACTATGCAACTTGGAAGTATAGTATAAACCAACACTAAATTGTCACTAAGTGATAGGCAACCTCAGTTGCTGTTATAATCCAAAGAGTACTAGATTCAGATTTTACAGATGATAGAGCTATGATAGTTTACTTATTACAGCACTACATAATAGATATTCTTCAATATAGAGACATGTGTGCTGTAGTTGATTTCTTACATTCCTGAGACTAATTTGAATCTCTGTATCTAGTACTTTAAGTTTTAGATTATTATTTACAAGCAGTCTTAAATTAAACTTTAAATATCTGCCTCATCATGTTAACTGCTTATTAACAAGTATGTTGGCTCACAGATCTTTTTATAGCCATCTACATTGGCTATATCCTAATTGCAGCTTTCACACAGTTGCCTTATGTTATTCATTATTTGTCAACTTACTTAAGTTTCCTCCTTTGTTTAGGTATCCAATTTACATGTAATTAAATTGATTTGTCATGATTTTGAGCTCTGAGGCCAAGAAAGTAGGATACTACACATCCACTAGAATCACAATCCCTTTATCCCAGCACAGAATCTCGACACAGAGTGAGTTTATGAGTCTCCACCTTCCAGCTGATTATGAAAGGCCAGAGCTCCCTGCCCCTCTCCAGCTCCTCCTGAGTGCCAGCAATCAATCTCTGCATCTTCAGCATTCACGTGTTGCTTCCTGCTTGCTGCTCCGCCATCCTGCGCTGGACTCGGCCTCTGTTGTTCTACCATGCAACCTCCCCCCATGAGTCCTTCCAACATTCCTTTTGTGACAGGCCCTCCCAAGTGACAGGCCTTTTTTGCCCCCTAGGGCAGTGTGGTTAACCTTTTTGGGCTCCTGTGCCAAAAATTGCGTGTGCGCCAGCATCCAGAAGGCAATGTGCATGCCCCCCCATGCCATATGTGTGTGTGATCCCCCACCACCACCCCCTTACCTGCACTGTGCATGCACATGCCTCCCAGCTGCTTTTCAGCCCATTTGAGGCCTTTTTCAGCCTCCCAAAGGCTCGAGGGAAACCTCTGCAGCCTTTGGAGGCCGAAAAATGGGTCTGTTTCATCACTTCCGGTATTTCCGGAAGTACCAGAAGTGATAAAATGGACCTGTTTTTTGGCCTCCAAAGGCTGCAGAGGTTTCCCTCGAGCCTCTGGGAGGCCAAAAAAGGCCTCAAATAGGCCGAAAATCAGCTGGGAGGTGCACGCATGTGCAGTGCAGGTAAGTTTGGCTGGGGTATGTGTGCCCGCACAAATGGCTCTGCGTGCCATAAGTTCATCATCATAGCCTTAGGGCTTTCCTTCACCCATCTGTGGCAACCCCGAGACAGTGCACAGGAATTTTTGGCTGTCGCTGTTTTGGAGGCTGACAGGCAATTCCCCTCTATCAGGGATGAATCTGTAAAGCAGCAAACAAGCACATGCAAGGATTAATGAGCACATGGTCAGAGTTCTTCTCCTGTATTCATTCTTGGGTTTTGGGGATGCTCTCAGTGAAACCCAGCAATCATGCACACAGCTCTTATATCCCTACTCCACAACCGAGAGGCCTCTGACAATGGGTATCCCTTCCACTGGACCAAATATTGTGGTTTGCCCTTCTGCAAGTGGGAATCCAAAATCTGGTCTACTTATAATTTATAGAGTCTTTTCCTCTCTCCACTGCAATGGGTCTGGGCTCAGGCCACGGTATAGACCAGACATCTGGCATTTCCATGGGTTTTAGCAAGCTACTGTGGAAAACCAGATGTATCTTTCCCAATAGAAGAGGGAGCTTCAACTCTACCATAACCAGATTAATTACTCTCATTATGGGAAAGGAGCCCAGGAATTTTGGTCTCAGTTTTCGACAGGGCACCCTCAGCTTCAGATATTTGGTGGAGAGATACACTTTCTCTTCCACTTGGAAGGGGTTTTGCAGGGCTTGTTTCTTGTTGTCCTGGATTTTCTAGGTTTCAGCCGCTTTCCTTAATGATGTTTTCACTTCATCCCACATTCCTTGCAAGGTCCGCTTGCAATCCATTCAGCAAAGATAATGGATAAGATAGCCTCTTGAGGATATTCAGGAATCAGGACAAATTTCACCCCATTTACTACCATGAAGGCCATGCTTCACCCCATTTACTACCACGCTTCTATGCACAAATTTCCAAATTTCACCCCATTTACTACCATGCTTCTATGCACAACATTGTTGTATGCCACCTCTACAAATGGCAGCAGTTCTGTTCAGTTGGTTTGCTAGTAGTTGACGTAGCATCTTAAATACTGCTCTACCATAGCATTGGTTTGTTCCACTGCCCCATTGGTATTCAGATAGAAAGCCAAGTTAAGGCCCTGGGAATACCCAATTATACAGATAAATTCCCTCTAGAACTTGGCTGTAAATATGATATAATCCTCCGCAGAATGCAACGGATGCAGTAGATGTGAGTGAGGAACAGCTTCACCTGTTTATGTGCCAATGGCAGGCCTAGGCACACTAGGAAATGAACTTGCTTCAAAAATAAATCAGTGACTGTCCATATAACTGTATTCCTGTTGCTCTCTGGGAGCTCCACGATAAAGTCCATGGCTATCTCCTTCCGGGGCTGAGTTGGGTCAACCATGGGTTATCGGAACCCAGAAGGTTTCCCTGGTTCCTTTTTCATGGTGGCACAGATTGGATAGCTCTTGACGTAGCTGTCTATGTCCTTTTTCATCTGTGGCCACCAGAACTGTCTATTGACCAGGTGTAGTTTTTTTAGGAACCCAAAGTGTCCAGCCTGCCTAACATCATGGCACCTATGCAGCACTTGCATCCTCAGTTTGCGGGATATGTACAACTTGTTGCCTTTCCATGCCAATCTCTCCCTCTGGGTCAATAGTTGTTGGTGCTCCAGGAATCAGGGGTCAGTCAGCAAATCTGCCTTCAGGGAGCCAGTCAGCTTCTCTGCACTTGCTCCTGACAGTTGTGCTGGTTCCTGGCTGGTACGGTAGTAACCTGAGCAGCCTTTTGAGGAGGAGGAATGATGGCATGGACCACCTCCTCCTGACTGCTGTTGTACTGTGGCATCTGCGAAAGGGCATCAGCCAGGAAATTCCTACCCCCAGGAATATACTTCAGGATGAACAAAAAACATTTGAAGTATTGTGCCTACCAAACTTGTTTGGGTGACAGTCTTTGTGGGGTCTGAAGAGCCTTGAGGTTTTTACCTCGAAAGGCATTTTGCTCCTTTTTGTCCATAAAGTGTCACCATATCATCAGTGCACAACGGACTGCAAAGGCCTCTTTCTCCCAAATTGCCCACCATCTTTCAGTGTTGGAGAGCTGCTGGGAGGTATAGGTGCAAGGTTGTGATTCACCACATTCATTGGTTTGGATGAGAACAGCCCCCATGGTCACATCACTGTCATTAGCCTAAATCACAAAGGGTTGCTCTTGATCCAAGTGTTTGGCTTCTTGGCGAACAAGGCCTTTAGAGTTTTGAAGGCCTACTGCATTCCATCCTCCATTGGAGAAGCTGGTTAGGTCGGGGCTTGGTTTCTGAATGTTTGGTTTTCAAACGTCAGTTCTTGGCGGAGCTATTCTAGCAAACAAGGGGGTGAACTGTCTATAAAAATTAGTGAAACCTAAGAAACCATGCAGTTGCTTGTGCATCTTGGGCACCTGCCACTCCAGGACAGCCTGTAGCCTCATTAGATCTATCTACACCCCAGTGTTGGGCAGGTGATATCCCAGGTAGTCCAGATGGGTCTGGTGGAATACTCACTTGGACAGCTTTACATATAGGTTCACTGCCAACAGTTTTTGTAAGACCTGCTGCATCAAGTGTATGTGCTGTCCATGGTCTTGGGAAAGATGAGAATGTCATCTAGATACATGAGCACCCCCTTATACAACACCTCATTATGCAACACCTCGTTAATGAGCTACATGAACACAGCAGAAGCCCCCTGTAATCCGAATGGCATTCCCCTAGACTGATAATTCCCAGGAGACAGCTGAATGCAATTTTCCATTCATCTCCCCCTTTAATTCTGACTCTGTAGTATGTCTCCCGCAGGTCAAGCTTAGTAAAGACTTTTCCTCTAGCCAAGTGGGCTAACGGATCCTTCTTGAGGGGGAGAGATTATCCTTTAACAATATGGGAGCTGCAATCCAAGATCGGGCATACTGGATGAACCTCTAGCCAGGTTTTTGTCAATGTAACATTGCAGCTCTAGTACATTTGCATATTTACATAGTACATAGCTGTCATCTAGTACATTTTGGGTTTACGTATTTTCACCCCTGGGAAGATCTCAATGGCACATTCAGTGGGGTGATGAAGCAGGACATTGCACTCCCCCTCGCTGACCACATTGGCCAGGTCCTCATATACTTGGGGAAAGGAGGGGTTTCCTGTAGCCTGGATCCTTGTGTACTCTACACAGTTGTAAGTCGCCCTTCCCTCCAGGTCTATTCATGATGAAGGGGTCAGGGCCCAATGTCAATTCTCATCTTCCAGTGTTATCTTCCCACCAAGTCATGGGACCTCATTTTTCCAACCAAGCTAAACCCAGGATCACCAGTTTGGTCATCTTAGGTACAATGATAAAGCAGATCATCTCCCAATGTTAGGCCCTTTCTAACTTCACCGGCTCTGTAATATGAATGGATGGGACCTCACAGCAAAGACCAGTCCACTTGCTCAAACCTCACGGCTTTGGTCAACTTCTTTGCTCTTATCACCACTAACTCAGTGGTAGCTGATAGGCTGATCAGGCACCAGGTACACCGGAATTTATCAGCGCATCATACCTACCGCAGCCATCCAACTGAAGTATATTCCCATGATAGTCATGGGAATGACGAAGGAGCAGATAGGCTCACTCCACCATCTGATCTCCTCCCCCCTCATCCTCACTGTTGTATGGGGTCACATTGGTCAGCCGCCACAAATAGGATAGGATTTTACATGATTTTCTATATTCAATTTCATACCTGGCCACCAAAATTGTCATTTTACTAACTGTAGTGTTTTTAGAAACCCGTAATGTCCCGCTTGTCGAACATCATGACGTTTTAACACTATTGATCTTAAAATGTTCAGCACATACATCTTAACTCCTCTCCATGCGATACCATCTTTCATTTCTACCTGATTTTTATTGTTTGTTAGCCAGTGATCTTCCTTTAAGATTGTAGGTAAATCAGTTGCAAGTATGGTTGTTCATAATGATTCAACTCAATCAATCATTGGTATGAGTGGTTGAACTATACTTTCATGTATACTATTATATTGAGGAAGTTGTGATAAAGCTTCTGCCATAAAGTTTTTCCCTGATGGAACATATTTCAACTTGAAGTTGAATCTTTAAAAAAATAATGCCCAGCGAACTTGCTTTGGTGACAACCAATGTGGATTTTGTAGTGCTTCTAGGCTTTTATGATCAATCCACATCTCAAATGGCCGTGAACTTCCCTCTAACAGATGTCTCCAGGTGAGTAATGACCAACGAATTGCAAACACTTCCTTCTCCCACATTGCCCAATTGCGTTCAGCTGGACTAAATTTCCGAGAAGTATACTCACAAGGTTGTAATTTGCCCTCTACATTCTTTTGTAGCAATACAGCTCCCACAGCTACATAACTGGCATCTGCCTGGATGATGAATGGTAAGTTTGCATCTGAGTGTTTCAGTACTGGCTCTTTTGCAAACAGATTTTTTAGGTTATAAAATGCATTTGTTTGTCCATGGTAAACTGTACTTAGTTTTGGATTTTTAACACCAATAAATTTGGTTCATAATAAATCTGTTAATGGCATAGCGATATCGGCAAAATATGGTATAAACTGTGTAAAAGTTTGCAAACCCCAAGACGCTTTGCAATTGTTTCCTTGTCCTCGGAGCATGCCATTTTTACACAGTTTCTACTTTCTTGGGGTCCATTTCAGTTCCTTGTTCAGAAATACGATAACCTAGATAGCCCAGTTGTTTAGTGTGAAATTCACATTTTGATAATTTCACTTAAAGCTAAGCGTCCGGTAGTTTTTTTGAGTACTTATCTCACTAGTTGAATGTGTTCTTGTTCAGAATTAGAGTAAATTAAAATATCATCTAAAATACCTCTATACAAATGTTCATGTTACACCTCATTTATCAATTGCATGAAGATGGCTGGAGCTCCTTGCAATCCGAATGGCATTATGTTATAATAATAACTACTGAGGGGACAATTAAACATTGTTTTTCATTCATCTCTTTGTCAAATGCTTACTCTATAGTAAGTCTCCCATAAGTCAAGTTTAGTGAATATTCGTCCTTTTGCTAAAGTAGCTAGCAAATCTTTCATTAAAGGATACAATGGCTCTAACCAAATGGCATTTAAACCTTGATAGTCAACACATAGACGTAATCCACTGTCTTTTTTTTCCCCGAAACAACACAGGTGCTGCCATATGTGATCTACCTGTGGTTATAAATCTCCTTTTTAAATTTTTTTCAATGTTCACTTTCCCATTTCTTCTAATTCTTTTTTAGACATTGAATACATTCATGGTTGGGTAATGGTGCTCCTGGAATCAATTCTATAGCACAATCCATAGCCCGATGGGGTGGTAAACAATCAGTGCCATCTTCCTTAAAGACTTCTGCCAAATCTTCATACTCAATTGGATAGGATCGTGGTGGGGCTATTGATTCCTCCTCTTTCAAGATATTATTCAATGCTTGATTCAATTCATCATTGTTTGGTGGATGAGAACCCACTACTAAGCATAGTTTATGATAACACACTTCCCAGTGTAAAGTAGGATCACATTTATCAAGCCAGGCTAGACCTATGATTAGTGCTTCTGTCATTTGAGGGATTGCTGTAAAAGAAATCCACTACCAGTGTTCATCTATTACCATTTTGATATATTTTGTTTTATGGGTTGCTGGAACTCCACCCAGTATAGACCCATCCAACTGTTCAAACTTAATAGGGACACCCAATTTAATAACCCTTACATTTAACTTATGCACCACCACTTTAGTTATCAAACACCTTGTGCACCCGGAATCTATTAATGCCTCTACCTTGATTCCCTGATCAGTTCGTGTATTCCATAACAAAACAGGTATAATAAAAGGATGAATAGGCTTACTCACTATTGGGTCAACAGGTACCTCGCTTTTCATTTTCACCCACTGTAGCAGATGGCATGTTCGATCTGTCTTCTGCAGTTTTAATGTGAGGCAAATGGAGTGTTATTCCTCTCGCTTTGTCATGATCATGCCATTCTTGTCTACCAGTTTTGGTTCTAGTCAAATCCGCACCAGCTCTGGGATCTTTGGCCACTGTCAGTCAGGGGTGGTATAGGACATTCCATGGCTCGATGTCCCAGTCTATTACAATGAAAACACTTCAATGTTCCCCTTCCTCTTTGCATTGGGATTAATTTGGGTTGAGGCTTTATCACTGAGCCCATAGTTTTACGCGGTTGTACTAATCCTTCAAGCCTTGGCCTCAAACGATGTAGTCCGTCATCAATCAGTCCCACTGATGTAGGGACGATGTAGTCTCTATACCAATCAGTTAGTATGAGACCCTATACTAGGTTAGTCCCTATACCAATCAGGTATGAGACCGCATATAAAGATAAGTTTGATTTAATTTAGGGTCCATCCATTCTTTGAAGAGATGCATTAACAAACTTTCTGGCAGTATGGGGAGTTTACCGCTTACTCGTTGAAAGTCATTCACATATTCTTGAGCCGTCCTCCCTTTTTGTTTTATGGCCAACAGGTCTTCTTCTGCCCGTTTATCTGCTGTTGTATCTTCAAACTGGGTCCTCAATGCATCTAAAAATCTACCCATATTTCCCAATTCTTCTGCCCTATGGCTATATAAATCAACTGCCCATTCATAAGCTTCTCCTGTTAGTATTCTGGTCATGGCAACTACCATAGACGAATTTGAATGGTAACACTGGCCATATAAATCAAAATGATTCAATACTTGACCCAAAAATACTGCTACTTTATTGGCATTGCCATCAAAAGTGACTGCTAAAGGAGGGGGCCCCCACCTCCCTTGTGTTTGCCCTTCCCAACGTGCCCCAAACTCCCTATCTGATCTTTCTAATAGATTAGGTCTCATGGAATATCTATCATCTAGTTTTCTAGAATGTAAATCTGACCTTTCCAAGCCTCTCCCAACTTCAGATTCCTGTAACACTAAAGGACTAGATGTACATAAGGGGTCCCTCCCAGAGTTCAATGCTTGTTTATGGATCAATGTCCTCCTATCCATTGGCTCCTTCAAAGCCACCTCCCCAAACAGATTCCATAACATGTCTAATGTTTCACTGCCTGGCACTGCCCACTGGCTTTCCTCTGACCCAGGCCATCGCTTAATTCTCCAGTTAGTCATTCAGTCCTTTCATTGAGGTTCTTGCTCTTCTTACTCCTTTGGAATATGGTGAGGTTCAGTCAATCGCACTTTGGTTAATTTCAGCTTTACAAACAGTTGTGATGACAATGGCATGGGTTCCTTCTTCTCCCCATCAGCCTCCAGTTCGTGTCCACTCACAGCATTGTTTTCAAACACCTCAGTACCCTCATCCAACATCCATGCTGGATCTGTACCTTCTGCCATAGTCCTTCAAGAAACCGCTTTATCAGAGGAAAAGATAGAGCAGTGCTGGCTTTCTGTTAGCTTTCATTGGAATTTGTAGAAACTTCAACAATAAACTACTTTACTCACAGTTTGTTGAGAAAGGATATATTTATCATAATCTGTTCCTTCCAACCCTGCAACAATAGATGAATCCGAATTAAGCCAGTGCTGAGAGCATGTCAGCCCTTTTTATTAACCAGTTCCATCCCTTTCTACTAACTAACATCCGCCGTTCCCATTAATCCTGCTCGCCTCCAGCCCGCAATGCTAAACGCAGCTAACTTACCGATGCTAATCACGCCCACCACATTCCATCCTACATATCCGATTACTTCCCCCCTTGTTCCGTTTCATAGTCATCTATTGTGCAAACACACAGCAACACCAAGATGAAATTCTGATTGGCTTAAAAAATAAAAAAACAAACAAAACTCCGATACCTTTTTTCATCAGCTGTTTTGCTCTGTTGTGCTTTGCCGAGCCGCTCTGTAAAGGAGTAGCAAATTCCCACCCAACCAGTTCCTGCCCATAATGGGATGTCGGTTTCACGGACATCTAGCAAGTTTGGCAACAACAGGAGCGACGGACCCCATCTTTTCCAGGTTAACATGTCGGGCTTCCCATCATGGAACTGGTTGGCAGGACCTTTGAAGCTGGACAATAGTATTTATGTTTTCTCCAATTTGGGCCTTTCTGAGAGATGCTGGCTATCTCCAATTTGGGCCTTTCTGAGAGATGCTGGCTAGGAATTCTAAAAAAATGCATTTATTATTAAATAAATAAAATATATCACTTGTGGTTATCTTGCCAAGAATATAAATATCAAATATTTATGACTGCCAGGGTATTTCAACAAAATTTCACGCAATTTGTAATTGAGATTAATTTCTCAACTTCAGTTTTGCAATATCCAAGCAGCAGAGCTATCATATGTTTACTCTTTATAGCATAATCTAACATGGTAGACGACTATGGGACTTGAACTCCAAGGCAAGAAGAGCACCAAACTTAGAGGATAGTGGGTAATTTTGATCTTTAAGATAAGATCACTAGAATTTATCTCTTTAGACAATAGGAAATAGTATTCATTGCTTTTGGAGAACTTGATTTTTTTTAACATTGCTTAAAATATAACCAGAATTTACCAGTTTATACTGAACTATACCCCAATTCTTAATACTTGAAGTGCTTGAATTATTTATCAATGTAAAGTTAAGTAAAGTGGTAATTCATTTTGATCACCAAATGCCATTCAGAATCCAGTATACTGAAAATGTTCATAAAGGATGCTCTCTGAAGCACTGCATTAAACAGTTCAGATGCCCTAGTTATTTATAGCACCTGTCCATCTCTTCCTGCTACCACCATCCCACCACTGCCGCCTCTCTTTTACAGCTAATAGAAAGATTCATGATTCTTCATGGTTGTCTCTCTAGTGTCTGACAGCACTGACTCCCCTTCTAAAGCAACTCACTATCTATAATTGATATCCTTCTAAGGAATGGGGTGCTGACTGCAATTGACGGGCTTTGCTGAAAGCTCTTAAATCCTGACAAGTTCTGCCCTTGTTCTGGTTCAATCACTGAGCTACACTGCTGGAATTCCTAGATTATTTGAACTTTGAGCATAAGAATAGCATGTGTTTCACATTAGCAAATCACACAGCTGGAGAGTAGAACTATGACCTGGACTGCTGGATTTCCTGCCAATCTCATTTACAATTCATGAGACTTCTAAAAAGATTATCTACTGGTACAGCCACTGAAATGTCTTCCCTCCCTCCCTCCCTTCAAAAAAACAACAAAAATGCTGTATAGTTTAGATTCTGTTTGCTGTAGATCCATTTATCATTCTGCTCTTTAATTAATTGATCTGCCCACAAGATACTAAAATTATTTTAAAAGATATGATAAAATTACTCCTGAGTCCAGAAGCTAATAAGGCGTGGCATATTCCATTCCTTCCCTTAAGTCTTATATTTGTTGAACCTCCATTTTTTTATCTCTTTAATTACATGGAAAATAAACATTACAAAAGAGAGGGAATGAAATGAATGTTTAGGGAAAATAAAGACAGAAAGGAAAGTTATTATTTAGTGTGAATAAAATGGCACTCAGAAACATTTTTCCTTGTCATTGTTGTTGGTATATTATAATATCTAATTTAAAATTAATCTTGAAAATGTATTATTCAACGAGAAAAAATGTGTCTTTATTTCTTCATATTCACACTCACAACAGTTCCTTCATGAAAGCTTGAGTGTACTATATTTAAGATCAAAACAGCATTAATGATACAGCTACAGAACTCATTATATTTTTCTCTGAGATTTCAATAGAAAAATCTGATGATTCAAATTCTAGTTTGTTGCATAGAGCTGATGATTCTATATTACGCACACCTATATTCACATCAGATACATTATTAAACATTTAATTAATTAAGATGAGCATTTTATAACCCCTCTACATCAACTTGTTGCATTTAATTTCTATATGATGTAGACCATATTGGCACTACCTTGCTTTTTTTTTCTGTTACATTAAAATTGGTATCTTAATTTTAAAAAATCTGCTGCCTTATTGATTAGATGTACAATGTTATTGCTTAAGCTATATTAAGCCAATTCTTTAAAGAATGACAGAAGTTTGATTAAGTAATAGAAAATATTCTAAAGCATTAATGATTTTAATATGTGTTAAATTTTATTATCTAAGGCTAAAAGTTGATTTGACCACGACTAAAATTCCACATTTTAGTTATTTCACTATTTGAAAAAAGTAAATCATGATATATATTTGCAAGGAAACCATATCAAAGAGACTGATAAAAAGTATTTAATAAAAAAGACTTTGGGTCTAGAATTTATTTCTGTTAATTTTAAAAAGAAAATCAATGGGATAGTTTTGTATATAAAACCCCAATTACATCCATATCTACTGTTTGCTGATGATCAGGGCAGATATGTAATTGTACCCCACATCCAGAAAAAGCTCTATTTTTAAAAATTTGTCTGAAAACTTATTCTCCTACTACTTAGGTGTTTTCTTCATTATGATTTTTAAAGCTTTGACTTTTTAATTCTTTTAAATGCAGGCAAAAAATAGAATTAAAAAGGGTCAAAGAGATTTTCATATATTTCCTTTAAATGTAAATTTAATGGGTATGTGTGTAGGTGTGGGTGTGTTCTCTTGATTTACATGATTTTTATTCATTAATATATTTATGGCTCCTTAGCAATTACAATGTTGCTTAGGAAGGTGAACAATCTATTTAAGCCCCTGTCACACAGCACCAACGGATGGAAAGAGGATGTAAAACGGAGAGAAACACTTGCCATCCGTTGGTTAACGTGATGCATCTGTTCTGTAATCACTGCGTCCGTTTTTCATCCTCTCTATCCGTCCAGCATCCGTCTACTGACATTTCATCCACTCAAAAAGTTTTGAGCTGCACAAAACTTTTTGAGCGGATGAAGTATCCAACGCATCCATTAGATATCCGCTACGCATACGGGGAACATCCGTTAGACATCCGTCGTCATCCGTTACGCATCCGCTATATCCGCTAGGCATCCGCTGCGCATCCACACAACTTGCATCTGCTCCAGCGGAAAACGGACACAGGGAGGAAGCGAAATGGATGCGGAACGGACACACACCGTTAGTAGCACAGACGGAAAAAGAATGAAAGCGGATGCAGCTCGCATACAAAGAATTACAACGGAAAAACATTCGCATAGGGGACGTATCTCGGATATTTAGGATGTCTGCAGGATGTCTAGAGGATGCAAAAGGACACCTAGCGGAAAACCTATATTTCCTATAAAAAGGGGGAGGAACTTACCTGGATCTCACTTTCAGTCCAGCAGCCCTGCTGTGCAGACCACTTCAGCCTTCATCTTGCTCTTGCTCTTCCACAGCATCCAGTCATCTCCACCATGCATCGTCACACACTCCTTTTGGTAGCCACCATCGTTCTACAACAGTGCGAAGCCATCTACAGGCTCTTTCACCTGTTCTACGCGAAGAAAAGGAGGCGTCCAAGAAGTGTCTGGGTCCGAAGATGGATCGCGAGAAGAGCAGAGTACGGACTCTATGACAAGCTGATGGTGGAGCTGAGGAACGAAGACCCTCGTGCATTCCAGAACTTCATGAAGATGCCTCCAGCCATGTTTGACGAAGTTGTGGAATGGCTTAGACCCAGGTTGACCAAGGCAAACACCAACTTCCGGCCCAGTCTGGATCCTGGACTCAAGGTGGCACTGACTCTGCGCCACCTGGCCTCCGGGACCACGTGCAGGAGGATGCAGTACGGCTGGAGGGTGCCACACAACACCATCAGCATTGTGGCAGAGAATGGTGCAGGCCATCATCGAAGAATACCTGGAGGAGTTCCTCCACTGCCCCTCCACTGAAGAAGGATGGAAGAAAGTTGCAGAGCAGTGGTATCAGAAGTGGAACTTCCCCCACACCGTTGGAGCCATAGATGGCAAGCACGTGGCCTGCAAAGCTCCAGCCAACTCAGGGTCCACTTATCACAACTACAAGGGCTTTTTCAGCATCATCCTCTTTGCCATGGTCGATGCTGACTACAAGTTCATGGACATCGATGCTTCAGGCAACGGGTTATCTTCAGATGCCCAGGTATACAACGCCAGTGACCTCAAGGAGAGGCAGGAACGCAGCCTCATCATGGGCTTCCCAGATCCAGACCCCCTGCCCAACAACACACAAAATGTGCCCTACTTCATCGTGGGGGATGACGCCTTCCCCCTCAGAACCTACCTCATGAAGGCCTACACTTCCAGATGCCTCACCCGTGAAGAGAGGATCTTCAACTACAGGCTGTCCAGGGCAAGGTGGGCGGTGGAGAACGCTTTTGGCATCCTGGCCAACAGATTCCAGGTACTTCTCACCACCATGCAGCATTGCCCAGAGACCGTGAGGAGGTTCGTGGAAGCTTGCAGCATCCTGCACAATCTCATGCGCACCCACTACCCAGTGTTGCAGAACAGGCTCGTGGACCTCCAACAAGGCAATGGAGACATGGAGCCTGGTGAAACCTGATAGACACTGTGGATGTGCAAGGCCCCAACAGAGCTTCACGTGAAGGAAAGAAGCAGTGCAATCTCCTGAAACACTGGTGCAACTCCCCAGCTGGAGCAGTGGAGTGGCAAGACAGGATGGTAGATGATTAATGGATGCTTCCTTCAGCCTGTCTCATCACACTGATGCGATTGTGCCATGTATGTTGAGTGGCCCTACAATGAACAGGGCATTTAATAAAGAGTTGTGTTTATGTTGAAATGTGTGGATCAATGATTACATTGTTATTGATAATAAAAGGCCATAGGTGTGGCACCTAGGAGGGTGGACCATACAGTCCCACTATGCTTGCACTGGAGGTTTACCTATCCCACAGCTATTACCCATCCCAAAGGTATCCCTGCCCATCCCACATCTATTACCCATTCCAAAGGTATCCCTGCCCACCCCACTGCTATCTTAACCCATCCCACAAGCATGCAAAGGCTTAAACCATTTCTAAAAGTTTCCACCAAGACTTTATTGACTAAAAGAAATGAAGCAAGTGTGTGAAGCAAAGATAAACTTTATTAATAACAAACTGGAAAAGCAAAATGACCCAAGTAAAGTGTCCCAAGCAAAGATAAAGTCAACAGGTAGCAACCCAGTCTCTGGCACTCTTCTCAGTCACTCTGAGGCGTGCCCATAGTCTTTGGGGTGAAGGGTCCAGGTGCTGTGGAGGTGGCTGCTGCAGCAGTGCTGGTCTGAGGCGCCATTGGGGTGCCTGGCCCCGAGAGGACCACAGGGGATGGTGTGTGGAGGAAGCTCTCAGAGAGCTGGATCAGTCCTGTGATGTTGGGAGCCCTTTCCTCCAGGACATGGGGTGTCAGTCCCAAGATGTTCTGAGGCTGGGCTTGGCTGTAGGGTGGAGGAAGGTGCAGTGTAGTGGGGCTGTCTGGTCTGCAGGTGAGCGAGGTGAGGCGTCGGTAGCATCTGTGGTGTGGGAGGCATCTGTGGCGTGGGTGGCATCGGTGGCACCGGTGGCGTACGATGTACCTGTGCCTGGACTGGGAAGGGCTGCCTGTGCTGCTGGAACTTCTGGTAGCCATAGCCTTGGTAGGTGAAGGCCTGTGGAAAGCCTTGGAAAGGCAGTGACATCACCTGGGGTGGAGAAGCAGACCTGGACTGGGTGGGAGCAGGTTCAGCTGGGTCTGGAGGGTTATGAAGACCGGTAATCCTATCCTTTATCACCTGGTACTGTGATTCAGACATGTCCAGGAGGGTCTGGTTGACATAGCTGAGGAAGGGCTTGTGGTTTGAGGATGGTATGTCAGTGTGTACCAGCTGAGAGAGGAGATCTACGCTGCTTTTGATGGTGTCCCTGATCTCCAACAGGACAGTGTGGCTCTGCACCTCCAGTCTGCCTCTCTGCCTGCTTTCTGTGGAGGTGGAGCTTGGGGTGGATGTGGCTTGGTCTCTGGTGGAAGTGCCCTCTCCTTGCTCCAACTGCGTCAGGGGGTCCTCCACGCACTCCACCACAGGGAGTGCAGCTGTCGGGGGGGGGGTCTCCGTCGTGGGTCGCTCCACAGATACCTGCCTGGACACAGAAGCTGACTCTTGGCCAGAAGAGGACTGGCTCTGTGCGGGCTGCCTGAGAGAGAGGGTTGTCAGAGGGGCTGCTCCTCGGTGGCGGACCTCACCCTCCAAGAAGCTGCACTTGGCCATCACATAGGTCTCCCAGTCCGTCAGCTTGACCGTGGCCTGGCCAGATTTCTTGAGGTACAGCTTCCCGTACCAGATGTGCATGTGCTTCCACCAGCCGAGGAGGACCTCCAAAGTGTAGCCCAGGCTCTCCGCCTTCTCTCTCCAAGCAGCCTGCTTCCTTTTGGTGTCTTGATAGAGCCTGTGTCCCTTCCGCCATAGATACTCGTTCTCCCTCAGCCATTCCAGCACCTCATCCTCATGTTCCTCTTCGATGGAGTATTGCCTCCTCTCCCGTTCACACGTATGCCTCTTCCTCCCTCTGGCAGGGCCATCTGGGCCTCATCAGAGTGTCTTCGAGGTTCTAGGGGCTGCTCCACCACACCAGCAGCAGCAGCAAAAACAACAGTCGCAGCAAAAGCAGGACCAGCAGGACTAGCAGGACGAGGATCAGCAGCAGCAGAGTAAGCACCAGCAGGACCAGCAGGATCAACAGCAGCAGAGTAATCACCAGGAGCACCAGCAGCACCAGCAGGACTAGGAGCACCAGCAGGACCAGGAGCAGCACCAGCAGAGTAAGCACCAGCAGAAGCCCCAGCACCAGGAGCAGCGCCAGCAGAAGCCCCAGCACCAGAAGTCAGCCCGAGCAGCAGAAGTCCCAGCAGAAGCAGAGTCAGGGCCAGGGGGTGGGATGGTGGCCCTGTCCTTCTTGCCAGGACTGGCAGCAGATGGCAGAGGCTTCATCTTCTTCCCCATGGTTGTTGGCTGGCTGGAGCTGTGTCTGGCAGCAGGTCTTTCCTCTGAATGGTGACCTGCTTGTGAACTGCTTCCCTTCATATCCGCGGGGCTGATGCAATGCATCCTCCCCGCATTCACAGTGAACGCTTTGCATCAGCTAGGCATCCACTAGGCTTCGGTGATGCATCCACTTCATCCGCTAGGCATCCGTGGAGCATCCGCTTAACTTCCTCGCTACGTCCTCCCCACGTCCGTTCCTTTCCGTTGTTGTTCCACTCTGCTTATGCTAATTCGGGGCACTTTTGATAGCGGATAACAATGGATGGAACATTTTCTCGTCCGCTGTTTTCTTTTTACATACATTTTGCATCCATCGGCCTATGTGACAGGCCCGTTATGAAGAATGTATAACTGCTTTTTCTGACTTTCACAAAGTGAGATGCTTAAAAATTTCCAAAGAATCCCAGCAATATAGACTGCAACACAAAAATGTGTTGAGGATATATTAGCATGTTATTCATATAGCAATGGCTAATTGTGAATATGCTCAACCACCCATGTCCCAGAAAACAGCACTTACACCAAGATGGTGAGGTGTATTGTGATATCCACTGCCAGTAGCAAGGGTTAAATGTAAAATCCTCCAAAATGCAAAGGGAGGATGACGAAGAATGAGGATGCCTGATTTGGAATTTTATTTTGCAGCTTACTTCTTCGTTTGGATGAAGGAATAGGTACAACTGACATATAAGAGAATTACAGAATTAAGCATGCAAGACCTGAAGGTTTGGATGGCATGGGTTTCTATGGTACAATAAAATTAATATATTTTTTTTAATCACTGTATAAGTAATCCCTGCTTAACAATATGTTGCTTAGAAACTGTTAAAAGTTTCAACATACTCCTCAGAAAAGCATCTATGACCCATTTCTGGAGTTCCAGTGGTTGCATTCACCACAGCTGTCCCAGGACTGCATTTCAAGTTGCACGGAAATCAGCTCATCTTCATGGTGGGTTGCATGTTCACAGACAGCAGTTTACAACTTTTTTTGCCAGTTCCTGGCCAAAAGCATCCAGAAAAATACATGGATTCAAATAATGATTGTGGTGTTCACTAAAGCCCCTGTCACACTGCACCAACGGATGGAAAGAGGATGTAAAACAGAGAAAAACACTTGCCATCCATTGGTTAACGTGATGCTTCCGTTCTGTACTCACTGCCTCCGTTTTACTTCCTCTCTATCCGTCCAGCATCCGTCTATTGACATTTCATCCACTCAGAAGGTTTTGAGCTGCTCAAAACTTTTGAGCGGAAAATGTATCCAATGCATCCGTTCTGCATCCGCTAGGCATACGGGGGACATCCGTTCTGCATCCGTTACGCATCTGCTATATCCGCTAGGCATCCACTGCGCATCCGCGCAACTCAAATCCGTTCCAGCGGTAAATGGACGCAGGGAGGAAGCGGAACGGACGCGCAGCATTAGTAGCACAGATGGAGAAAGGATGAAAGCGGATGCAGCTACGCATCCACGTCATCCACTACGCATCTGCTCTGCATCCACTCTGCATCCTCTACGCATCCGCTCTGCATCCTCTACGCATCCTCTACGCATCCGCTCTGCATCCGCTTCCATCTGCTAGGCTTCCGTTCCGCATCCGCTTTCCATCTGCTCTGCGTCCTCCCCCTGTCCGTTCCTTTCCGTGTTATCCGCTCTGCTTATGCAAATTTTTGCCCCTTTTGAGAGCAGATAACAACGGATGGAACATTTTTCTCGGCCACTGTGTCCTTTTTACAAACGTTTTGCATCCGTTGGGCAGTGTGACAGGGTCTTTAACAGCCACTGTGAAAAGAAACATTAATAAAATTGGGTCTGATTCTGTGGGTGCTTGACTCACAATAGAAATCCTGGACTCCGATATGGTGGTAGTCAGTGCTCAGATAACAAAGGTGGCTCTCCGAATGCTCCTGTGAGATACAAAATAAATACAGTCACAAAAAACAGGTGAAGCCCCTTTTATTCCTTCACTTTGCTTCCAAGCTCCAAATATCCTTTACTGGAGACAAAAAAACTCCCACACAAGCAGTTACAAAAAGGAGGAAATGCCATTTAAATTATAAAGTGTAAAAAACAGTACAAACCAGGCAAGATAAGGGCTGGTAGACATCCACAGATATCAGAACACATACTGGGAAGGACACCAAACTCAGAGAGGAACAATAAACTAGATAGATATTTTAAATATTTTAAATAAATAGAGATATTTTCATGCTTTATTTCCAGCACTCACCCGTACACATGTCCGTCCTCTTATCTAGTTGTCACAGCTGCAGCCCATGAAGAGAATCAGTGCCCTCTCCTCCCCCCGTAGATGATGTCTCTCCCTTATCCTCTCCTCCCTGTGTGCCCTAGGATGGAGAGATGATGGCCCTGGGTCCTCTTCTGACTGCCCAGCTGGCCTCTGCCCTTCCACAACCTCCGGAGCCACACTTCCACTCCCTGTCGGCTGTTCCTCCTCTCCCTCAGAGTCAGTCTCCACCAGGGGCACGGTGCCCATAAGCCTAATCAGAGAGCAATTTAGCTGTTGCAATTTCAACAAGAAATAGCTGGAATAATGCTATTTCCCCTCTCTCTGTTTAGAGATGGACAAGAAATGTTTCTAATCCTCTTCAACTTCAAACAATTGCAGCCTCCAAGACTCTTAGAAAGTGAATATTTTGTTTTTTCTGGAATTCTTAATCTTCTAAAATAATTATTATGAGAGATGTGGACATTTATGAAAAAAATATGCAGTATGTACAAGAGAGAAAATCATTGTTGAAAGTCTAGTAGTTGGGATTTCTTATGAAAGTATAAGTGAAATGGAAGAGAGATATTGGAACAGAGAAAGATTTTCATTTTCTGACATATTTGTAGTCATCTCTGGAGTCTAAGATGGTGAGTGTGGGGGAAATAGGTAAGAGTCCTTGTTTCAACTTTGGAAATAACTTCATGGAACACTTCTGAGTGTAATTTAATTTTGATTAATAGATAAATGAAGCAAAAACCTTGATTTCTTGGAATCGGTAAACAAAGAAAAAGCAAAACAGTAAACAAAGAAAAAGCACCAGGCTCACCAAAATTAAGTGGTGAATGTGTGTTGTTGTTCTAGTTTATAGAGAGGCAAAAGGTCACAACCTTAAGGCCCTGTCACACTGCAAAAATGGATGCAAAGAGGAAGCAAAACGAAAAAAAAATCTTGCCATCCGTTCTAAAACGCGATATACTCACTGCCTCCGTTTTGCTTCCTCTCAATCCGTCCAGCATCCGTTCATTGACGTTTTATCCGCTCCAAAAGTTTTAGGCTGCCTAAAACTTTTGCGCGGAAAATGTATCCAGTTCGTCCATTCTTCATCCGCTAGGCATCCGTTACGCATCCGCTATATCCGCTAGGCATCCAGTGCGCATCCGCGCAACTCCATCCGCTCCAGTGGTAAACGGACGTAGGGAGGAAGCGGAACAGACGCAGAACGGATGCAGAACGGATGCCTAGCGGATGCAGAATGGAAACAAAGCATTTAAAACGGAAAAAACGTTTGTAGAGGGGACCTATCTCGGATATTAAGGATGCATAGAGGATGCCTAGAGGATGCCTAGAGGATGCAAAGGGTCACCTATACTGCCTATAAAAAGGCGGAGCAACTCGTCTGCATCACACTTTCAGACCAGCAGCCCAGCAGTCCAGACCTCTGCAGCCTTCATCTGACTCTTCCTCTTCCACAGCATCCAGTCATCTCCACCATGGATTGCGACAAAATCCTTTTGGCAGCCAACATCCTTCTGCATCACTGCGAAACCATCAACAGTCTCTGTGAACTCTACTACGGCAAGAAAAGGAGGCACCCAAAAAAAGTCTGGGTCCAAAGGTGGTTAGCCAGAAGAGCACAGTACCAAATTTACGACAAGCTGATGGTGGAGCTCAGGAGCAAAAACACTCGTGCGTTCCAGAACTTCATGAATATGCCTCCAGCCATGTTTGATGAACTTCTGCAGTGCCTGACACCCAGGTTGAGCAAGACAAAAAACAACTTCCCGCCCAGCCTGGAGCCTGGGCTCAGGGTGGCACTCACTCTGCGCCACCTGGCCTCAGGGAACCCCTACAGGAGCATGCAGTACGGCTGGAGGGTGCCACCCAGCACCATCAGCTTTGTTGTCAGAGAAGTGGTGTGGGCCATCCTCGAAGAATACAAGGAGGAGCTCCTCCAGTGCCCCACCACTGAAGAAGGATGGAAGAAAGTTGCACAGCACTGGTATCAGAAGTGGAACTTCCCCCACACCATTGGAGCCATCGATGGCAAGCACGTGGCCTGCAAGGTTCCAGCCAACTCGGGGTCCACTTATTTCAATTACAAGGGCTTCTTCAGCATCATCCTCTTCGCCATGGTTGATGCTGACTACAAGTTCATGTACATCAATGTTTCAGGCAACGGCTCATCTTCCAGTGCCCAGGTATACAACGACAGTCACCTCAAGGAGGGGCTGGAAAGCAACCTCATGGTGGTCTTCCCAGATCCAGAACCCCTGCCCAACGACACGCAAGATGTGCCCTACTTCATCATGGGGGATGACGCCTTCTCCCTCTCAACCTACCTCATGAAGCCCTACACCTCCAAATACCTCACCCGTGAAGAGAGGATCTTCAACTACAGGCTGTCCAGGGCAAGGCGGGTGGTGAAGAACACCTTTGGCATCCTGGCCGACAGGTTCCAGGAACTTCTCAGCACCATGCAGCATCGCCCACAGAGCATGAGGAGGATCGTGGAAGTTTTCTGCATCCTGCACAATCTCATGCGCACCCGCTACCCGGTGTTGCAGAACAGGCTTGTGGACCTCCAGCAAGGCAATGGGGACATGGAGCCTGGGGAATGGAGGCAAGGGTGAAACTTGATCGACACTGAGGATGTGCAAGGGCCCAACAGAGCCTCACGTGAGGCGAAGAAGCAGCGCAACCTTCTGAAAGACTGGTGCAACTCCCCAGCTCGAGCGGTGGAGTGGCAAGACAGGATGGTAGATGCTTAATGGATGCTTCCTTCAGTCTGTCTCATCACACAGATGAGATTGGGCCATGTATGTTTCGTTGGCCTACAATGAACAGGGCGTTTAATAAAGAGTTGTGTTTATGTTGAAATGTGTGGATCAATGATTACATTGTTATTGATAATAAAGGGCCATAGGTGTGGCACCTGGGAGGGTGGACCATACAGTCCCACTACGCTTGCACTGGAGATTTATCTATCCCACAGCTATGTTAACCCATCCCACAGGTATGCCTTCCCATCCCACAGCTATCTTAACCCATCCCAAAGGTATCCCTGCCCATCCCACAGCTATCTTAACCCATCCCACAGGTATCCCTTCCCATCCCACAGCTATCTTAACCCATCCCAAAGGTATCCCTGCCCATCCCACAGCTACCTTAACCCAAAGGTATCCCTGCCCATCCCACAGCTATCTTAACCCATCCCTCAGGTATCCCTTCCCATCCCACAGCTATCTTAACCCATCCCAAAGGTATCCCTGCCCATCCCACAGCTATCTTAACCCATCCCAAAGGTATCCCTGCCCATCCCACAGCTATCTTAACCCAAAGGTATCCCTGCCCATCCCACAGCTATCTTAACCCATCCCATAGGTATCCCTGCCCATCCCACAGCTATCTTAACCCATCCCAAAGGTATCCCTGCCCATCCCACAGCTATCCTTACCCATCCCACAAGCATGCAAAGGCTAAACCATTTCTAAAAGTTTCCACCCAGACTTCATAGAAAAAAAATAATGAAGCAAGCGTGTGAAACAAAGATAAACTTTATTAATAACAACCTGTAAAGTAAACATGAACCAAGTCAAGTGTCCAAATAAAGTCCAAAAATATCCAGGCAGCCAGTCTCTGGTACTCCTCTTGGTCACTCGGAGGCGTGTGCCCAGTCCAAGGTGTTAGGGTGCAGGTGCTCTGGAGGTGGGTGCTGCTGCAGTGCTGGTCTGAGGTGCTGATGGAGTGCCTGGCCCTGAGAGGACAACAGGGGACGGTGTGTTCAGGAAGGTGTCGGACAGCTGGCTCATCCCCGCGATGCTGAGAGGTCCTTCCTCCATGCCATGGGGTGTCAGCCTCAGTACTGAGGACAGATGTACTGAGGCCGGGCTTGGCTGTGGGATGGAGGAAGGAGTAGTGTAGTGGGACTGCCTGCTGTGCAGCGAGGTGAGGAGTGGCGTGGATGGCATCTGTGGCGTGGGTGGCATTGGTGGCATCAGTGGAACAGCTGGCAACGGTGCCACCTGATGACTCTGTGCCTGGCCTGGGAAGGGCTGCTGCCTGTGCTGCTGGACCTCGGGGTAGCTGTAGCCCTGGTAGGTGAGGGGCTGTTGGAAGCCTTGGTATGGGAGGAATATCACCTGGGATGGAGGAGCAGACCTGGACTGGGTGGTAGCAGGTGCCTCTGGGTCTGGAGGGTTGTTAATCAGCGTGGAGATCCTCTCCTTCACCAGCTGGTACTGGGGATCCGGCATCTCCTTCAGGGTCTGGTTCAAATAATTGAGGAAGGGCTTGCGGTTGGAGGAGGAGGATTCGATGGGGACCAGCTGAGAGAGGAGACCTATGCTGGTGCGGATGGTGTCCCTGATTTCCACCAGGACCTTGTGGCTCTCCCCCTCCTGCCGTCTGGCTCTCTGCCTTCCTGTGGAGGCGGCGGTGTGGGTGGATGGGACTTCGGCAGCAGTGGACTCAATGTTTCCTTTCTCTCACCACACCAGGGAGTCCTCCTCGCTCTCCACCAAGCTTTCAACACCTGCCTGGGGGTTCTCCGCCGTGGCATGCTCCCCCAAAACCTGCCTGGAGACAGGGACTGACTCTCGGCTGGAAGAGGACTGAGTTGCAGCAGGCTGCCTGAGAGTGAGGGTAGACAGATGGGCTCCTGGTGCTGCTCGGTGGCGGATCTCACCCTCCAGGAAACTGCACCTGGCCATGACGTAGTTATCTCTGTCAGCTTGACAGCGGCCTGGCCAGATTTTTTGCGGTGCAGCTTCCCGTACCAGGTGTGCATATGTTTCCACCAGCCAAGTAGCACCTCCGAAGTGTAGCCCAGACTCTCCGCCCTCTCTCTTCAAGCAGCCTGCTTCCGCTTGGTGTCCCTGTACAACCGGTGTCCCTTCCGCCAAAGATAGTCGTTCTCTCTCAACCACTCCAGCACCTCATCCTCGTGCGCCTCCTCAATAAAGTACTGCCTCCTCTCCCGTTGACACGAACGACTCTTTCTCCCTCTGGCAGGGCCATATGGGCCCTCATCAGAGGGACTTTGAGGTTGTAGGGGCTGCTCCTCCACACCAACAGCAGCAGCAGCAGCAGCAGCAGAATCATCATCATCAGAAACATCACCAGCAGGATCATAATCAGCAGCAGCAGCAGCAGCAGCAGAATCACCAGCAGGATCAGAATCAGAATCAGCAGCAGCAGCAGCAGCAGCAGCAAGACCAGGATGAGCAGCAGCAGAGTAAGCACCAGCAGCAGGACCAGCAAGACCAGGAGCACGAGCAGGACCAGCAGGACCAGGAGCAGCTTCAGCAGAGTACGCAGCAGAAGCACCACTGCCAGGAGCAGCCACAGCAGAACCTCCAGCAAGAGAAGAGCAAGCCCAAGCAGCAGAAGCCCCAGCAGAAGCAGAGTCACGGACTTGGGGCAGGAGGGTGGCCCTGCCCCTCTTGCCAGGGATGGCGGCAGGTTGCTGAGACTTTCGCTTCTTGCCCATGGTTGTGGGGTTGCTGGCTGGCAGGAAGGCTGGCAGACACCAAGGCTGGCACCAAGGCTGGCAGGAAGGCAGGCACCAAGGCTGGCAGACAGACTGGCTGGCAGGGAGGCTGGAAGGCAGGCTGGCAGGCTGGCAGCAAGGCTGGCAGGGAGGCTGGAATGCAGGCTGGCAGGGAGGCTGGAAGGCAGGCTGGCAGGGAGGCTGGAAGGCAGGCTGGCAGCAAGGCTGGAAGGGAGGCTGAAATGCAGGCTGCCAGCAAGGCTGGAATGGAGGCTGGAAGGCAGGCTGCCCAGGAGGCTGGGAGGCAGGCATGCAGGCAGGGCAGGCAAGGAACTCAAAGTGTCCAGCAGCAGGTCTTTCCTCTGAATGATGACCTGCTTCCTAGCTGCTTCCCTTTATATCCGGGGGGCTTGCACAATGCATACCTCCGCATGTACAATTAACGTGCGGCATCCGTTCTGCTTCCACTGTGCATCCGCTTCATCCGCTGTGCATCCGTTCTGCATCCGTTTTTTCCGTTCTGCATCCGCTTTTCTGAGACCCCCCGGAAGCCCTGCGAACGTGCCATCCGTTCTGCATCCGCTGTGCTTCCGTTCCGCATCCGCTTTGCATCCACCCTGCGTCCTCCCCATGTCCGTTTCATCCGCTCCAATTATGCAAATTTTCGCCCCTTTTTAGCGCGGATACAACGGATGTAACATTTTTCTCTTCCGTTGTATCCTCTTTGCATCCGTTGGGCAGTGTGACAGGGCCTTACTCTCAAATGCCTCTTATTCCCTTTTGTTTTCCCATTCCTCATGCCGAGCTGTAATGTGGAATGTTTTAGTTAAAATATATACAAGAAAATTGCATCCCAGACCTCTAACCCTCAGTGAAAGTAACTATGTGAGTATTCTTGGTTTCAGGGTAATGAAGCTATTTTGTCTGTGCAGTCTGTGCCAGTAACCTCCTAGAACATTCACTGTCCCCTTTCAGACTTCATCTTTTCTCATAAAGGCAAGTAAAAAAAAAAAACTTTTCCAGTGTATTTACTTTTCATGGCCTTTCCCATAAGCTATTGGTAAATTACATTTCTTATTGAGGAAGTCACATAAAACGAAATCAGGGAAATCAGTAAAAATCACGCTTGAATTAAGTCTCTTTTCACCTAGCTTTTTCCCCAGAGTTATTATTCCCTTTAAGCAGTTTTATATCTTCCTACACTTTTTCTGGAAGCCAATTCAGTTGCAATTTAAATGGCTACTATAATATATTTTATCAGGTTCTGTTCCAGCATGAGAAATAATGTGGAAGAAGATTATGCTTATTCTTGCCTATTCTTAACCTTATCCCAAAATAGTTACTAGATTACTAAATTATTACAGTAGTAATTTTACATTTTAATTTGTCAAATTTATTTATTTATTTAGAAAAATTATATTGCCACACATGGTGACTCAAGATGGTTTACAAGGATCATATGATTATATAAAAAATGTATAATTGGAATGAACACATATAACAAGATACAGGATATTTTGAGAGATTTAAATTTATTCTGTTAATCCAACCAGTTTAACATTTAACATTAAAACCTGGCAATCAGATCAAAATGATTCACCTGACAGTCTAAACCTTATAATTTTTGGAGCAAATGGTACTTTTCATTGCATCTAGAGAAGTAGTTTAAGAGTGAGGCTGAGAGTATGAAATACTTTCAGGAAACCATATGTTGGTTAAATTTAAATTTCTTTTCAAATCAGGCAGAAATGGCACCCTTTCACATGCAGTATCTTGATGGGAAAACTTTCTCCACTTGGTTTTAGATAAAAGTATAATTTCTGACTCAAAGTTATAGTGTGGGATAAACTGAATGATTGCTTTTTGTTAAATAGTGCTGCTTTTTTTTATGAAGTGTTCTTTTTTGTTGATTATACTTAACACTCATTCCTTTGTATTTGCAATATGGAAATAGTCATTATAAATGTCTGTGTTGACCAAATTATAGTAATTCCTTTTAAAAAGCTAAAACAGCATGATACTTAAAAATTGTTACTTCATTTGTATATGTTCATAGTAACCCCAGGTTGTAACTTAAGGCCAGGTCACATCGCCCGATGGATGCAAAACGTATGTAAAAAGGACACAGTGGACGAGCAAATTTTCCATCCATTGTTAACCGCTCTCAAAAGTGCCCCAAATTTGCATAAAGAGAATGGACAACAACGGACGGGGGGAGGACGTATCGCGGATGTAAAACGGATGCTCAATGGAAGCCTAGTGGATGGAAGCAGATGGAAGCGGATGGCACGTCCGCAGGGCTTCTGGGGGAGCAGAGCAAAGCGGACGTGTAACGGAAAGAGCGGATGCAGACCGGATGAAGTGGATACACAGTGGATGCATAGCGGATGCAGAGCGGATGCGTAGCAGATGACGCGGATGCATAGCGGATGCGTAGCAGATGCCTAGCGGATCAATGCGCATGCGGGGAGGATGCATTGCATCAGCCCCGCGGATATAAAAGGAGGCAGCTCGCAAGCGGGTCACCATTCAGAGGAAAGACCTGCTGCCAGACACATCTTCATCAGAGACATCTTCATCAGAGACATCTTCATCAGAGACATCTTCATCATGGGGAAGAAGAGGAAGCCTGTGCCATCTTCTGCCAGCCCTGGCAAGAGGGATAGATCCACCATCCCACCCCCTGGCGCTGACTCTGCTGATGCTGATGCTGCTTCTTCTGGTGCTGCTGCTGCTTCTGCTGCTGGTGCTGACTCTGCTGGTGCTGGTGCTGCTCCTGGTGCTGGTGCTTCTGCTGGTACTCACTCTGCTGGTGCTGACTCTGCTGGTGCTGCTTCTCCTGCTGCTTCTCCTGCTGCTGCTGTGTTGGACCAGCCCCAAAGCCCTGAAAGCCCTGATGATGAAGGCCCTGCCAGAGGGAGGAAGAGGCAAGGCAAGGAGAAGGAGAAGGGAGAGAGGAAGCAGTACTCCATCGTAGAGCAGCATGAGGAGGAGGTGCTGGAGTGACTGAGGGAGAATGAGTATATGTGGAGGAAGGGCCACAGGCTCTATCGAGACACCAAGCAAAAGCAGGCGGCGTGGAGACAGAAGGCGGAGAGCCTGGGCTACACTTCGGATGTCCTCCTCGGATGGTGGAAGCACATGCACACCTGGTACAGGAAACTGCATCTGAAGAAGTCTGGCCAGGCCGCGGTCAAGCTCACCGACTGGGAGACCTATGTCATGGCAAAGTGCAGCTTTCTGGAGGGTGAGGTCTACCACCGAGGAGCAGCCCCTCTGTCTACCCTCACTCTCAGGCAGCTCACAGACAGCCAGTCCTCTTCTGTCCAGGAGACAGCGACCGTGTCCGGGCAGGTGTCCACAGAGCGCCCCGCGACAGAGACCCCCCCCCCAACAGCTGCACACCCTGTGCTGGAGGACGTGGAGGATTCTCTCACACACATGGAGCAAGAAGTAGCAGTGACCACCAGGGACCAACCCACACCCACCCTCATCTCAACCTCGACAGAAAGCAGGCAGAGAGGCAGACCGGAGGGACAGAGCAACACTGTCCTGCTGGAGATCAGGGACAGCATCAAGAACAGCGCAGATCTCCTCTCTCAGCTGGTACACTTCGAAATTTCATCATCTCCTGTTGTACTCTCGGGGCCAGGCACCCCAATGGCGCCTCAGACCAGCACTCCAGCCACTGCCACTTCCACAGTCCCTGTCCCCTTTACACCTGAGACCATGGACAGGCCTAAGAGTGACTGAGAACATTGCCAGAGACTGCGTTGTTACTGGTTGACTTTATCATTGTTGGGACACTTTTCTTGGTTCCTTTTGCTTTTTAAATAAAGTCCTACACTTTACTGTTACTATTAAAGGTTTTCTTTGCTTCACACACTTGGTTCATTTCTTTTACTTAATAAAGTCTTGGTGGAAACTTTTAGAAAATGGTTAAGCTGTTCCATGCTTATGGGATGGGCAGGGATACCTGTTGAATAGGTAATAGCTGTGGGATGGGTAATAGCTGTGGAATGGGCAGGAATACCTGTGGGATGGCTAATAGCTGTGGGATTGGTAATAGCTGTGGGATAGATAAGCCTCCAATGCAAGCATAGTGGGACTGTATGGCCCACCCTCCCAGATGACACACCTATGGCCCTTTATTATCAAGAACAATTTAACCATTGTTCCACACATTTCAACATAAACAAAACTCTTTATTAATGCCCTATTCATTGTAATGCCACTCAACATACATGGCACAATCTCATCAGTGTGATGAGATAGGCTCAAGGAAGCATCCATTAACCATCTACCATCCTGTCTTGCACTCCACTGCTCCAGCTGGGGAGTTGCACTAGTGTTTCAGGAGGTTGTGCTGCTTCTTCCCTTCACATGAAGCTCTGTTGGGGCCTGGTACATCCACAGTGTCTATCAGGTTTCGTCCTTGCCTCCATTCACCAGGCTCCATGTCCCCATTCCCTTGTTGACGGTCCACAAGCCTGTTCTGCAACACTGGGTAGCGGGTGTGCGTGAGATTGTGCAGGATGCAGCAACCTTCCATGATCCTCCTCACGGTCTGTGGGCGATGCTGCATGGTGGTGCGAAGTACCTGGAACCTGTTGGCCAGGATGCCAATACCACCCACCTTGCCCTGGACAGCCTGTAGTTGAAGATCCTCTCTTCACGGGTGAGGTATTTGGAGATGTAGGGCTTCATGAGGTAGGTTGTGAGGGAGAAGGCGTCATCCCCCACAATGAAGTAGGGCACATCAGGGAAGCCCACGATGAGTTTGCATTCCAGCTCCTCCTTGAGATGACTGGCGTTGTATACCTGGGCATATGAAGACGAGCCATTGCCTGAAGCATCAATGTACATGAACTTGTAGTCAGCATTGACCATGGCGAAGAGGATGATGCTGAAGAAGCCCTTGGAGTTGAAATAAGTAGACCCCGACTTGGCTGGAGCTTTGCAGGCCACGTGCTTGCCATCTATGGCTCCAACGGTGTGGGGGAAGTTCCACTTCTGATACCACTGCTCTGCAACTTTCTTCCATCCTTCTTCAGTCGAGGGGCTCTGGAGGAGCTCTTCCTTGTATTCTTCGATGATGGCCTGCATCACTTCTCTGAGCACAATGCTGATGGTGTTGGGTGGCACCCTCCAGCCGTACTGCATGCTCCTTTAGGCCAGGTGGCGCAGAGTGAGTGCCACCTTGAGCCCAGGTTCCAGGCTGGGCCAGAAGTTGGTGTTTGCCTTGGTCAACCTGGGTGTCAGCCGCTGCACAACTTCGTCAAACATGGCTGGCAGTATTCTCATGAAGTTCTGGAATGCCTGAGTGTCTTCGTTCCTGAGCTGCACCATCAGCTTGTTGTACAGTCCGTCCTCTGCTCTTCAGGCGAACCATCTTCGTACCCAGACGCTTCTTGGCCGCCCCTTTTTCTTCCCGTAGTAGAGTTCACAGAACCTGTAGATGGCTTCGTACTGTTGCAGAAGGATGGTGGCTACCAAAAGGACTGTGTTACGATCCACGGTGGACATGACTGGATGCTGTGGAAGAGGAAGTGTCAGATGAAGGCTGCAGAGGTCTGTAGCAGGGCTGCTGGTCTGAAAGTGAGATCCAGATGTGTTGCTCCCCCTTTTTATAGGCAGTATAGGTGTCCCTTTGCATCCTCTAGGCATCCCCTAGGCATCCTCTAGACATCCTTAATATCCGAGATAGGTCCCCTCTGTGGACGTTTCTTCCGTTTTACATGCTTTGTTTCTGTGCTGCATCCGCCAGGCATCTGTTCTGCATCCGTTCTGCGTCCGTTCTGCTTCCTCTCTGCGTCCGAGTGGATGCAAGTTGTGCGGATGCACAGCGGATGCCTAGCGGATATAGCGGATGCAGAACAGATGCCTAGCGGATGCAGAATGGACGAACTGGATACATTTTCCACGCAAAAGTTTTAGGCAGCTCAAAACTTTCTGAGCGGATGAAACGTCCATAAACGGATGCTGGACGGATAGGGAGGAAACAAAACGGAGGCAGTGAGTACATCGCGTTTTGCAATGGATGGCAAGCTTTTTTGTCCGTTTTGCATCCGTTGGTGCAGTGTGACAGGGGCTTTAGTAATGATTGTTATTTATAAAATTCATGATGTGAAGAAAGTAAATAAAATATTTATAATATTAGTATCAGAATTTTCTGTCCACCCAAAAAATTATGTTTGAATATTGTACTGCCCAATTAATATATAAAGTTTAGTTCCAGAAGATGCAGTGAAAAGCAAACCTGTAAGTCTAGGTTTAAAAGTAAATTCAAGAATTTAATAGATGAAAAGTATAAGAAAAGTATAAATTGCAAATAGATAGAATTATACAGATTTAAAGACTGTGTTTAAATATTAGTGATATAGAGTAGTATGATTTGATTGCTTATTGTACTCTCTGACTATTACTAAGTGTTGTACCTTATGATTCTTGACTCTTAACAAATGCATCTTTTCTTTTATGTGCACTGAGAGCATTTGCTCCAAGACAAATTCCTTGTGTGTCCAATCACACTTGGCCAATAAAGAATTCTATTCTTCTATTCTAGAGAAGACAATGATTAATAATAATGGATACCTATTTAAGAACTACTGAAAAAAATGTGGTTAATCATTTTTGGAATTTAGGAATTTGGATCTTTTCTATATTCTTGATATTTTACATTGGATTTTTATGCTGCTTCTTTCCTAAATAATATTTGACTCTGAAGTTCACAACCAACTTTAGAGGAAAGAGCTATTATTAGCTTTTTGTGTATTTCTTTATTGTGCTTTACTGTGTTATTGGTTGTGCCAAAGCACTGTAACAGAAAGATATGTCTAATGCTGTTGTCATAGTGTAATAAATTTAGCAGTTTTCTTTTTGGAAACTCATATGTTACGGTGACTTTTGTTCAAGGTGATGTATGTCTAATCTTCAAAATAAATGGGTGGTGTCTTTGTCAGAGTGGGTAGCTGCAGTGTGGTTTGTAGTGTGGGTATACTATTTTTGTGGTATGACCGACGCTGAGATTCTGCAGTTCTTAGAGAGAGATAAAGTAGTCAAGCTGAAAATGAAACAAAGCTTTAACTGTATTCCTCCTTGTGTTTAGCAGAGATAAACTTCAGTGGAGTCTCAATGCTGCCCATTTGGCTTCTGGCAGCAGTTTTAATTGGTAAAATGCAGATTATTTTTGATCAAGAAAGGATTATTCTTATTATCAGTCTGAAGCATCTTATTTCAGGATGAAAAGACTTTACTGAATTACAGATGCTAACATTTTTACAAAGGGCTTTTGCGATTGACATCTCAAAGAGAAAGTATGATTTATTAGCCTATAATGGTCCTGAAAACTGGGCTAGGTTTTATTGATTTGAGAAATTGCTAAATATAAACTGCTTTTTTGTGCCTCAGGATTCTTAAAATATATTTTATATATAAAATATAAAGCATTATTTATCTGAAAAAGAGCAGAATTAGGAAATGGGGTGGGATGCAGAATGAGGAAAGAAATTAAATCTATCTTGGTTTTACAGTAGTTTGACTGATAAGGTGGCAAGGATAAAGATTAATAAGAGTCCTGTTGTTATCAATACCTACTTGTCGATCTTCTGTAACAGGCTTGTCTGTTCAGCATGGAAATTATTGATTAAATAAAAATTGCTATTAGATTGTGATGTGATTCATAATCACAAAAGTGGTGGACGTTCCATTTTCAGATTCTGAGCCATGCATCAACTTTCCCCTTTGCAGTAATTTATATTGTGCTGACATCTACACTCATTAGCTTTTACCCTTTCCTACATGTGTCAGAGAAGCACTAAAAGACAGTGGCAGAAAATAAAGTGGCCAGCAGGAAACTTCTGTTTTCACAGGGAAATAAATTAAACAGGTAAGCAATAGCGAACAATTCTCCACAAATATTTAATCTTTTTCTGGTTCATTTATAATTATTTTTATGTTCATATTATTATATCATTATAAATAGCCATGCTCATAACTGCTTGCCTAGTATCCTTTTTACTGATATGGATATCAGTAAACTGAATCTGCCAAAAGATCAAGATATATTTTCAGATCTTGAAATATATCACATTATACAACATTAGAAATGTGAATAGCTTCCTTTATCTATTCCCACAACAAGATAAGATGGACAGAGTGAATTGCATCTCTTCAGATTGTAGTTGCAATATGCTTTTGGTTCTTCTCTTCTGGATTATGCTGTTTTCTGATCCATCTGCAGATAAAGTAAATTTTACAATTAGACTTTAGAGTTACAGTAATGGCAACCTTGAATCAAAACCAATAATTTAAAATTTAATGTGATTGCTTATTATATTATTTATAGTATTTCCATATTCTACTATCTCATTTTGCTTGGTGTTTTAATCAAGTCTATGATACTTATTCTCTAATGGATTTCTGGCTTTGATAAGTAGAGTTTAGAATATATATATCTTGGTCACAAACATTGGAATTTACATGCTTATGCTTTGTGTTAACCAATGACTTTGTGTGGGTGTCTGGCAAGCCTACAGGAATCAATTGCAAGATGGTGGAAGGGGAACAGCATAATGTGTTCCAATATTTATAGCTTCTAATATACAGCATCTAAAATTTTGGTTATTTTTAAAAATACAGTTACCATAACGTGATTAACAATGAGACTGCTAAATATATAAAGTTATTAAAATTATCTGAAATAACTGATATTATCTGATATATGGTTTATTAAAACTGATATTATTTAAATAATAATCATATTTAAAACTGATATTATCTGATATAACTGAAAATTATCTGATATAATATGTGTATCTAAATACAGAGTTTGATTATGTTTAGCTATCTTTCCAATATAATTTCATTGGTTCATATAATTCATATAATTTCATTGGAGGTAATACTAAATATTTGATTGTTTGCTATGTAAGAGCAAGTGCATACAATCCTAACATAAGCATGTTTAGTATAAACACTAAACATTTAAACAATTCAGTACTATCTACTAACATGGATTGTCCATCTGAGATTTTTTTTTTAAATAAAGACTCTTGAACCTTTAAGTAAACCCTATGTCACATTGCACCAATGGATGGAAAGAGGATGTAAAACGGAGAAAAACGCTTGCCATCCGTTGGTTACTGTGATGCATCCATTGTGTACTCACTGCGTCCGTGATTCATGCTCTCTATCCGTCCAGCATCCGTCTACTGAGATTTCATTCGCTCAAAAAGTTTTGAGCTGCACAAAACTTTTTGAGCGGATGAAGTATCCAGCGCATCCATTGTCATCCATTACGCGTCCGCTATATCCGCTAGGCATCCGCTGTGCATCAGCGCAACTCACATCTACTCCAGCGGAAAAAGGACACAGAGGAAGCGAAACGGACGTGGAACGGACACATAGTGTAAGTAGCACGGACATAGAAAGGATGAAAGCGGATGCAGCTCGCATATAAAGCATTAAAACGGAAAAAACGTTCATATAGGGGACGTATCTCGGATATTTAGGATGTCTGGAGGATGTCTAGAGGATGCGGAAGAACACCTAGCGGAAAACCTATATTTCCTATAAAAAGGGGGAGGACATCACCTGGATCTCATTTTCAGTCCAGCAGCCCTGCTGTGCAGACCTCTTCAGCCTTGATCTTGCTCTTGCTCTTCCACAGCATCCAGTCATCTCCACCATGGATCGTCGCACACTCCTTTGGGTAGTCGCCATCATTCTACAACAGTGCGAAACCCTCTACAGGCCCTTTCACCTGTTCTACGCAAGGAAAAGGAGGTGTCCAAGAAGTGTGTGGGTCCAAAGATGGATCGTGAGAAGAGCCAAGTACGGACTGTATGACAAGCTGATGGTAGAGCTGAGGAACAAAGACCCTTGTGCATTCCAGCACTTGATGAGGATGCCACCAGCCATGTTTGACGAAGTTGTGGAGCGGCTGAAACCCAGGTTGACCAAGGCAAACACCAACTTCCGGCCCAGCCTGGACCCTGGGCTGAAGAGTCAGTGCCACTTGGCCTCCGAGACCATGTACAGGAACATGCAGTATGCCTGGAGGGTGCCACACAACACCATCAGCATTGTGGTCAGAGAAGTGGTGCAGGCCATCATCGAAGAATACCTGGAGGAGCTCCTCCAGTGCCCCTCCACTGAAGAAGGCTGGAAGAAAGTTGCAGAGCAGTGGTATCAGAAGTGGAACTTCCCCCACACCATTGGAGCCATAGATGGGAAGCACATGGCCTGCAAAGCTCTAGCCAACTCAGGGTCCAATTATTTTAACTACAAGGATTTCTTCAGCATCATCCTCTTTGCCATGGTCGATGCTGACAACAAGTTCATGTACATCGATGCTTCAGGCAACCGGTCAGCTTCAGATGCCCAGATATACAACGCCAGTAACCTCAAGGAGGGGCTGGAATGCAACCTCATCATGGGCTTCCCAGATCCAGACCCCCTGCCCAACGACACACAAGATATGCCCTACTTCATCGTGAGGGATGATGCCTTCTCCCTCAGAACCTACCTCATGAAGCCCTACACTTCCAGATGCCTCACCCGTGAAGAGAGGATATTCAACTACAGGTTGTCCAGGGCAAGGTGGGTGGTGGAGAACGCTTTTGGCATCCTGGCCAACAGGTTCCAGGTACTTCTCACCACCATGCAGCATCGCCCATAGACCGTGAGGAGGATCATGGAAGGTTGCTGCATCCTGCACAATCTCATGCGCACCCGCTACCCAGTCTTGCAGAACAGGCTCGTGGACCGCCAACAAGGCAATGGGGACATGGAGCCTGGGGAATGGAGGCAAGGGTGAAACCTGATAGATACTGTGGATGTGCAAGGCCCCAACAGAGCTTCACGTGGAGGGAAGAAGCAGCGCAACTCCTGAAACACTGGTGCAACTCTCCAGCTGGAGCAGTGGAGTGGCAAGACAGGATGGTAGATGCAGAATGGATGCTTCCTTCAGCCTGTCTCATCACACTGATGTGATTGTGCCATGTATGTTGAGTGGCCCTACAATGAACAGGGCATTTAATAAAGAGTTGTGTTTATGTTGAAATGTGTTGATAAATGATTAAATTGTTATTGATAATAAAGGGCCATAGGTGTGGCACCTGGGAGGATGGAACATACAGTCCCACTATGCTTGCACTGGAGGCTTATCTATCCCACAGCTATTACCCATCCCACAGCTATTACCCATCCCACAAGTATCCCTGCCCATCCCACTGCTATCCTTACCCATCCCACAGCTATTACCCATCCCACAGGTATCCCTGCCCATCCCACTGCTATCCTTACCCATCCCACAACTATTACCCATCCCACAGGTATCCCTGCCCATCCCACTGCTATCCTTACCCATCCCACAAGCATGCAAAGGCTTAAACTATTTCTAAAAGTTTCCACCAAGTCTTTATTTACTAAAAGAACTGAACCATGTGTGTGGAGCAAAGATAAACTTTATTAATAACAAACTGTAAAAGCAAAATGACCCAAGTAAAGTGTCCCAAGCAAAGATAAAGTCAACAGGTAGCAATCCAGTCTCTGGCACTCTTCTCAGTCACTCTGAGGCGTGCCCATGGTCTCAGGGGTGAAGGGTCCAGGGGCTGTGGAGGTGGCAGTGGCTGGAGTGCTGGTCTGAGGTGCCATTGGGGTGCCTGGCCCCGAGAGGACAACAGGGGATGGTGTGTAGAGGAAGCTCTCAGAGAGCTGGCTCAGTCCCGTAATGTTGAGAGCCCCTTCCTCCATGACATGGGGTGTCAGTCCCAAGACCGATGACAGATGTTCTGAGGCCGGGCTTGGCTGAGGGGTGGAGGAAGGAGGAGTGTAGTGGGGCTATCTGGTCTGCAGCTGAGCGAGGTGAGGCGTGGGTGGCGTCTGTGGTATGGGTGGCATCTGTGGCGTCGGTGGCATCGGCGGCATCGGTGGCATCGATGGTATCGGTGGCATGGGTGGCGTACGATGTACCTGTGCCTGGACTGGGAAGGGCTGCCTGTGCTTCTGGAACTCCTGGTAGCCGTAGCCTTGGTTGGGGAGGGCCTGTGGAAAGCCTTGGAGGGGCTGTGACATCACCTGGGGTGGAGGAGCAGACCTGGACTGGGTCAGAGCAGGTTCAGCTGGGCCTGCAGGGTGGTGCAGAAGACCTGTGATCCTCTCCTTGATTACCTGGTACTGGGATTCAGGCATTTCCCTGAGGGTCTGGTTGACGTAGGTGAGGAAGGGCTTTCTGTTAGAGGATGGTATGTCGGACTGTACCAGCTGAGAGAGGAGATCTACGTTGCTCTTGATTGTGTCCCTGATCTCCAAGAGGACAGTGTGGCTCTGTCCCTCTGGTTTGCCTCTCTGCGTGCTTTCTGTGGAGGTGGAGCTGGGGGTGGGTGGGGGTTGATCTCTGGTGGCAGTGGCTTCTTCTTGCTCCAATTGCATCAGGGGGTCCTCCATGTGCTCCACCACAGGAAGTGCAGCTGTCGGGGGGGTCTCCATCCTGGGGCACTCCACAGATACCTGCCTGGACACAGGAGCTGACTCTTGGCCAGAAGAGGACTGGCTCTCTGTCTGAGAGTGAGGGTAGACAGAGGGGCTGCTCCTCGGTGGCGGATCTCACCCTCCAAGAAGCTGCACTTGGCCATCACGTAGATCGGTGAGCTTGACTGTGGCCTGGCCAGACTTCTTGCAGCTTCCTGTACCAGGTGTGCATGTGCTTCCACCATCCAAGGAGGACATCCGAAGTGTAGCCCAGGCTCTCCGCCTTCTGTCTCCAAGCTGCCTGCTTCCACTTGGTGTCTCAATAAAGCCTGTGTCCCTTCCGCCAGAAGTACTCGTTCTCTCTCAGCCATTCGAGCACCTCCTCCTCCTGTTCCTCTGCAATGGAGTAATGTCTTCTCTCACCCTTTTCTTGTAAATGCCTCTTCCTCTCTCTGGCAGGGCCTTCTGGGCCCTCATCAGTAGGGCTTTGAGGTTCTAGGGCCTGCTCCACCACACCACCAGCAGCAGCAGCAGGACCAGCAGTAGCACGAGCAGCAGCAGCACCAGCAGGATCAGGAGCAGCACCAGCAGAGTCAGCACCAGCAGAAGCACCAGCACCAGGAGCAGCAACAGCAGAGCAAGCACCAGCAGAAGCACCAGCACCAGGAGCAGCAACAGCAGAGTCAGCACCAGCAGCAGAAGCCCCAGCAGAAGCAGAGTCAGCTCCAGGGGGTGGGATGGTGGTCCTGTCCTTCTTTCCAGGGCTGGCAGGAGTAGGCACAGGCTTCCTCTTCTTACCCATGGTTGTTGTCTGAAGATGTGTCTAGCAGCAGGTCTTTCCTCTGAATGGTGACCTGCTTGTGAGCTGCATCCTTTTATATGCGCGGGGCTGACGCAATGCATCCTCCCCGCATGCGCAGTGAACACTTTGCATCCACTATGCATCTGCTAGGTGTCTGTGATGCATCCGCTCCTTCCGCTGCGTGTCTGCTTCGCTGTTCTCCCACGGAAGCCCTGCGAATGTGTATTCCGCTTCCATCTGCTGGGCTTCCATTGAGCATCCACTTAACATCCTGGCTACATCCTCTCCCCATCTGTTCCTTTCCGTTGTTCTCCGCTCTGTTTATGCAAATTTGGGGCACTTTTGAGAGCGGATAACAACGGATGGAAAATTTGCTCATCCGCTGTGTCCTTTTTACATACGTTTTGCATCCATCGGCCGATGTGACCTAGCCTTTAGGGATTCATTTGATCCTGAAGAGAGTTCAACATGAAAAAAGAAAGTAGTGTCCAAGCAGCTCCATTCTTGCTCCAACTACTATGCAATGAGTTAAAAGTCTTGAATAAAGATCCTATCCTCAGTCTTAATATGATTCTGATTGCTTTTTATTTGAAGTACGAACCTCACAGGAAATGTATTCACATTCAGAAGTCTGACAGCCCATGGGTAGAAACTTTTCTTCAGCCTGTTGGTGCAGCTATGCTTCTATATCCTACCCAATGATAAGAGAGTGAAGAAGTGCTTACCGAGATGTGAGTCGTCCCTGAGAATTTTCTTCACTCTTCTAAGGCAGTGAGCCCTCGCGATGCCATCTAGTGCTATCAGGGAACAGCCCACGATATTTTGTGCTGTGCTCACCATCCTCATGTCTTTCTATCTGCGGCTGTCAAGCCAGCATATCACACCGTAATGCAATATGTGAGGAAGCTTTCTATTGTGGACTGGTAAAAGGAGGTCATCAGTCATTGTTCCACTTTATTCTTTCACAAGACTCTAAGGAAATGGAATCTCTGTTGTGCCTTTCTGGTCACCTAGGTTGTGTTAATTGAGCCTTAGATCCATAGGGCCACCTGGAGCCAGCAAGGCCCTGCCCTGCCACATTGGCCCCATACCCAGGGCACTTGCCATCTCCTGTGCACACGCCCAGGGGACAGGGCCGAGACTGTGGAGGCAGCTCCTAGGTGGCTCCAGGACAGCCCCATGGAACTAAGGCTCACTGTGTTCCAGGCCAGATTGTCATCTATAGTTATAGATGCCCACCACCCAGCCTTGCAACCTGTGCAACTTACCTTTCACTGGGACTGCCTCCGCAGTCGGAGGAAAGTGTAGGAAAGCTACAGTTGAAGCAAGCATGGCCACCAGCAGTGCTGCCAATCTCTCCCCTCCTCTCGTCTCTTCCTGAGCGCAGAGGAATGAACAGGATGGGAATGAGAAGGAGGGACATGGAAGGAAGGAAGGAAGGAAGGAAGGAAGGAAGGAAGGAAGGAAGGA
>BLBF01000019.1:16890336-16905790 GCA_015471245.1 Laticauda colubrina | reverse complement strand
GGAAGGAAGGAAGGAAGGAAGGAAGGAAGGAAGGAAGGAAGGAAGGAAGGAAGGAAGGAAGGAAGGAAGGAAGGAAGGAGAGAGAGAGATGGGAATGAGGAGAGAGGTAGGAAAACAGGAAGGTGGGAATGAGAAGGAGGGAGACAGGGAAGGGAGAAGGGAGGGAAAGAGAAAGGAGGGTTAGGGTTAGGGTTAGGAGGGATATGGGAATGAGGAGGGAGACAGGGAAGTTGGTAATGTCCACTGTGGCTGCAGGCCCTAGCCACATTGTGCTCTACCCCCTCAACGTTAACCACAACCCTGATGCAGTCCTCAATGAAATAGAGTTTGATATCCCTGGTATAGAACATGATTGATGGCATGATTTCAAATACTCCAGATATACTTATTCCAGATGAATTTCATAACTATAAACAAAATACATGCTATTTTGTCCTAGCGTAAACTTAACAGCAACCATTATGAGAGAAATACACACTGTGCTAAATTCTATAATGTGGATTTAGATAAATTGAATGTTTGAACTTGTTAAAAATACTAATGCTCTATTTCTGTGTTTCATTCCTTCAAACTAATAATATTGTTTAGATTTATATCTTAGCTTTCAGGATTAAGGAGTTTGTCTCATATAAAATGATATAAAGCTGCTGTAACATGTAGCTGTACTATAACTCAAATGATATGTTAGTAAAATTTAACAACTATTTCTGCACTTTTTTCCAAAATCTAGTGCTAATCTGCAATGAATATGCTTTAATTTTTTTCTACTTTTACTGTTAAACTTCTGCAGTTCAGAAAACATGCCAGGGGTGGGATTCTACTGGTTTGCACCTATTTGCTAGAACCTGTTGTTAACTTTCTAAGCAGTTGGGAGAACTGGTTGTCAGAAGAAATCTCCGTTTGTTTGTTTGTTTGTTTGTTTGTTTCACTTTACAGTGCTAATCCTGTAAGGAAGGCAGGAAGGAAACATTCTGGTGGTGTTGCTTTCAGAAACTGCCTCTCCATTAACCCTTATTACATTCTTTACAGTACACCTAGACTTCCTGTCTCTGGAGCTTTTCTAGAGTTTTTTTCTCTCCTTTGCTGGTACTTTGCTTGACTTTCTTAAAGGGGAAGGGTTATTTTAAACTTTTTACACTGCTGTTGGGAGGAAATACTCCTCTGTTGGAGTTAGCACTTCGAAGAAATAATTGAATAACAAACAGAGCTGCCAGAAAGAAGCTTTTAATGACAAGGAACCAAGATGAGTGACATTCAGCAAGGCTTCTTAACTAATTAGAAAGATTGACATTCAAACATGAGTTTACATACCCTTTCTGAGTTTTGGTTTAAAACTGTTTTTTGTTGAAGTTCAATTCTGTGCTTGGTGACCTGTGGTGATTTTTTTTTTGAAATATTTTTGTTGTTTTTTATACACAACAAATCATTCCATTTCAATCATGTGTACATATTTGGGTACATATTTCAATTATTTAAACATTATAAATGATATTCTGCCTATCAAATCTAACAATACATCAATGTTCCCATATATATTCCCATATACATAATAATATCACACATTATATGTGATTTTCCCTAGTTTCACCTGCTGCTTCCTCTTTGTTAGGAAGCTTATGATCCATTTACAAGTGTGGTCAGGCACAGCTATCTGATTTAGTTTAGTTAGAAAAATATCTGGAATGATGGGAGATGGCAGTAGAGTTGGCAGTGGGGAGGAACATGGGCCAGTCCTGGAATCTGGGGAGGAGGGATTCATCACAGAAATGGGGCCAGGGCCATCTGAGAGTAATGTGCTGACTCTGGAACCTACAGAATCTGACATCAGCGAGGCAGAGGAACAGGGGAGAGCCTTTTCCCAGTTTGCACTTTTGCAGAGCTGCCAGAAGGCAAGAACAGTTAAGACAAAAGGGCAACTCTGGAGTAAGGCTTAGAGATGATTGGCTATAAGAGATTGGCTTAGAGATGATTGTCTCCTATAAGACATAAAGGAGGAGCAAAAGGACATGAGCCTTTGCAGGAAGCAACTTTGTTCATTCTGATCAGTTTAAACTCTGAAGTTCCGCATTGACTTTGTACTCCATTTGGCCTTGTACAGCTAACTGGCAATTTAGTCATTGGCAGTGTTTCAAGGGACATAAAGGTGGGTGCTTATCAGCCTTATCCCATGGCAGACTTCAGAGCCGTTGAAATAAAAAGAGGATTTTTGGGACTAAGTGTGTGATTGTTACTGTCTCAGGAAGCCTTGGTCAGAACAAGTCCCTGCTGCTGGACACCCCCCCCCCCCATGCATGCACACACACCTGAAAGGCTGATAAGGGCAGCTGTCCTGGAAATGGTAAGGGGTCAACCAGCATCGCTTTGGTCTGATCTCCCATCCCAGCAGTCATGTGTGTCACTTTGCCTGGTCCATGCCATCCCAGCAGGCACAGGTATACACAGGATGCAGGTGCACATGTGCACAGACACAGCCCACTCCATCCCGGTGGGCACGCGTACACCCACCTCCTTTAGGGCCAGGCCTGCCCGCACATGTGCTTGCATGCCTGCCGGGATGGCATGGGTAGGGCCTATGAGCATGTGCACACGCCACCTTTGTGTGCATGTGCCTGTCATGATGGCTGGGGCTGCGCTGGGCTGAAGTGACATGGGCCAGACTCTTACTGTTTCCAGGATGGCCATGTGGGCCAGATCTGACCACGTGCCTTGAGTTTGACACTCCTACTATAACCCAAAAAGTCCAAATGCTGTAACCCAAGAAGTCAAGCATACACCACTCTAATTTAGGACAGAGGTACTTTTTCCATAACCTACTCAAGACCTCTTGCACATGGTGCTCATGCTCATACACAAATCACTTAGATCAGAAAAAAAATCTTTATAAATCTAAAAAATATAGTCCACAATTGATTATCCAAATAACATTATGGTATATTTGCCATACTTAGTGTTAAATGCTATTAACAATTAATGCTCCTCCTTAATTCTGATAACAGGGATCCCAAAGGCCCAACTTAGTAAATATGTGCGCACTTTGCAATCTTTCCAATAAGTCCAATATAAGTGGTGATGGGTAATGGCTTCTCATTCTAATTAGCTGGAGAGTTTTGTAGTCAGGCATAGTCCTCATTGTGACATCATCAGTTAGGTTTGAGGAACTTAGATTTTCCTTCTTAGGGCCAAAGAAGATAGGTACTGAAACTGGAAACTTTGACTGTCTATTAAAACTTTTTTGCAGATTAGGATACAAATACTACTTCAAAATTGACAGTTCCTTTGCTGATAAATCTTTTAACTAAGATTTTATCTCCTGGGACCAAATCAATCGCACAGTCGCAGTCTCTATGCAATACAGTTGAATTAACAAACTCCAATCATAAATGGTGTTTGTATATTAGCATGAATTTCTCTGGCTTTTCAAGACTACTATGCAGATGAAACCATGACTTTCATTTGTGGGACTTATGGATAATCAATTAAGAAAGTACAATGGAAGATTGGTTTTGTATATATTAATTGCAAAAAAATCCCTATCCTATTCCTAAAGATGGAAAAATACTGAAATACCCATAGAAGAGAAATAGATCATGAAGGTAATGGGTTTTTCAGAATTGCAAAATTTATCTGTTTAATCAGGGATGAGACAAGATATACTTTTACCAAAACTGTACTTTTATTTTATGGACTTTTTATTGAAAATGCAAAAAGCTCTGTGAGGGAGATGGGAATATTTTTTAATATAATTGAAAGATGGGTGGATGGATAGATGGATGGATGGACAGACAATTTTATATTATTTCATATTTTCTTTCTGTGAAAATTTAAACAATAAAAATTGTTTTAAAATTTAACTATCTTTTGTCCTTTGAAATCATACTATTTCCTTACCTAAACAGAGAAATAGAATGACTATAGGCAGATTGCTATTTTTTAGTTTAAACATTAGAAAAGAAAATATTTTAGGAAATGAAAAAAATCCATAGCTAGGCAAGTATAAATGTTTTTCATTTTACAAATGACGCTTTTGATGACAAGATTAGGGGTGGTCTGTCATTCTTTAAGAATTCCCCAATGTTTTCAATTCTTTTTCTTCAACTTAAAGCAACATACAAGCAAACCATTTTAAAATAATGTTGTTGTTTTTTCAGATGAATCAGCACATTCTCCATGGTTTGTCTTGAATTTTATAAATAGTGAGAGCAAAGTACGGGTGTTTTAGGAATTAATTCTACTGAAGAGGGATATCTTCCTTTTCTGATAACTTGAGCATACTTCTTGCAATAATGACAATGTCATTACTTGATGTCATATTTTATAGAATTGGCAGATGAGCATTTTTCTACAGTGGGATGTACATCTTCAATTGAACATCTTCAGTAATTGTACATTGCAGGGTAACACTAATTTAAAAGTTACAATTTGACTGTTTTCTTGTTTGATGTCCTTCAGACTTTCCCATTTCTAAAGATTGCCTCCTATAGATAGATCTGATGACTCCTCCAGATGCTTCCCCAGATACATCTCTAGATGTCACCTAGGAAAAGGATGAATTAGTTCCAGGCATGTTCCAGGCTGCTTGAAGCCAGTGACAGGTATGAAGTTAGTCAGTGGCTTCAAGCAGCGGTCTGAAAGGGATTTTCCCTAAGCACAGTTGCAACGGGACAGCTCTGAGGCTTCAGGTGAAGAAAGCAGGCAGCTGCAGCCAGTCAATGATGAGAAAGAGAAACTGCATTCTGCATTTGATCCAAGAAAACATAGGATGGAGAAATGGCAGGAGCAAAGAAGATCAACAAGATTACTCATGAGAAGAAAGCCTCACCCTTCTTAATGGAATGCATCAGAAGCTGGCTGTTTAGCAGAGCAGACAGATGAAGTGATGCTTGAACAATACATTCATTTCCTAGCTGTGTGTTTTCTTGTTGTTGGGATTCTTGCCTTGCTTTAGATTGGCATCATGCCTTGGCTTAGATTGTATCTTAAGGCTAGTTCACACTGGCCGACGGATGCAAAACGTATGTAAAAAGGACACAGCGGATGAGCAAATTTTCCATCTGTTGTTATCCGCTCTCAAAAGTGTCCCAAATTTGCATAAAGAGAGTGGACAACAACGGAAAAGAACGGACGTGGGGAGAATGTAGCGGGGATGTAAAGCGGACGTTCGTAGGAAGCCTGGCGGATGGAAGCGGATAACACATCCGCAGGGCTTCCGGGAGAGAACAGCGAAGTGGACGCGTAGCGGAAGGAACGGATGCATAGCGGATGACGCGGATGTATCACGGATGCCTATAGAATGCATAGCGGATGCCTAGCGGATGCAAAGCAGTCACTGCGCATGCGAGGAGGATGAATTGCGTAAGCTCCACGGATATAAAAGGATGCAGCTCGCAAGCAATCAGCATTCAGAGGAAAGACCTGCTGTCAGAGACATTTTGAGAGAACACCATGGGGAAGAAGAGGAAGCCTGTGCCTACTCCTGCCAGCCCTGGCAAGAAGGACAGAACCACCATCCCACCCCCTGGCGCTGACTCTGAAGCTGCTGGTGCTGCTCTGGTGCTCCTGGTGTTGCTGGTGCTGCTGATGCTTCTCCTCCTGCTGCTGCTGCTGGTGCTTCTCCTGCTGGTGCTGGTGGTGGTGGTGCTGCTGCTGCTGCTTCTCCTGCTGCTGCTGCTGCTTCTCCTGCTGCTGCTGCTGTGGTGGACCAGCCCCAAGGCCCTCAAAGCCCTGCTGCTGAAGGTCCTAAAGCCCCTGCCAGAGAGAGGAAGAAGCAAGGCAAGGAGAAGGGGGAGAGGAAACAGTACTCCATTTCCGAGGACCATGAGGAGGAGGTGCTGGAATGGCTGAGGGAGAACGAGTACCTGTGGAGGAAGGGCCACAAGCTATCGCGACACCAAGCGAAAGCAGGCAGCGTGGAGAGAGAAGGCGGAGAGCCTGGGATACAGTTCAGATGTCCTCCTGGGGTGGTGGAACCATATGCACACCTGGTATGGCAAGCTGCATCTGAAGAGATCCGGGCAGGCCGCTGTCAAGCTGACTGGAGACCTATGTCAAGGCCAGGTGCAGCTTCCGGGAGGGTTAGATCCGCCATCGAGGAGCAGCCCCTCTGTCAAACCTCTCCCTCAGACAGCCCAGAGAGAGCCACTCCTCTTCCAGCCAGGAGACAGCTACCCTGTCCAGGCAGGTGTCTTTGGAGGGCCCCATGACAGAGGACCCCCCACACACAGCTGCACTCCCCGTGCCAGAGGGCGTGGAGGATCCCTTGTCTCAGATGGAGCAAGAAGAGGCAGCCACCAGAAACCAACCCACCCCTACCCCCAGCTCCAGCTCCACAGAAAGCAGGCAGAGAGGCAGACCGGAGGGACAGAGCCACACTTCCTCTTGGAGATCAGGGACACAATCAAAGCCAGCACAGATCTCTCCCAGCTGGTCCACTTTGACATACCATCCTCCAACCGCAAGCCCTTCATCACGTATGTGAGCCAGACCCTCATGAACATGCCCGAGGCCCAGTACCAGGCGATGAAGGAGAGGATCACAGCTCTTCTGCACCACCCTCCAGGCCCAGCTGAACCTGCTACTACCCAGTCCAGGTCTCCTCCTCCACCCCAGCCGATGTCACAGCCCTTCCATGGATTTCAGCAGCCCCTCGCCTACCAAGCCTACCACTACCAGGACTTCCCACAGAAGAGGCAGCCCTTCCCAGTCCACACCCAGGTTCCTCGGTTGCCACAGACGCCACAGACACCTCAGCTGACCCAGCTGCAGACCAGACAGCCCCACTACATTTCTTCTTCCTCCACCCCACAGCCAAACCCTTCCTCAAAACATCTGTCATCAGTGTTGGGCCTCACATCCCAGGTCCTTGAGGAAGAGCCTCTCAACCTCACGGGACAGAGTTAGCCCTCTGGGAGCTTCCTGCACACACCATCTCCTGTTGTACTCTCGGGGCCAGGCACTCCAATGGCACCTCAGACCAGCACTCCAGCAACAGCCACCTCCACAGTCCCTGGTCCCTTTACATCTGAGACCATGGGCATGCCTCAGAGTGACAGAAAAGAGTGCCAGAGACTGAGTTGTTATCTGTTCACCTTATCTTTGCTTAAAGACACTTTACTTGGGTCATTTTGCTTTTTAATAAAGTCATACAGTTTGTTATTAATAAAGGTTATCTTTCTTCACACACTTGGTTGATTTTTTTTATTTAATAAAGTGTTGGGGAAAACTTTGAAAAAAGGGTTAAGCCTTTGCATACTTGTGGGATTGGTAATGATAGCTGTGGGATGGGTAAGGATAGCTGTGGGATGGATAGCTGTGGGATGGGTAAGGATAGTTGTGGAATAGATAAACCTCCAGTGCAAGCATAGTGGGACTGTATGGTCCACCCTCCCAGCTGCCACACATATGGCCCTTTATTATCAATAATAATTTAATCATTCATCAACACATTTCAACATAAACAAAACTCTTTATTAATGCCCTATTCATTGTAGGGCCACTCAACATACATGGCACAATCTCATCAGTGTGATGAGACAGGCTGAAGGAAGCATCCATTATGCATCTACCATCCTGTCTTGCCACTCCTGCTCCAGATGGGGAGTTGCACCAGTGTTTCAGGAGGTTGCTCTGCTTCTTCCCTCCACATGAAGCTCTGTTGGGGCCTTGCACATCCACAGTGACTATCAGGTTTAGTCCTTGCCTCCATTCACCAGGCTCCATGTCCCCATTGCCTTCTTGACGGTCCACAAGCCTGTTCTGCAACACTGGCTAGCGGGTGCGCATTCGATTGTACAGGATGCAGAAAGCTTCCATGATGCTCCTCACAGTCAGTGGGTGATGCTGCATGATGGTGAGAAGTACCTGGAACCTGTTGGCCAGGATGCCAAAGACGTTCTCCACCACCCGTCTTGCCCTGGACAGCCTGTAGTTGAAGATCCTCTCTTCATGGGTGAGATATCTTGAAGTGTAGGGCTTCATGAGGTAGGTTCTGAAGGAGAAGGCGTCATCACCCACAATGAAGTAGGACACATCTTGTGTGTCATTGGGTAGGGGGTCTGGATCTGGGAAAACCATGATGAGGTTGCATTCCAGCCCACCCTTGAGGTCACTGGCGTTGTATATCTGGGCACCTGAAGCTGACACGTTGCCTGAAGCATCGATGTACATGAACTTGTAGTCAGCATCAACCATGGCAAAGAGGATGATGCTGAAGAAGCCCTTGAAGTTGAAATAAGTGGACCCTGACTTGACTGGAGCTTTGCAGGCCACATGCTTCCCATCTATGGCTCCAACGGTGTGGGGAAAGTTCCACCTCTGATACCACTGTTCTGCAACTTTCCTCCATCCTTCTTCAGTGGTGGGACACTGGAGGAGCTCCTCCACGTATTCTTCAATGATGGCCTGCACCACTTCTCTGACCACAATGCTGATGGTGTTGTGTGGCACCCTCCAGGCATACTGCATGTTTCTGTATGTGGTCCCAGAGGCCAGGGGGTGCAGAGTCAGTGCCACCTTCAGTCCAGGGTCCAGGCTGGGATGGAAGTTGGTGTTTGCCTTGGTCAACCTGGGTCTCAGATGCTCCACAACATGGCTGGTCAAACATGGCTGGTGGCATCCTCATGAAGTTCTGGAATGCATGAGGGTCTTTGTTCCTCAGCTCCACCATCAGCTTGTCATACAGTCCAAACTCTGCTCTTCTCCCGATCCATCGTCGGACCCAGACAGTTCTTGGACGTCTCCTTCTCTTTGCGTAGAAAAGGTGAAACAGTCTGAAGAGGGCTTGGTTCTGGTGTTGAATGATGGCGGCTACCAAAAGGAGTGTGCGATGATCCATGGTGGAGATCAATGGATGTGGAAGAGCAAGAGCAAGGCTGAAGAGGTCTGCACACCAGGTCTGCTGGACTGAAAGTGAGATCCAGGTGATTTCCTCCCCCTTTTTATAGGAAATGTCGGTTTTCCACTAGGTGTCCTTCCACATACTCTAGGCATCCTCCAGACATCCTAAATATCCAAGGTACGTCCCATATGTGAACGTTTTGTCCGTTTTAATGCTGTATATATGAGATGCATCCACTTACATGCTTTCTATGTCCATGCTACAAACGCTGTGTGTCCGTTCCACGTCCGTTTCGCTTCCTCCCTGTGTCCGTTTTCCACTGGAGCGGATGTGAGTTGCACGGATGTCCAGAGGATGCCGAGAGGATACATCGGACGTTTAACGGATGACAACGGACGTAGAACGTTTGTTGCCCGTATGTGTCACGGATTTATCCTACGCGGCAGAAAGTTCATACGCTCAAAAAGTTTTGTGCAGTTCAAAACTTTTTGAGTGGGTGAAATAGCAGTAGACGGATGTTTGACGGATAGAGCGTATGAAAGACGTACGCAATGAGTACACAACGGATGTATTGTGTTGTCCAATGGATGGCAAGCTTTTTTGTCCGTTTTACATCCTCTTTCCATCCGTTAGTTCAGTGTGACAGGTTTATATATTCAACTTTCTTGTCGCAGGAACTCTCTTGTATTGTGGATTTAATTTTGTATGGTGGGTTTATTTTGATTGGGAAACTTTTAAGTGCCTTGTGGACTTATTGACCTTTGCTCTATAGGCTAGCATTGTTCTATTTGTGGCTGGATTTAGACAGTTCTGGGGTTTGGTGCAGAGGTCCTATTCAGCAAGTTCTGACAAGTTCTGGAGAACCAGTAGCGGAAATTTTAAGTAGTTTGGAGAACCAGCAAACACTACCTCTGACTAGCCAGACCCCCATTTATTCTCTGCCTCCCGAGTCCCTGCTGATCAGCTGGGTTTCTTTTCTCTTAAGCACAAGAGAACGGAGCTGAAAAACAGATTAGTGGGTTGGGGAGGGAATGGGATTTTGCAGTATCCTTTCCCCAGGAATGGGAAGGGAATGGAGGTTTTGCAGTATCCTTCCCCTGCTATGTCCATCAAGCTATGCCTACAGAACTGGTAGTAAAAAAAATTGAATCCCACCACTGGTATGGTGAAGGGAGTTGCTGGGGAATATTAATAAATCTACTAAATAACAGTTACATGTGTGTGAGAGAGAAAGAGTGAGACAACACAATAGGATATGAATCATATAGATCATTTTTATAACATGCTAAATTTCTCTTTAATCCAGAAGCTTCAATTCTTCATGTTTTAGTCTCCAGGCCTTTGATCATTTTAGGTTCTTTTCTCTGAACTTTTTCCAAAGTTTCAACATTTTTTTGGGTAGCATGGTAACCAAAATTGGTTGCAATATTCCAGATGTGGTCTTACTAGGGTTTTGTAAAGTGGTACTAATACTTCATGTGATCTTGATTCTATCTTTGATAGAATATAGATATCTTTGATTCACAAAGGTTTATACAACCCAGGATTATATTAGATTTTTTTAGCTGCTGCTGCACTCTGCTAGCTCATGTTCAAATGATCATCTTCTAGGACTCAAGGTCCTTCTCACAGTTACTGTTTGGAGCCAGGTCTAACCAAATCTGTAGTTATATCTTTGATTTTTCCTGCCTAAATGTAAAACTTTACTTTTCTCCACATTGAAATTCATTTTGTTTGGTAGGGCCCATTGTTCAAGTTTGTCAAGATTTTTTTGGATCCTGAGCTTGTCTTCTGGGATGTTGGCTATTTCTGCCAGTTTAGTATAATCTGCAAATTGGAGGAATTCCCCTTTTATTCCCTCCTCTAAGCTTAAAACAGGGCCTTGTGGTACCTCACTGCTTACTTCTCTTCATGTGGATGTAATACTATTAAGGACTACTCATTGAGTTTGGTATGTTAGCCAGCTACAAATCCATCTGGTGGTAATGTTGCCTGTTCCTCATTTTTCTAGCTTACCAAGAAGTAGATTGTGGTCTATTTTGTCGAATGCCTTACTGAAATCTAAGTATACTATGTCCACAGCATTTCAATGGCCTACTAATTTAGAGATTTTATCAAAGAATGAAATAAGATTAGTTTGACATGATCTGTTTTTAACACACCCATGCTGACTACTATTATAACTTTATTTGCTTCTAGTTGTTCACTGATCTGTTTTTATTATCTTTTCCAGGATCTTCCTGTGAAAATTCCTTCTGATTAAATCTGGTTGATTATTTGGCTACTGATTCAAAAAGATATGCTGTTTTATTTCTGGCCAATTTAGATTGCAGCTTAGTAAAGACATATACTTCTTTATATACATCATGGTATCTTATCATTGTACCATTATATATGGAAAGTAGAAGAGAGAATATTGCTCTTTCTGATGCTTCTAAAATCACTGTGATTCAACAATTTCACACTGAATTCCATCATTGTCAAGAATATTTTTCTCAGTTGAGGATCCATGAAGTAAATTTCAATTCATTTGCTGACTTAAGTTTAGTAATAAATGTCAGTTGTAATTATGGACTAGCCTTGAATAATTATAGAAGGATTTCATCTATTCCTCACTGGAAGGACTTCTTTGGCATCAGTATCATTTAGAAGAGGCTGGATTGTCTGATGTTCTTGAACTTGTTTGCAATAGACTCATAATTCCTATATATATTGAGTTCCTTAGGTAGTTTCAAACTGACTATCCTGACCTTTCCCTTAATACAGGAGGAATTGATGGTTTCTCAAGGAAAAGGAATGTATGACTGTGATGGCAGATTTTGGCCACAGCACCAACATCAACAGAAATATTATGAAATCATGGGTTGGATTCTACTGGGTTGAGGCAAGCTGGATGTTAAAGTTACATCTGCTTCATTTCAACCGACCGGCTAACCCCTACCCCTCCCCTCACAGGAGTTTCCACACAATGCAGGTAAGGGTCTGCATGGAGGCTCTGGCAGAGAGGAAATGGGCCTTCTGGAAGTCGTAAAATGGACCTGTTTCCAGCTTCCAGAGGGCCTCCAGAGCCCAGGGAAGGCTGTTTTCGTCCTCCCAGAGGCCTGGGGGAAGCCTTGGGAGGGTGAAAAATAACCTCCCCCGGCTCTGGAGGCCCACCAGAAGCCAGAAACAGGAAGCTCTGCTAGGCCACACCCACCATAGCCATGCCCACCCAGCAACTGGTCAGCTAACTGGTTGCTGGGATTTTTGAATCCCACCCCTGGTGAAAGTTATGTATTTTGCTTGTTCTTTCTCTGTTGAAGTGTTGTTGTTGAGAGTGGGTTTTGTCATATGGAAGAACTCTCACAATCATTAGTGTTCTTAGTGTTCTAAGATTCTCGAGTTGATCTTTTCTCTTCTTTTCTTGTCTCTTCAGTTTATACCTTTCCTTATCATCAAGGGACATGCAGCTCTTTTCTTTATTTCTCCTCCTCCTTACTTCATCCAGTGATGTTTAATGTCATCTCTTGCCCATGATATCCTCTTTCTCTTTCCACAGAGGATAATTATGCTGACAATATTTTAATTTAATCTAATTTTTTTTTGTACCACAATGCTGTACATTGCCATTGTAACCTCAGAACAGTGTAGAATCCTGCTGGTTTCTCCATTGAGTTATGATAAGCTATCAGGCATAGTCTTGAAAGACCCAAAATTGGATGATATGATTACCTGAGACCTAGGGTGGGAATGGTCTACCTGATGTCTGAAGGCCAAAGAAGGGGCTGGACTACACTCAGTTTCAGAGTAGAAAGCAGTTTAAAAATGAATCAGAGTAGACAAAAAATAAGGTATAATGGCTATTGTATTTTACTGATACCCAAGAGATCCAGTTTCTACTTGATCTATAGCCACAGCAGCCCATTTGTAACTTTAATCCATCTATCTCACAGGATTGTTGTGAAGAAATACTATGTATGTAAGTTCCTGAACAAAGATGAGATATGGACATATGTGCATATTTGTGTGCCAGAAAGGGGGCAAATAAAGCAATAAAAACATCCATGCTTTTTTCATGTATTTTAAAGTTGTTGCTTCTTGAAGACTCATGTAATGAGTCAACACATTGCTGCTGGATGGGGAAGAGAGTGAGGAATTGTAAGATTGGTTGGGAAACTGACACGCTGAACAATGAAAACGAAAATCACATAAGTACAACAGCAGTTCAGCAGCATTCAGTAGTAGTGAAGCTGTCACAACCTCCCCAAATTTCATTTATTCAGGTATCCTTTTGAGGTTCCTTGGTTCAAGACTTTTGCCTTTGCTTTAGTTCCATTCAGATAAAAGTCAAGACAATGAGAATTTTAATAGTATACAATATAGAAATACAGTATACTTTTCTAAGCAGTATTACTTTGTATTACATGTTTTTTTTTCTCAGATTTTCTCCAGCTGAACCAGCATTTTCTTTCTAATAATAACCAGTTAGATCATCCAGGGTATACAGGCTAGTGATAGAAATGATGACATGTCATTTTTGTTTTTACCTGAATCAAATTGTGTTTAAAGATAAACTTCCATTTTATATAAAGGTTTCATAAAGATCTCAGTTATCAAGAGAGTAAATGTGGATTTTATCAAATCTTAAAATAAACATAAATAAATAGCCTGATTTTATTTTATTTTTTAAAAAGAAATACCTTCTTTTGAGGTTCTAAACCTGTTGCATACAGCTCTTTGGCTGATTAATTTTGTCCCAAAGAGGAACTAATAATATTATTAAGTTTATAATAATGTAATAGAGGTATTTTCTCCATAATCATAATAAAGAATGACTGTACATCAGAAAAATTAACTTTGTTAGAAAAAAATCCTTCCTGGTATGTGACATTTCATGGCTGTAATAAGATTTAAAACATTATAAATTGAACTCTGCAAATCCTTATTATGTTTCATAAAGCTTAGGCTTTATATAATACTTTTATTTCAGCAGATTCTTTGTTTGAAAGACTAAAATCTAGTGATTCACATTCTTAACCTAGACTATGGGAGTCAAATACCCCATGAAAAATAAAAAAGATAATTATCAAAATCTGTAGGAATATTAGAGTCTGCAGCATTTTTACTGTAATTCTGGTCCAAGTTTAATATACGATACAGTACCATGATCTACATTCCAGAAGAAAGACTGTAGATTGTAATGTTACATTTGAAAATAAACATGTATTTTAATAGTTACATGTATACAGTGTATTCAGAAAGTATTCGGACCCCCTTCACTTTTGTCTATTTTGTTATGCTAAATATGAATTTTGTTCAAATTTATGAATAAAATATCAATTTTGTTATGTAGCCTAATTCTACAGTTCTTGAAACTTATTTTTTCTCATTAATCTACACTCATAATTACAAAGTGAAAACAGAATTTTAGAAATATCTGTAAATTTACTGAAAAGAAAAAACTGAAATATCACATTGGCATAAGTATTCAGACTCTTTGCAACAACATTTGAAATTAAGCCCATGTGACACTGCACCAATGGATGGAAAGAGGATGTAAAATGGAGAAAAAGGCTTGCCATCCGTTGGTTAACACGATGCATCCGTTCTGTACTCACTGCATACGTTTTTCATACTCTCTATCCGTCCAGCATCCGTCTACTGAGATTTCATCCGCTCAAAAAGTTTTGAGCTGCACAAAACTTTTTGAGCGGATGAAGCATCCAACGCGTCCATTCTACATCTGCTACGCATATGGGGAACATCCATTATACATCCGTTGTCATCCGTTACGCGTCCGCTATATCCGCTAGGCATCCGCTGCGCATCCGCGCAACTTACATTTGCTCCAGCAGAAAACAGATACAGGGAGGAAGCAAAACGGACGTGGAACGGACACACAGCGTTAGTAGCACGGATGTAGAAAGGATGAAAGTGGATGCAGCTCGGATATAAAGCATTAAAACAGAAAAAATGTTCATATAAGGGACGTATCTCGGATATATAGGATGTCTGGAGGATGTTTAGAGGATGCGGAAGGACACCTAGCGGAAAACCTATATTTCCTATGAAAGGGAGGAGGAAATCACCTGGATCTCATATTCAGTCCAGCAGCCCTGCTGTGCAGACCTCTTCAGCCTTGATCTTGCTCTTGCTCTTCCACAGCATCCAGTCATCTCCACCATGGATCGTCGCACACTCCTTTTGGTAGCCACCATCATTCTACAACAGTGCAAAGCCCTCTACAGGATCTTTCACTTGTTCTATGCAAGAAAAAGAAGACGTCCAAGAAGTGTGTGGGTCCGAAGATGGATCGCGAGAAGAGCCGAGTACGGACTGTATGACAAGCTGATGGTGGAGCTGAGGAACGAAGACCCTCGTGCATTCCAGAACTTCATGAGGATGCCACCAGCCATGTTTGATGAAGTTGTGGAGCGGCTGAGACCCAGGTTGACCAAGGCAAACACCAACTTCCGGCCCAGTCTGGAACCTGGGCTCAAAGTGGCACTCACTCTGCGCCATCTGGCCTCTCGGACCACGTACAGGAGCATGCAGTACGCCTGGAGGGTGCCACACAACACCATCAGCATTGTGATCAGAGAAGTGGTGCAGGCCATCATCGAAGAATACAAGGAGGAGCTC
>BLBF01000019.1:16854006-16880336 GCA_015471245.1 Laticauda colubrina | reverse complement strand
GAGCTCCTCCTTGTATTCTTCGATGATGGCCTGCACCACTTCTCTGACCACAATGCTGATGGTGTTGGGTGGCACCCTCCAGCCATACTTCATGCTTCTAGAGGTGGTCCCTGAGGCCAGGTGGCGCAGAGTGAGTGCCACTTTGAGCCCAGGTTCCAGGCTGAGCCGGAGGTTGGTGTTTGTCTTGGTCAACCTGGGCTGCACAACTTCGTCAAACATGGCTGGAGGCATCCTCATGAAGTTCTGGAATGCCCGAGTGTCTTCGTTCCTGAGCTCCACCATCAGCTTGTTGTACAGTCCATCCTCTGCTCTTCTGGTGAACCATCTTTGGACCCAGACTTTTTTTGGGTGCCTCCTTTTCTTCCTGTAGTAGAGTTCACAGAGCTTCGCACTGTTGCACAGGGATGGTGGCTGCCGAAAGGACTTTGTCACAATCCACGGTGGACATGACTGGATGCTGTGGAAGAGGAAGAGTCAGATGAAGGCTGCAGAGGTCTGCACCGCTGGGCTGCTGTTCTGAAAGTGAGATGCAGATGAGTTGCTCCCCCTTATTATAGGAAATATAGGTTTTCTGCTAGGCATCCTCTAGACATCCTTAATATCCAAGATAGGTCCCCTCTGCGAACGTTTTTTCCGTTTTAAACACTTTGTTTCCATGCTGCATCCGTTCTGCATCCGTTCCGCTTCCTCCCTGCGTCCAAGCGGATGCAAGTTGCGCGGATGCGTAATGGATGCCTAGCAGATATAGCGGATGCGTAACGGATGCAGAACGGATGCCTAGCGGATGCGTAGCGGATGCATAACGGACAAACTGGACACATTTTCCGCGCAAAATTTTTGGGCAACCCAAAACTTTTAGAGCGGATGAAATGTCAATGCACGGATGCTGGACGGATAGAGAGGAAGCCAAACGGAGGCAGTAAGTACATCGCGTTTTCAAATGGATGGCAAGCTTTTTTGTCCGTTTTACATCCTCTTTGCATCCGTTGGTTCAGTGTGACATGGGCTTAATGGTGCTGTTACAGCAAGAGTGGGCTGGCGGCACAGATGGATTGAAGCAACAATGGAGATGGGTGGAAGGTGCAGGAACACTGCACTACTTGTATTTGTGCAGCACTCCTGCATTTTCCAGCTCACCTCTCCTGGTCTGGGCTCTTCCTCGATGGCTGTGAGCTATAGGGACAGGAAAAATACCAGCTGGTGGTGGTGGGAAGAGGTGGAGGGGGCAAGTCACCATCCAGTTCAGAGGCCTGGAATGGGTGGCATCGTCAGTTTTCTTGTTTTGGTGCTCTGCTCTGGTAAGGGTGGGATGCAGCGCAACTGCCAGATGCCTGGAGCTCCTTCCTCTTCTTCCGACCTGGACTTGCTGCTGGTGGGTGGGTGGGGACCTCCTCGCCCCATGGGGAGAGCCTAGTACGTGCGCGGTCCAGAGAGAGGCTTTCCACAGCAGGTGGCCATTGAGAAAGAGCCCAAGCCAGGAGAGGTGAGCTGGAAGGTGCAGGAGCACTGCGCAAATGCAAGTAGCTGCTCCAGGATGACCAAAGGGCCAATCCTGTGACTACTGCAACTCTGGAATATGGGACCAACTTTCCCACCAACATCAGCAAGCCACACTGGGATGGATTTCCCTCCCCCGCCATTGGTCTTATCTTCCAGTTCCAGCTTGCATGCTTCTATTCAAGGTAAGGTTTGCTCTTGGCTGAAGGGTGGGGGCCAGCGGGTGAACAGGCCATGTGGGTGGCATAGCCTTGTGTTCCCACGCAGCCTAGATTAATTGCTTTGTGGGGAACATTTCTTTTCAGACCACCAGTTGGCAACCACTGTCCTAAAGAGTCTGATAATGGTGGAAAAAATCAAAATCCAACAATTTTTCTACCAACATGTTTTATTTAAATATTTAGATATTTAAAAATATATAGATATTTAAAAGTGACTGCTTAACAAGGTTACAGATTTCTCTATGTTCTTAACTGCACATTTTCTAGCAACAGTAATAAAAAAACAGTTTGTTTTCTTTAGCTTAACTATATATTTTATCCACCCTCCATACAATGGTGCTTAAAAAGTCTGTGAAACCTTCTGAATTTTCATATTTCTGCATAAATACTGCATGATCTAAAACTTGATCTGTTCTTGACAAAGTCATAAAAGTAGATAAAGAGAATCCAGTTAAACAAATGAATCAAAACATATTTGTTCATTTTATTTATTGAAAAAAAATGATCAAAAGCTACACATATGACAAAATAATATGAACCTTTGCTTTCAGTAACTAGTGTGCTCCCCTTGATAGCAACTAATTTCCAAAATGATTGATAATCCTGCACATTAGATTGCAGGAATTTTAACCCATTTCTACCCATAAAACAACTACAACTCAGGGATATTGGTACTTTTCCATGCATCATCTGCCTACTTCAGGTCTATCTAAAACATTTTTATAAGACTAAGACACAAAATATTTTCTACTGCTTTAACCATTCTTTTATGATTCAACTTATATTGTTTGAGTTATTGTTAGCTGCATAACTCACTTTCTCTCAAGTTAGTTCACCGACACCCTGATATTTTCCCGTAGAATTTGTCAGTACAATTCAGAACTTATAATTTCATCAGTGAAGATAGGCTCTCCTGCTCCAGAGTTAACAAAGCAATCCAAACTATGATACTGTTAACAATGATACTACTAACTGTGATACAACTAGGTTCTGATATTAGAATACATGTTTCACCAAACATAACTGTTTTGTTCGGAAAACACACGAGGTAGACCGGGTTCCAACAACAAATACTTTTATTACAAACTACTCAGTAAACAGGAACACTTGGCTGAAGCCGGGGCCAGCCTTTTATACAGGCTAGCTTGCCTGCTTGCAGCCAATGGCAGTTGTTTAGATTTGCCGCCTTTTTGGCAGCTCTTTGGATTGGTTCCTAGTGAACCAATCCAGTGTTCATTTTATTAGCCAATCAGGTTTGTAGATTTGGAGTCATCCACTTTACATACAGAACACCCCTCCCCCCTTAGTTCAGTCCTACGTGGTGTCGTAGTCTCGCAGGTAGGTGGGGCTTTTCCGGACTCGACTTGACCTGCGCGGTTCATTTTCAGTGAAGACTTCGACCGGTTCGGATGGGGCTGCTGTGTCGTCCGTCCTTCTCTCTGGAACCGTCTGGAAGGGTGAGTCAGCCATTTTACCGCCGCCTGAGTTTCTTAGGCCGGCGGTTTTGCCGCTCCCTCCCGTTTCCTCGGGGCAGGTCGAGCTGGCTTGGCTGGCCCCTTCCGATGGGCTCTTTCCGCAAGTCTCTTCAAACAGTGAGTCTTTTATTTGCTCTTTTTGTTCGTATTGTTTGTTAGGTTTAGTTTTAAACAGTTCTTTATTTGTTTCTCGCCTTTTCCCCCCCACCTTGGTTTGCATTTCGCCGGTTTTTTCAGTGAATGTTTGTAAGTCTGTGGTTCTTTCTATAATTCGAGATCGAAGCTGGTCTATGTGCCGCTTCCATTCCCTGCCATCGTCTACTTTTACTCGGTAGGATTTGGGGCCTGTAATTTGGATAATTTGTCCTGGTAGCCACACCGGGTCCCCGGTGAAGTTTTTGGCGTATACCAAATCGTCCATTTCGAATTGTCTGAACCGTGTAGAGGAGTCAGGGGGGTTTTCTGGGGTAAAATTTGGGTGTAACCTATCCAGGTGAGATCTTAATTTTCGCCCCATGAGTAATTCTGCTGGTGACTTATTTGTTATAGTACTGGGCGTTATGTGCTGGAGTGTGAGTAAACGGTTTACTTTTTGTTGGATATTTCCAGCGTCCATTCGTTCCAACCCTTCTTTGGTAAACCGGACCATTCTCTCAGCCCTGCCGTTCGCAGCCGGATGAGCCGGCGCGGTTAGTGCATGTCTTATACCTAGGGAGGCTAGGTATTGCTCAAATGGTATGCTGGTTAGCTGTGGCCCGTTATCTGAGACGAGAATGTCCGGTATGCCATGGGTGGCAAAAAGGCTGTTCAGTTTTTTTATTACAGCTTCTGTTGTCGTTGATGGCATAATTTTTACTTCAAGCCAATTTGAATAGGCATCAACGACAATCAGAAAGGTATGCCCTTTGGTAGGCCCCGCGAAATCAATGTGTATTCTTGACCACGGTCCTCGAGGGGTTTCCCAGTCTTTAACGGGTGCTTTTGGTGGGGATGGTCTAATTGCCTGGCATTTGTGGCATGAGCTTACCCAATACTCTATGTCCTTATCAATACCCGGCCACCACACATAACTTCTGGCAAGGCTTTTCATCTTAACCATTCCCGGGTGCCCTTCATGTAACAGCTTAAGTACCCTGGGCTGTAATTTGGCAGGGATTACTACCCGATCACCCCACAACAAACACCCCTTTTGGATCGAAAGTTCAGTCTGTCTGGACCGGAAAGGTTTAAAGTTTTCAGTTTTTTGATTCTCCGGCCAGCCTTTACCTACCCAGCTAAGAACGCGGGCAGTCAATGAGTCTTTCGCGGTGGCTCTGGCGACATCATAAGCTGATATGGGTAGATCGGGGCAAGTCTCGATTTGTAGCGTTGTCATCGCTGGTGCCGGGTCTGCGTCGGTTGCTGGTAAGGGTGCTCTGCTCAAAGCGTCCGCATGGGAAATTTGTTTCCCTGGCCGGTGTGTCAGAGTGTAGGAATAAGCTGCCAGGAACTCTGACCATCTCGTCATTCTTGGGGACAGTATATTAGGTGTTGACTTGTTTCCCGCCAAAATCCCCATTAGCGGTTTGTGATCCGTTATGATTTGAAAAGTCCTCCCATATAAGTATTCGTGGAATCGTTTTACTCCAGCGACAATTGCTAGAGCTTCCCTGTCCAATTGGCTATAATTCCGCTCGGTTTTTGATAGAGTCCTAGAATAATATGCGACGGGTGCTTCTCTGCCATCAGGTAGTTGGTGGCTCAGGATGGCACCTACTCCATATGGTGAGGCATCGCAGGTCACTGTTAATGGCAGAGTGTCGCTAAATTGGATGAGCACGTTTGTTGATGTTAGCAAGCTTTTAATATTTTGGAAGGCTTTTTTTTCTTTGTAACCCCAAGTCCAAGTTGCCTTTTTGTCTAGCAGACGGTGTAACGGTTCTGCTATAGTGGCTTTGTTTGGCAGGAACACGTTATAAAAATTAATTAATCCTAAGAACGCTTGTAGTTCTGTTTTATTTCTTGGTTCAGGAGCGTCTTTGATCGCTTTAACTTTTTTATCTGTGGGGTGGATACCCTCTCCGTCTATTGAGTAGCCCAGGAATTCGACGCTGTTCTTAACTAAACAGCACTTTTCTCTTTTAACCTTGAGGCCAGATTCCCTAAACTTAGTCAGAACCTCTTTCAGTCTGTTCCTTAATTGAGTTTCATCTCTGGCCGAGATTAGGACGTCGTCAAAATAGGGAACGACTCCTTGTATGCCATTTAGAAGGCGTTCCATCAGACTCTGGAAGACGCCAGGGGCTACGCTTACTCCAAATTGGAGCCGGTGGCATTTAAATGCGCCCTTATGGGTGACTATAGTCTGCGCTTCTGCTGTTTCTGGGTCCACTGGGAGTTGTTGATAGGCTTGTGCCAAGTCGAGTTTGGCGAAAACTTTGCCTTTTCCCAGGGAATGAAGCAAATACTGGACTACTGGCACCGGGTATGCGCTTGGTTGTAATGCGTGGTGCAGGGTAGCCTTATAGTCACCACAGATTCTGATGGACCCGTCAGGTTTAATGGGTGTGACAATAGGCGTTTCCCACTTGGCATGGTCCACAGGTTCTAACACCCCTTGGGCTACTAATTTGTCCAGCTGTTCCTCTATTTTTGCCTTTAGTGCAAAAGGAACTCGCCTGGCTTTTATTCTTCGTGGGGCTATTTGGGGGTTTAGATTGAAAGAAATGGGGTTTCCCCGGTACTTGCCCAGTGAGCCGTCAAAAACGTCCTGGAATTCTCGGATGAGGTCGTCTTCCCAGCCGGTTGTAGTCACTCGATCGACCCCGGTCATCCCGATGCCCAATGGCGCGAACCACTCGATGCCCAGGAGGCTTGGTCTGTCTTGGTTGATTTTGGTCAGCGGAAGCACCTTGATGTGATTTTTGTAGGCGACTCGGAAATGTCCCATGCCAATCACAGGGATTTGGTTTCCCTGATAGTCCTTGAGGGTTAGGTGCTGCTTCTTCAATTCTTTGGGTTTGATACCTGGGACTAACTGTTTAATTGTGTCCCACGATACCATGGAGAGGAAGGACCCCGAGTCCACTTCCATCTTGCAGTGTTTTCCCTCGATTTCCACGATGACTTTAATTTTTCTCCCACTTTCCGTCTGAGCGCTCTGTATAATGACAGTTTGGTGTGTATTGGCTCGCTTCTCTTGTTGCCATTTTCTTTCGGCTCGTTTAGGCTCAGCTCGTGTTGGGGAATTTCTGCGTCTCGTCGGGCTGTAGAATTTTTTGTTTCTGCAGACCTTCTCGATGTGCCCTCGTTTTTTGCAATGTCGGCAGATGGCATCGAGAAATCTGCATTCGGCTCGTGGATGGTTTCCTCCGCAGCCAGCGCATTCCCGCCAATTTCTCCTTTCGCGCTCTTTTTTGTTCATGAGCAAACGGTGGACCTCGTCGTCCTCTTAGCTCAATTCATTTGTTTCGCCCGACTCTTCGTAGTGGGTTGTGGTGGCAGGATGCTTTCTATCTTTGGCTGGTGATTCTTCGCTGTGTGTGTTCATCTTTTTAATGGCTACAGCAGATTTTTTCGCGGCTTCAGCGGCTGTAGCTTCCGCGATGGCTTCGGTAACGGTGATGTTGGGCTTGTTGAGCATTTTACTCTGTGCGGTCGAGTCTCTCAGGCCTAACACCACGCGATCTCTCATTGCCTCGTCTATGTTTAAAAATTCACACTCACCCCCTACTTGTCTGAGGGCAGCGATGAAATCGGCGACGGTCTCTCCCTCTCTCTGGTCTCTGCGGTAAAATTCGTGTCGCTTTATTAAGTTAGACACCATCGGAGCGTAGTGTGCTTTGAGGAGTCTCTGCAATTCTGTCCACGTTAGTTGTTTAACGTCCCGGGGCTTCGCGAGGGCTTTTGCCATTTTAAAAACTGTTGGCCCGCAGTGCGTCAGGAACACGGCTCTCTTGCGTTGCTCGGAAATGCCTTCCATTTCATTGCTCTCCAAGTACATTTGGAAGCGATCAGCATAGGAATCCCAATCCTCTTCATTGGGATTGAAGGGTGTGGGCGGTGCGTTGTTTCCAGACATCTTGGTTGTAATCTGGACTTCTTATCACCGCATGCAGGTTTTTTCCGTTCAGGACGATCCCATCCTCGTCGCCAGTGTTTTGTTCGGAAAACACATGAGGTAGACCGGGTTCCAACAACAAATACTTTTATTACAAACTACTCAGTAAACAGGAACACTTGGCTGAAGCCGGGGCCAGCCTTTTATACAGGCTGGCTTGCCTGCTTGCAGCCAATGGCAGTTGTTTAGATTTGCCGCCTTTTTGGCAGCTCTTTGGATTGGTTCCTAGTGAACCAATCCAGTGTTCATTTTATTAGCCAATCAGGTTTGTAGATTTGGAGTCATCCACTTTACATACAGAACAATAACATTCAAGCCATTCAACTTATTCAAGCCAAAAAGTTCTTTTTTGATCTCATCAACCCACAGAACATTCTTCCAATATCCTTTTTATTCACATAATTACAGTTTTTCACAACTGTAGACAAGCATCAATATTCTTTTTAGAAAGTAGCAGCTTTCTTCTTGCAACTTCATCATGTTCAGTGTTTTCTGGATGGTGGTCTTGTGAACATTAACATTCCCTAGTTCAAAAGATACTTTAGATGCTACCTTGAGCTTTTTTGAATATTGCACACCTTCCTGTTGGTGCAATTTTGGTTGATTAACCATGCTGGGGATGGTAACAATGATACTTGAATTGCTTCCAGTTATATACAGTCTGCTTTACAGTAGACTAGTGGAGTCCAACTCTTTAGAAATATTTTTTATAACTTCCAGTTTGGTGAACTTCAGCAACTTGTTTTTCAGAACCTCTGTCCGTCTACAAATGTTAGTTGTTTTAACTATGACACACTTCCATATACCTGTCTGGTGAAGATTACACTTTGACACTAATTATTCAGAATTATTTTATTTAAATAAGGCATGCTCTTATACACACCTAATTGATTGAAGTATCTCAATATTTCCTTCAATAAACTTTTAATCCTAAATTCACATTCTTTTGCTGCACACAAATATATAACATTGGGTCATGTTCTTCAAAATATAAATGAACAAGTTTTACTCAAGTTTTAATGTTTTACTAATGTTTTAATGTTTTAATGTTTACTTTAAACAAGTTTTAATGTTTTACTCATTTTTTAAATTGGCTTCTCTTTATCTTTTTTGTGGAGGACTTAGGTGAAGAACAAATCAGGTTTTAGGTCATACTTAGAAATATAAAAAATTCAAAATATTTCATAGCTTTTAAAACACCATTCTTCAGTAACATCTAAAATGGCTTGGTATTTTCTTTCCCTTTAACTGAGTTGCTTTGCCATCTCTCAGTCCTGATCTGTTTGCAGGAAGAAGATAAAATAATGGCTAGTTGATGGCTGGCTATACGGTAGCTGTTCTAGATTTGGAAGGCTAGTGGAGCTGCTAAAGGGCCTGTCACATAGGCCGACGGATACAAAACGTATGTAAAAAGGACACAGCAGACGAGAAAATGTTCCATCCGTTGTTATCCGCTATCAAAAGTGCCCCGAATTTGCATAAGCAGAGCGGACAAAAATGGAAAGGAACGAACGGGGGGAGGATGTAGTCAGGATGTAAAGCGGATGCTCCATGGAAGCCTAGCGGATAGAAGCGGATGGCACATCCACAGGGCTTCCGGGGGAGAACACCGAAGTGGACATGCAGCGGAAGGAGCGGATGCCGAGCAGATACAGCGGATGCATCACGAAAGCCTAGCGGATGCCAAGCGAATGCCTAGCGGATGCAAAGCGTTCACTGCGCATGCGGGGTGGATGCATTGCGTCAGCCCCGCAGATATAAAGGGAAGCAGCTCGCAAGAAGGTCACCATTCAGAGGAAAGACCTGCTGCCACACACAGCTCCAGCCAGCCAACAACCATGGGGAAAAAGATGAAGCCTCTGCCATCTGCTGCCAGTCCTGGCAAGAAGGACAGGGCCACCATCCCACCCCCTGGCCCTGACTCTGCTTCTACTGGGACTTCTGCTGCTCGGGCTGACTTCTGGTGCTGGGGCTTCTGCTGGCGCTGCTCCTGGTGCTGGGGCTTCTGCTGGTGCTTACAATGCTGGCACTGCTCCTGGTGTTGGCGCTTCTGCTGGTGCTTACTCTGCTGGCGCTGCTCCTGGTGCTGGTGCTTCTGCTGGTGCTTACTCTGCTGGTGCTCTCCCGGTGCTGCTGGTGCTTACTCTGCTGCTGATGATCCTGGTCCTGCTGGTGCTCCTGGTGCTGCTGGTCCTGCTTTTGCTGCTACTGTTGTTGCTGCTGCTGGTGGTGGTGGTGTGGTGGAGCAGCCCCTAGAACCTCGAAACCCCTCTGATGAGGGCCCAGATGGCCCTGCCAGAGGGAGGAAGAGGCATACGCGTAAACGGGAGAGGAGGCAATACTCCATCGAAGAGGAACATGAGGATGAGGTGCTAGAATGTCTGAGGGAGAACAAGTATCTGTGGCGGAAGGGACACAGGCTCTATCAAGACACCAAAAGGAAGCAGGCTGCTTGGAGAGAGAAGGCAGAGAGCCTGGGCTATACTTCGGAGGTCCTCCTCAGCTGGTGGAAGCACATGCACACCTGGTACGGGAAGCTGCACCTCAAGAAGTCTGGCCAGGCCGTGGTCAAGTTCACCAACCAGGAGACCTACCTGATGGCCAAGTGCAGCTTCTTGGAGGGTGAGATCCGCCACCGAGGAGCAGCCCCTCTGTCTACACTCACTCTCAGACAGCCCACAGAGAGCCAGTCCTCTTCTGGCCAAGAGTCAGCTCCTGTGTCCAGGCATGCATCTGTGGAGCGTCCCACCATGGAGACCCCCCCGACAGCTGCACTCCCCATGGCGGAGCGCATGGAGGACCCCCTGATGCAGTGGGAGCAAGGAGAGGGCACAGCCACAAGAGACCAACCCACACCCACCCCCAGCTCCACCTCCACAAAAAGCAGGCAGAGAGCCAGACCAGAGAGGCAGAGTCACACTGTCCTGCTGGAGATCAGGGACACCATCAAAAGCAGCGTAGATCTCCTCTCTCAGCTGGTACACACCGACATACCATCCTCAAACTGCAAGCCCTTCCTCACCTACGTCAACCAGACCCTTCTGGACATGTCCTAATCACAGCACCAGGTGATAAAGGACAGGATCACCGGTCTTCTTCACAACCCTCCAGACCCAGCTGAACCTGCTCCCACCCAGTCCAGGTCTGCTCCTCCACCCCAGGTGATATCACTGCCCTCCAAGGCTTTCCACAGATACTCACCTACCAAGGCTACGGCTACCAGGACTTCCAGCAGCACAGGCAGCCCTTCCCAGTCCAGGCACAGGTTCCTCGGATGCCACCGATGCCACCCTGCCACAGATGCCACCCATGCCACAGATGCCACCCACACCTCACTTCACTCACCTGCAGACCAGACAGCCCCACTACTTTCCTCCTTCCTCCACCCCACAGCCAAGCCCGGCCTCTGAACATCTGTCATCAGTCTTGGGACTGACACCCCATGTCCTGGAGGAAGGGGCTTTCAACATCACAGGACTGAGCCAGCTCTATGAGAGCTTCCTCCACACACCATCTCCTGTTGTCCTCTTGGGGCCAGGCACTCCAATGGCGCCTCAGACTAGCACTCCAGCAGCAGCCACCTCCACAGCACCTGGACCCTTCACCCCTGAGACTATGGGCACGCCTCAGAGTGACTGAGAAGAGTGCCAGAGACTGGGTTGCTACCTGTTGACTTTATCTTTGCTTGGGACACTTGGGTCATTTTCTTTTACAGTTTGTTATTAATAAAGATTATCTTTGCTTCACACACTTGGTTCAGTTCTTTTTGTCAATAAAGTCTTGGTGGAAACTTTTAGAAATGGTTTAATCCTTTGCATGCTTGTGGGATGGGTATGGATAGCAGTGGGATAGGCAGGGATACCTGTGGGATGGGTAATAGCTGTGGGATGGGCAGGGATACCTGTGGGATGGGTAATAGCTGTGGGATAGATAAACCTCCAGTGCAAGCATAGTGGGACTGTATGGTCCACCCTCCCAGGTGCCACACCTTTGGCCCTTTATTATCAATAACAATGTAATCATTGATCCACACATTTCAACATAAACACAACTCTTTATTAAATGCCCTGTTCATTGTAGGGCCACTCAACATACATGGCACAATCTCATCTTTGTGATGAGACAGGCTCAAGGAAGCATCCATTAAGCATCTACCATCCTGTCTTGCCACTCCACTGCTCCAGCTGGGAAGTTGCACCAGTGTTTGAGGAGGTTGCGCTGCTTCTTCGCTTCACGTGAGGCTCTGTTGGGGCCTTGCACATCCTCAGTTTCTATCAGGTTTCGCCCTTGCCTCCATTCACCAGGCTCCATGTCCCCATTGCCTTGTTGGCGATCCATAAGCCTGTTCTGCAACACTGGGTAGCGGGTGCGCATGAGATTGTGCAGGATGCAGCAAGCTTCCATTTTGTTCCTCACGGACTGTGGGCGATGCTGCATGGTGGTGAGAAGTACCTGGAACCTGTTGGCCAGGATGCCAAAGGCGTTCTCCACCACCCACCTTGCCCTGGACACCCTGTAGTTTAAGTTCCTCTCTTCACGGGTGAGGTATCTGGAAGTGTAGGGCTTCATGAGGTAGGTTCTGAGGGGAAAGGCATCATCCCCCACGATGAAGTAGGGCACATCTTGTGTGTCGTTGGGCAGGGGGTCTGGATCTGGGAAGCCCATGATGAGGTTGCATTCCAGCCCCTCCTTGAGGTGACTGGCGTTGTATACCTGGGCATCTGAAGCTGACCCATTGCCTGAAGCATTGATGTACATGAACTTGTAGTCAGCATCGACCATGCCGAAGAGGATGATGCTGAAGAAGCCCTTGTAGTTGTGATAAGTGGACCCTGACTTGGCTGGAGTTTTGCAGGTCACGTGCTTCCCATCTATGGCTCCAACGGTGTGTGGGAAGTTCCACTTCTGATACCACTGCTCTGCAACTTTCTTCCAGCCTTCTTCAGTGGAGGGACACTGGAGGAGCTCCTCCAGGTATTCTTCGATGATGGCCTGCACCACTTCTCTGACCACAATGCTGATGGTGTTGCCGTACTGCATGCTCCTGTACATGGTCCCGGATGACAGGTGGCACAGAGTCAGTGTCACCTTGAGCCCAGGGTCCAGGCTGGGCCGGAAGTTGGTGCTCTGCTTGGTCAACCTGGGTCTCAACCACTCTACAACTTCGTCAAACATGGCTGGCGGCATCCTCATGAAATTCCTGAATGCACGAGGGTCTTCGTTCCTCAGCTCCACCATCAGCTTGTTATACAGTCCGTACTCGGCTCTTCTCGCGATCCATCTTTGGACCTAGACACTTCTTGGCTGCCTCCTTTTCTTCACTTAGAACAAGTGAAATAGCCTGTAGATAGCTTCACACTGTTGTAGAACTATGGTGGCTACCAAAAGGAGTGTGTGATGATCCATGATGGTGATGACTGGATGCTGTGGAAGAGCAAGAACAAGGCTGAAGAGGTCTGCACACCAGGGCTGCTGGACTGAAAGTGAGATCCAGGTGATTTCTCCCCCTTTTTATAGGAAATATAGGTTTTCCGCTAGGTGTCCTTTTGCATCCTAAATATCTGAGATACGTCCCCTATACGAACGTTTTTCCCGTTTTAATGCTTTGTGTGCGAGCTGCATCCGCTTTCATCCTTTCTCGTCCGTGCTACTAATGCTGCGTGTCCGTTCTGCGTCTGTTTCGCTTCCTCCCTGTGTCCGTTTTCCGCTGGAGCGGATGTGAGTTGCGCGGATGCGCAGCGGATGCCTAGCAGATATAGCGGACGTGTAATGGATGACGATGGACGTCTAATGGATGTTCCCCTTATGCATTGCGGATGTCTAACGGATGCTTTGGATACATTTTCCGCTCAAAAATTTTTTTGTTGCTCAAAACGTTTTGAGCGGATGAAATGTCAGTAGACGGATGCTGGACGGACGCAGTGAGTACAGAACGGATGCATCGCGTTAACCAATGGATGGCAAGTGTTTCTCTCCGTTTTACATCCTCTTTCCATCTGTTGGTTCTGTGTGACAGGGGCTTAAATTGTTACTATTTATTACTCAACTGAATTAGCTTCCTTGTTTATTTTACCAAATAGGCAATGTTCAGTTTTCTTCTCCACAGCACACAACTAGCTTTTCCTTCAGGAGAACTCAGCTTCCTTTTTCTTTGCTACCAATAGCCCTTTACCTTCAGCATTTCTCTTTTATATCTGCAAATCGATGTGGTCCTTTACTTTCTTAAAGTTTAAGGAAAACACTACAGCATCCTAAAGTCTTTGTTTGTATAAGTATATTTTAAAGGGGCAACTCTTTCTGAATATGAGTTTTGATCTATTGTTTGTTAGTTTACCTATGACAGTGATGAATGACAACTCTTTTTTCTGCTTGATGAATTATCAGAAATAGAAAATAAGATGCACACCATATGCTTGAAATTCAGTTTAATATTCCACCTTTGTAATTTTATTATTGCATTTCAAATTTACTATTACTTGCTTTTTATTGGATATCATTTAAATTAAGATATTTATGATAAACTTCACTGAAATCAATGAAACAATTAACATGCCCCCCAAAATTTCACCAATTCAATTGGACTTATCCATGATTAACTTAATTAAGTTTTTTTGTTATTTTTTTTAATTTTAACACAAACAACCCATCTTCCATTAAATAGTGTGTCGTCTGGGTACAAATGTCTTGTGTAATAAAAATTAAAATTTACATCCATATTCATTATTTGTCTACTCTTCACTTAATGCTGATATACATAATACATCTAAAACTGTAACAATCCTCATCTTAATTTATTTAATTCTATTAATATATTTTCTATATTTTGCTAATCTGCTTTTGTTTCTAACTTTCATATTTATTCCCTAGGCATTGGTAGAATAGTTTCCATATAATATTTGGTTTGCTCCTTCTCTTTAATTGCAAGTGTTAATCTATTCATTTCTACACATTCTAATATTTTCCTAATCATGCTCTCATCCATAGGAATCTCTTCGCTTTTCCAATTTTGTGCAAATATAGTTCTAGCTGCAGTTAATACATGAATAATCAAATGTACATTTTCTTTACTATAAGTTTCTGGTAAAATCCCAGCAAAAATATTTCAGGTTTCAAGTCAATGTGTGGTTGTATCATCTTCTCCAACCATGTATGTATTTTTGTCCAATATTGTTTAGCTTCTACATATGTCCACCACAAATGACCCAGGTGTCTGATGGCATTTAGCTGATTTATCTTTAAACATCCTTGCCAATTTTATTGGTGCAAAATTCCATCTATAAAACGTACAAGTTTTCTTTATATGCAGTTGACAGTTAGTTTATAGTTACCATCCCTCAGTTGTTGCTATTTTTCTAATTCTATTATATAACCGAAATTTTTTGCCCATGCTATCATTGTCTCCTTCACTTGTTCTTCTAATTTGTTACCCAATAATTTATACCGTTTTTTTAATCAACCTCTCTTACATTCCTGTTAATATCTTCTCCAATTCTGTCAATTCCATGTAAAAAACATATAGTTTAGCATCTTTTTCTTATCAAGACTGTATTTGCAATTGTGTATACCAACCCATATCAATCCCTTGTTTATTCAATTCTTGTTTAGTTTGAGCTCATCTTTTTCATTCAACGTGATTTGTATCTAATAATATTTCCTATATTAATAATATTTGAATGAATAAATGCTTCCATTGTCGAAAGCCAAACTGGTATGTTCAAATATGCTGTTCTCTAATTTTCTCCCACAATAACAATAAAGCATTTGTTATATAATGTCTTTGAAAATAACTTACTTTTCCCATACCATAAGGAGTCATGCCAACCCAACTGCAAATTGTGTTCCTCTAATGTCAATAATCTTGTATTTCTCAATACAATCCATTCTTTCATCCGTATTAACACCATGGTCTGGTGGTATACTTCCCAATTTGGTAATCCAAAACCTCCTCTAGTTGTTCTATCCTGTAACATTTTTAAATTAATTCTTGCTTTTTTTCCTCTTGCCAAATATTTTATTAAGATTATCAAAGATTTTTTTCAATTTGATCGGAATTATTTGAAACAAGTACAATAATCTTGACAATATATTCATCTTATGAATATCTTGTAGGTCATCTAATCCAACCCCCTGCCCAAGCGGGAGACCCTACCCCATTTCTGACAAACGGCAGTCCAATCTCTTCTTGAAAGTCTCAAGTGATGGCGCTCCCACAACCTCTGAGGGCAAGCTGTTCCATTGGTTGATTGTTCTCACCATCAGAAAGTTTCTCCTTATTTCTAGGTTAAATCTCTCCTTGTTCAGTTTCCATCCATTATTTCTTATCTGGCCTACAGGCACTTTAGAAAATAGCTTGACCCCTTCCTCCCTGTGACAGCCCCTCAAATATTGGAAGACTGCTATCATGTCTCCCCTGGTCCTTCTCTTTACTAGACTAGCCAAGCCCAGTTCCTGCAACCGTTCGTTGTATGTTTTAGCCTCCAGTCCCCTAATCATCCTGGTTGCTCTTCTCTGTACTTTTTCTAGTCTCAACATCTTTTTTATAATGTGGTGATCAAAACTGGATGCAGTACTCTAGGTGTGGTCTTACAAAGGCTTTATAGAGTGGTATTAGTACTTCCCTTGATCTTGATTGTATTCCTCTGTTAATACAATTTAGGATTGCATTAGCTTTTTTGGCTGCTGCTGCACGCTCCTGGCTCATATTTAGCTGGTTGTCCACTAAGACTCCAAGATCCCTCTCACAGTTACTGCTATTTCACACAGTCTATATGTGTACCTCTGATTTTTCTTGCCTAAGTGTAGGACTTTACTTTTCTCTACATTGAATTTCATTTTGTTAGATATGGCCCAGTGTTTCAGTCTGTCAAGATCCATCTGGATCTTGAGCCTATCTTCTTGGGTGTTAGCTATTCTTGCCAGCTTAGTATCATCTGCAAAAGTTCTCTTTCTATTCCCTCATTTAAGTTGTTAATGAAGATATTGAAGAGTACTGGGCCTAAGACAGAACCTTGTGGCACCCCACTGCTTACTTCCCTCCATATAGACTTAGACCCGTTAAGGAGTACTCGTTGAGTACAGTTTTCCAGCCAGTTGCAAGTCCATCTAGTGGTGGTGCTATCTATTCCACTTTTTTCTAGCTTACTAAGAAGTAGGTTGTGGTCTCCTTTGTCAAATGCCTTGCTGAAATCTAAATATATTATGTCCACAGTATTTTTCTGATCTACTAATTTAGTCACTGTGTGGAAGAATGAAATAAGATTAGTTTGGCATGATCTGTTTTTAACAAACCCGTGCTGATTGGTATTTATTACTTTACTTGTTTCTAGATGTTGGCATATCTGGTTTTTTTTATTATCTTTTCCAGTATCTTCCCAGGTATTGATGTTAAGGCTGATTGGTCTATAGTTTCCTGGGTCTGTTTTTTTTTTTTTTCCTTTTTTGAAGATGGGAACAATATCAGCTCTTTTCCAGTCCTCTGATAGTTCCCCGGTGCTCCAGAATTTTTGAAAGATATGGTGCAGAGGTTCTGAGATAACCTCTGCCAGCTCCTTTAAAATTCTGGGATGTAGGACTTCTGGTTTGCAAGGCTCGGCGGTGGCAGGAATCCACGATTGTGTGCGGTTTCTGCTGCGCTCGCCGCTGGAGTGCCCCAAGCCAACCAGCTTCGGGGCTATAGCTACCCTGTAGAGGTAACTGAAGACAGGGGAGACCTAGCAGAGGTCGGAGGGAGTCGCACCCCCCCCTCAGCTGGCTTAACTCCCTTTTCTGAAAGCGGTAGAGCAGTGGTCAGAAATGGCCACCACAAAGAAACTTTCATCCAGAAAAGAATGTGCAGGAGGAAGCTGAGAAGTGAAAGTTTTGGCTGACCGGGAGGAGAAGCAACATCCAAGATATCCTGGAATTTAAATTTTGGAAAAAGATACATCGTTCCCTAAGAAGATTTGGAAGCAGTGAATGAAAGTGAAAAGGGAAAGTTTGTTTTTTCTCACTCTCGTTCCTTACAGTGACAGCAGATGAATGAGAAATTTGAAAAACCCGCTTTGGCATCAGCAGGTAATCAAACTGGAAAATTAAAGCCAAGGGACAATAAAGATTTCTGAACACTGGAAAAAAATGTTTTATGCTGTAAGTGGGAAGGGAGAGGATAAGAATTAAGATTAAGATTTGGCTGGAGGAGACTGCTTGGAGTTTAAAAGACTAGAACAAAATCATAACAAGACTTCTAAAAGACACATTTTAATTGGAACTTTGTAACTGAATTACAACCCCAGGAAGAGAAAGTGAAAAAAAGGAGAAAGTGTTAAATGAAATAGACTGTGTGTCTTTGGATTGTTTGGTGACTTTGGGACTTTTGGAAATTCTTATTTGAATGATTAAAATGATTTGGGTTGTTTAAAAAAATTTTTTACAATGGCATTATGTGTGGATGAACTGAAAATGCAATTTATAAAATATAAAGAAGAGGAACAAGATGGGAAGGGATCTTTTGGCTCCGTTTTTCATTTTTTAGAAATGGCGATATCTACGTATGAGAAATTACAAGAACAAGATTGGGATGAAGAAGAAGCCATCTTTAACGAACAAGCAACTTTATCTGGAGAAGAAAGGGAAAAGGGGGGAAAGAGAATGGAGAATTTAAGACTTAAAAAAACAACCAAAAAAGGGAAAAATAAGGTGAAAAGCGGACACAATGTCAGAAAGCAACAGAAAAGAGGAATACAGAAGAGGGTAGAGATTAAGAGATAAGAGGGTAAAAGGGTAGAGTGGAGAAGTAAGGGAGGAAGGAAGGGAAGAGAAGCTATAAAGGTTTGAAACAAGATGTAAACAAACAGGACTTATTTAGAGATAATAGGTAAAAATGTAACCTGAAAAAAAGATTCTGCAAAAGTACATAAGATTGTATTGTTGTATTTGTATTAGAAATAATGTTAGAAAATTTGGAACAACATATGATTATAAAATGGGATAAAATATTCAATGTAATTTAGTGAAAATCTTTTCTCCTTTGAACAAAATAAATGAAATGAAATATGAGAGAATTGAATTAAGAAGGAATGGGAACATTTAATTAAATAATGTCTTAAAATATAAGTGAAGTGGGGGGGAAGCAACTATGTAAAATTTATAAGTGTTCCCATAGATACTTACTTGAAAAGGAAGGTATAAAATGTTTAAGATTTAAATGAATATTCTTAACGATAGAGTTCAATTGGTATGGATTGTTGTAATTATATTATACATTTATAATTTTTTCCTTTTTTAAATATAGTGTTTAGCTTTAGAATGTACTAAGCAGAATCCAAATGAAAGTTATGTATTATTTTAAGTGTTAAATTTAGGGGAAAGATATAAAGGCGTCACACTCCAATCAGTGATTACAGGAGAAATTTTGTGTTAATGAGAAAACATAATAGACAGCTGAAACAGGACAGACAAAGGATATAACTATAATTATTTAAATTGAGATGAAATAAATAAAATAGAATTAAGAGAGTGAAAAGAGGGGAGAAGCTATATAGAAAATGTTGAATGGTAATAAGTTATGGAATAGTATATAAAAGTGAGCATGAACTTGAATTCATGTCTGTACGAAGAGATGTAACCCAGGATCAAGCTGCTTTCAAAAAAGATGTTTTATGTTTTTATGTTATGTGTTTTGTTTGTATATGTTTGTCTTTTAAAAATCAATAATATTTTTGGAAAAAAATACAACTCTGGGATGTAATCCATCAGGCCCCGGTGATTTGTTTTCATCAAGATCAGACAGGTGTTCTCTTATGATTTATTTCTTATTTTAAGTTTTACTTCTGATCTGTCTTTTACAGTTATGTTTTTGGTGGGTTGAGCTATAGTTTCTTTTTGTGTGAAGAAAGATGCAAAGAATGAGTTATGCAGTTCTGCTTTCTCTCTGTTGCCAATTACTTCCTTGCCAACTTCTCTCTTTAGTGGACCGACTGTTTCCTTGATTTTTTCTTCTTCTTATTTATATGTTAGAAGAAACTTTTACTTTTCTTTGACTTTTGTTGCAAGTCTTTGTTCGTTCTAAGCTTTTGCTATCCTGATTTCGTCTTTGCAGATTCTGACTATCTGATGTTATTCTACCTAAAGCCCTTGTCACACTGCACCAATGGATGGAAAGAGGATGTAAAACGGAGAAAAACACTTGCCATCCGTTGGTTAACGCGATGCTTCCATTTTGTACTCACTGCATACGTTTTGCTTCCTCTTTATCCGTCCAGCATCCGTCTATTGACGTTTCATCCGCTCAGGGTTTTGAGCTGCTCAAAACTTTTGCGTGGAAAATGTATCCAATGCGTCCGTTCTGCATCCGCTAGGCATCCGTTCTGCATCTGTTACGCATCCGCTATATCCGCTAGGCATCCGCTAGGCATCCACGCAACTCGATCCGCTCGAGCGGTAAACGGACGCAGGGAGGAAGCGGAACGGACACGGAACGGATGCAGAACGGATGCAGAACAGATGAAAGCAGATGCAGCTTGCAAAGAAAGCATTTAAAATGGGAAAAACGTCCGCAGAGGGGACCTATCTCGGATATTAAGGATGACTAGAGGATGCCTAGAGGATGCAAAGGGACACACAGGGGAAAACCTATATTGCGTATAAAAAGGGGAGCAACTCACCTGGATCTCACTTTCAGACCAGCAGCCCTGCTGTGCAGACCTCTGCAGCCTTCATCTGCCTCTTCCTCTTCCACAGCATCCAGTCATGTCCACCATGGATCGTAACAAAGTCCTTTTGGCAGCCACCATCATTCTGCAACAGTGTGAAGCCATCTACAGGCTCTGTGAACTCTACTATGGGAAGAAAAAGAGGTGGCCAAAAAGCGTCTGGGTCCGAAGATGGATCGGGAGAAGAGCAGAGTATGGACTGTACAACAAGCTGATGGTGGAGCTCAGGAACGAAGACACTCATGCATTCCAAAACTTCATGAGGATGCCTCCAGCCATGTTTGATGAAGTTGTGCAGCGGCTGACACCCAGGTTGACCAAGGCAAACACCAACTTCCGGCACAGCCTGGAACCTGGGCTCAAGGTGGCACTGACTCTGCGCCACCTGGCCTCAGGGACCACCTACAGGAGCATGCAGTACGGCTGGAGAGTGCCACACAACACCATCAGCATTGTGGTCAGAGAAGTGGTGCAGGCCATCATCGAAGAATACATGGAGGAGCTTCTCCAGTGCCCCACCACTGAAGAAAGATGGAAGAAAGTTGCAGAGCAGTGGTATCAGAGGTGGAACTTCCCCCACACCGTTGGAGCCATAGATGGCAAGCACGTGGCCTGCAAAGCACCAGCCAAGTCGGGGTCCACTTATTTCAACTACAAGGGCTTCTTCAGCATCATCCTCTTCACCATGGTCGATGCTGACTACAAGTTCATGTACATCGATGCTTCAGGCAATGGGTCAGCTTCAGATGCCCTGGTATACAACGCCAGTGACCTCAAGGAGGGGCTGGAATGCAACCTCATCGTGGGCTTCCCAGATGCAGACCCCCTGCCCAACGACACACAAGATGTGCCCTACTTCATCGTGGGGGATGACGCCTTCTCCCTCAGAACCTACCTCATGAAGCCCTACACCTCCAGACTCCTCACCCGTGAAGAGAGGATCTTCAACTACAGGCTGTCCAGGGCAAGGCGGGTGGTGGAGAACGCCTTTGGCATCCTGGCCAACAGGTTCCAGGTACTTCTCACCATCGTGCAGCATCGCCCAGAGACCGTGAGGAGGATCGTGGAAGCTTGCTGCATCCTGCACAATCTCATGCGCACCCACTACCCAGTCTTGCAGAACAGGCTCGTGGACCTCCAACAAGGCAATGGGGACATGGAGCCTGGGGAATGGAGGCAAGGGCGAAACCTGATAGACACTCAGGATGTGCAAGGTCCCAACAGAGCCTCATGTGAAGGGAAGAAGCAGCGCAACCTCCTGAAACACTGGTGCAAGTCCCCAGATGGAGCGGTGGAGTGGCAAGAGAGGATGATAGATGCTTAATGGATGCTTCCTTCAGCCTGTCTCATCACATGGATGAGATTGGGCCATGTATGTCAAGTGGCCCTACAATGAACAGGGCATTTAATAAAGAGTTGTGTTTATGTTGACATGTGTAGATGATTGATTACATTATTCTTGATAATGAAGGGCCATAGGTGTGGCACCTTGGAGGGTGGACCATACAGTCCCACTATGCTTGCCCTGGAGGTTTATCTATCCCACAGCTATTACCCATTCCAAAGGTATCCCTGCCCACCCCACTGCTATCCTTACCCATCCCACAAACATGCAAAGGCTTAAACGATTTCTAAAAGTTTCCACCAAGACTATATTAAAAAAAAGAAATGAGGCAAGTGTGTGAATCAAAGATAGACTTTATGAACAACAAGCTATAAAAGAAAAATGACCCAAGTCAAGTGTCCAAATAAAGTCCACAGGTAGCCAGCCAGCCAGTCTCTGGCACTCCTCTTGGTCGCTCAGTCTCAGGGGTGAAAGGTCCAGGTGCTGTGGAGGTGGCTGGTGCTGAAGTGCTTGTCTGAAGCGCCATTGGGGTGCAGCATCAGCAGAGTTAGCACCAGCAGAAGCACCACCAGCAGAAGCAGCATCATCAGCTCCTCCAGAAGCAGAAGCAGCAGAAGCTCCAGCCCCAGAAGAGCGAGCCCGTGCTACAGAAGCCCCAGCAGAAGCAGAGTGAGGGCCAGGGGGTGGGACAGTGGCCCTGTCCCTCTTGCCAGGGCTGGCAGCAGATGGCTGAGGCTTTCTGTTCTTCACCATGGTTGTGGGGTTGCTGGCTGGCAGGGAGGCTGGCAGGCAGGCAGGAACCAAGGCTGGCAGGCAGGCAGGAACCAAGGCTGGCAGGCAGGCAGGAACCAAGGCTGGCAGGCAGGCAGGCACCAAGGCTGGCAGGAAGGCTGGCAGGCAGGCAGACAGCAAGGCTGGCAGGAAGGTAGGCACCAAGGCTGGCAGGAAGGCTGGCAGGAAGGCTGGCAGGCAAGCAGGCACCAAGGCTGGCAGGAAAGCTGGCAGGAAGGCTGGCAGGCAGGCAGGAACCAAGGCTGGCAGGCAGACTGGCTTGCAGGGAGGCTGGAAGGCAGGCTGGCAGGCAGGCAGATAGCAAGGCTGGCAGGGAGGCTGGCAGCAAGGCTGGCAGGCAGGCAGACAGCAAGGCTTGCAGCAAGGCTTGCAGGCAGGGCAGGTAAGGCTGTCAATCCATCCGGCAGCAGGTCTTTCCTCGGAATGGTGACCTGCTTCCGAGCTGCTTCCCTTTATATCCATGGGGCTTACGCAATGCATCCTCCCCGCATGCGCAATTAACGCTCGGCATCCGTTAGGCTTCCGCTGTGCATCCGTTAGGCTTCCGCTGTGCATCCGCTTCATCCGCTCTGCATCCGCTCTGCATCCGCTCTATCCATTCCGCGTCCGCTTTGCTGCGGCCCCCCGAAAGCCTGACGGATGTGCCATCCGCTCCCATCCGCTTCCATCTGCTAGGCTTCCATTCCGCATCCGCTTTCCATCTGCTCTGCGTCCTCTCCGTGTCCGTTCCTTTCCATGTTGTCCGCTCTGGTTATGCAAATTTTTGCCCCTTTTGAGAGCGGATAACAACAGATGGAACATTTTTCTCATCCGTTGTGTCCTTTTTACTAACGTTTTGCATCCGTTGGGCAGTGTGACAGGGCCTTTAGTTGTATGTCCTTCTTTCCATTTTTTGTACTTGTCCTTTTTTTATTTTAATTTGCCAAAGAGATTTTTGTGCAGCCATGCTGGTTTCTTCTTAGATTTCTTGTTTTTCTTTCTCAGTGGTATTGTGCAGGTCTGGGCTTCTATGATCATACTTTTTAGAGTTTCCCAAGATTCTTGAGTTGATTTCCCCTTTAGGATTTACATCCATGGAATCTTTCCCAAGTTCTCTCTGAGTTTATTGAAATCAGCTCTTTTAAAATCCAAGACTCCGGTGTCATTATGTTCTGTTGCTTGTGTTTGTGTTATGTTGAGTTCTAGTATGACATGTTCACGCTCAACCGAAGGTTTCTGCAGTTTCAATTCCCTCTACTTCTTCTCTGTTTGTAAGAATTAAGTCCAGTATGGCTGTCCCTCTAGTTTCACCATCTACCTTTTGGACAACAAAGTTGTCAGCTAGGTTGGTTAGGAACTTATTTGATTTCTCACTTGGTGCAGAATTAGTTTTCCAATTGATATCACGATAATTGAAGTCTCCCATTACTATTCTTATGTTTCCTGCATATGTTTGTTCATTGGCTGGCAAAAAGGACATCTATTTTTTCTGCTTGATTGGGTGGCCTATAATATACACCTGTGGCCATGGCATTCTTTCTTTCTTGTATATTGACCCATATGCATTATAGGAAGTTTTCATCTTTGGTTTCATGCATTTCTGTAGCAATATAGTGGTCATTTATATACAGTGCAATTCCACCTCCTTTTTTATAGCCTCTGGGTTTTTTTGAACAGTTTGTATCCTTCTATCAGTATGTTCCAGTCATGGGTTTCATCCCACCAAGTTTCTGTTATTCCAACTATATCATATTTACCTTCATGTATTCGTAGTTCGAGTTCACCCTGTTTGTTCCCCAGACTTTGTGCATTTGTATATAGGCACTTGAGATTTTTATGTCTGATACTGTGTTTACTGTCTCCATAACCTATGTTGTGCCTGCCTACCCCTACTTTCTTGCCACCTGTTTGATTAGTGCACATGGTATGGCACTCACTATTAAATGCTTGGATTTGGTTGGCATCAAGGTTGATAATCTTACCTGCACAAACATCTGTTTTGTATGCACTGGTATCCTTATTAGTTTTAAGTTGCTGGGGACAGAAATGTTCTGAATCCATTAATTTTCTGTCCCCGCTGTTCATTTTAAATGTTTATCCAGGAAATCTGTGAATTTAATGGCAAGTAACTCAGTCCCTTTCTTTGATGGATGCAAACCATCTCTTTTGTACAGTTTTTCATTGGACCAGCTGCAGACATCATGACTAATAAAACCAAAGCCTTCCCTTTTACACCACTCCTTTAGCCACACATTAAACTCTGCTTCTTGCTGCCCTTTCTCTTTTTGTTCCTTGTATATTAGTAGAACCTCTGAAAAGATAAGCCTACAGCCCATATTACTAAGTTCATACCCCAAGCTCTGGAAGTCTTTCTGAACAGAAGGTACATCCTTCTGGGGCAGATTATTTGTACCAAGATGTATAATAGCATCAACATCACGGTGCTTGCTGGCATTCTTGACTATCTTAAGAATACACTTCTTGTCTCTGCTGGCAGTAGCACCTGGTAGACACCTGACCTCTTTCAAAACCTCAGTATCCTTTCCTAAATTACATCCCTTACAGCTGAGTCCCCAACCAGAAGGTGGCTTCTATTTTTGGATGCCTTGCTCTTCTTGTATGACTGGTGCATAATACCTCATTCACACTTTCTCCTTTCCAAAGTAAGTTCTTCTTCTAGGATCATGATCCCTGACTTACTTGAGTTATCATTATCACAATTGCCTTGACCTGTCACTTTAGTGTCCCTATTAAGTTCAGCAAGGGCACTGTATCTGTTATGCTGGGATACAGCAAAAGTTTTATGTTTATGGTCCACAGCTCTCACCCTGCCAGATCCTATGGTGGTCCATACTGCCCAAATTATACTTTGCCCAAATTAATGTATTTATTCCAAATGATCCGGATAAAATTAGATAAAAAGTTCTTTATTGAATTAAATAAAATGACATTCAAATTTCTGGTTGTGCAAGAAACCACGTATTAAACTAAAACTATTACAGGATAGTAGGAGGTGGTTTTGGACTACCAGAATGGGAACTATCAGGCAGCGTAATAAATTGGATAAAAGATTGGGTTAAGCTAAAAGGTAAGAGAACTTTAATACGGGAAGGTCATGACCTCCAGATAGGCTGGCATGCTTTTTTGTGGGGAAAAAGGGGTAAGGCACATGCCTACTTTAACTGACACCAAATAAGAGATTTGCTTATACAGACCTGGAGGAAAATCAAAAAGAAACATTATATGAAGATACCCTGCTGGCTGTCAACCATGGAGGCTATGATCCACTTGAATATATTAGATATAAGAAAAATGGTAAGCTATAAGGAATTGTCAGATCATCAAGGCAAACTTGAATCGAATCAAGAATTAAATGAACAAAGAATTATAATTGATTGGTGGCCATACTTACAAATTCAAAATAGGTATAAAAAGATTTAGAAGAATTTGGATTTGACAATGAATAAAATTAGATAAAATTAGATAAAATTCTAATCAGAACAGAGGAAAAATGTATATCCAAAATATATAAATATTTACTGGGAGTTAAAGAAGAAGTGTGAAAAATACTATGATAGCATGAGACCAGAATTGCGGATATAATATTGATTTAGATGAATGGGAGAAATTATGGACTACAAATTATAAACTGACAACATCTACGGCCTACAAGGAAAACTTATACAAAATGTTTTACAGGAGGCACCTGGCCTCAAAGAGTTTGGCTAAGATGTGACCCCAAATCAAGTCCAAAATGTTGGAAATGTGAACAAAATGACAGTACCTTTTATCATATGTGGTAGATATGCCCCAAGACCATGAAATACTGGATTAAAATTAAAAATTGGCTGCAAGAAATTACCAAATATCAGACTTAAACTGGAGCTTTTTGTATTAGGAGTAATTACAGATCAATACCCAAAATAGATAAAATACATTATTCTGCATATTCTGATGGCAGTCAGAATAGCTTTTGCACAAATGTGGAAAGGACCAAAGACACATATCCCGACAAGTTAATTATACACAAAATACTGGAATGTATGGAGATAGATATGCTTATGCTAGAAATGAAACAGAAGGAAAACTCCAAATATTATGCAATATCGCATAAATGTCATGAATGATTAGAGAATAGATATAAAAAATAAGATTAGATAAATGTAACTATTTTAAGAGGCCTTAAGAAAACAATATGATAGACATATAGAGTATAACATATAAGATAGAAAC
>BLBF01000019.1:16797505-16834006 GCA_015471245.1 Laticauda colubrina | reverse complement strand
TTAGCAATTTGCTGAAGGGGGATGTAGATATTAATGAAAAGAACTACTATGCTTAACAACCAGATCCTGGTTCAAATTTTCCATTGATTGGGGATTCTACCAGTCAGTCTCAGCTCAATTTGTATAACAGGCTTATTATTATTGTTGTCAGAAGCAGGACAAAATATTCCATACAAGTTATTAAGACAGTGTAGCAAATCAGAACCAATGATAGAACTTTTTCCATTTACAGAAACCCTATGTCTGCAAAATACCAGGCTGCACAAAACGCTATACAGACCCAAGTTCTCTCCGAAAACATGTAAAAACTGTACATGGTCCTGAAGCGCATGTCACTAAAAAGCAACGTGGAGATATCCATCCAAGACATCCGCCACCAAGAGATCAAGGCAGTCATTCCCAAAACAGATCCCTAGGCCACCTGATTCAGGGTGCAATTAGTGAGCAAAGAGGCCTCAGCAACACTACCTCAAAGCATGAAGAATGCTTCCAAGTTAAATCTGTTAAGTCAGAGAAGCCAATGGTAAGCTTCAATTTCTTTTTATTCCTTGGATATAAAAGTATACATTGTTCATTAATATTATTATGACAGCATGGTTACATTTGGGTTCCCTCCCCCTGCCCGAATATCTGTTTATAATAATAAGGAAGCTATTGCACTCTATATAGTTCAGAGGAACTCATCAAATAGAGAATAGCAAACCTATTTAATGGGTTTTCACATAATTTTTATACTCAAATTTGTATTTTCCTGTGATGTATATTTTCACAGTTGTGATGTGGAGTGACAACTGAGTGTTACTTGTGTATCTGTAATAGTCTAACACCATTTAAAGGTTAAAAATTATTGGTAGTGTACAATGCATACTGCAAAAAATATGAAAACTTATATTCTTTTGAATGACTGTAATGACCATCTTCCATTATAACTTTGTTTGCAAACTGCCTTGTTATCAAGCTTAACCAAGTGTATCCTAGTAGAATGCTTTGGGTTGGCTTGGAAATTTAGATCCATCACTGAACCTTCCAGACAAGTTTATCTGTTTATTTCCCAATCCTGCAGGACTCTTTCTTGTGAACAGTTCTTCAGTATTATTGGAATTATATAAAACTTTCCCCAAGAATATACTTGCTATTCTAAAATTAGTTTGCATCAATTAATAGAAGAAACTATTTCCATATGGTCTGAACTTGAAGGCTCCAGAACACACTATTATATCAATATTCCATTGCAAAACCATGGAATTTTAGGAAAAGCAAATATTACATGAAGGGGGGCGATCAAATACTGGTCATACCAATATATTATTTATTGTGTACTTTGCAATGTGCCTCTGCCTTAATTGACTGCTAATATAAAAGTAAAAAAAAATATGGTTTTATTATGAATTCTAGTCAATTAAAAATATAATTTAAAATCATAAAAGTAATATTTTCTTCATAAGTCAGAATGAAATTAATCTTAATTTGTTTATGAGTAACACTTCTATTGGAAATTGAAGCTTTCATGATGTAATAATCCCTCTTTAGCCCTTGAAAGGCAGATGTGAACAAATTATATTTAATTGTGGAATATATGTTACTGTATATACTATCTATAACATTTTTCATAAGTCACCATATCCTAGAAATCAATGCAAATTTTTGCAATAAAGTTCTTTGCTATGATAGCCTTTCTGACCAATAAAGAATGGGAGAATATATTTTTCTCATTCTGACTTGAATGGATAGCATGTCCTACAGTATATGCAAAAGCTCTTTTCTTTGTCTTCAAATCTGATGCTGAATCAGAAATTGGCCCTGAGGGACTGAATGTTAATGTAAAAGTATTTAAGGTGTACTAAAATATGTTTCATAATAAAGTTAAGATTCCAGGATCCAAATACCTTTAAGAGTGAAGAGGCGAAATTGACTATTGCAGGAATACATAAATATACTTTGATGTAACATTGGCACTAAAATAACTGATTTGTACGTATTGTATAACCAAATGTCTTATTTCTTTTGTTTTACTAATCCAATATTTCTTCTACCTAATGCTTTTAATACCATGTTCTATCTTCCTAAGGACAGTGGGTAATAAGGTGAGGGAATTTTAATTTCTCCACATTATTTTCATTGTAGTTAAAAATTCATTTACTTGCTACTTGAAACCATTTCATTAGCTGTATTCACAACTATTATAAAAACATACTTTATAACAAATGGCATACTACCCAGTTAGTTTGTAAAACTAGTCATATATGGAAATATAGATATTTACCTATACATCTGTAACTGCTCTTTAGTTGTTACTGTTGTGAAGAATTTTCCAGCTGTAAAAACAGGCTTCTGACTCTCAGATTTGTTCATTCAACTAGCATTAAACTGTAGCATTTCATGTGGAACTAAGTAATTTAAAACATGCCACTTAAGACTGAACCAAATGCATATAACACAGTATGTTATTAGTTTTGGCAGAATACTTTGATGTTGCTGCTAGTTAGTCCTGAAAGTTCTTGCTTGCTTATCTTAGATGATGCAGGAATCCTATTGCTTATCTTAGATGATGCAGGAATTATATTGATCATCCAGATTTTATTCCAAACCAAATTAGTCCACAAGAAGTCTGCCTATAGCAGTAAAATTGATAGGCAAATACCATAACTAATGTGTTGTAAAAACATTGAAGATACTGTTCTTGAAAGCAATTTTTTAAAATCTTAATTAGAATTGTATGAATATTGAATCTCCACTGCATCACTTAAGCTATGACAACTGAAGTTCTAAGTATTTAGTTCCAATTTTCAAAGATGTTGTTAATGATCAAGATGATATTAATGTATCTACAACTGCAGAAGTAGATTTCTAAATGTTTGATTATCTGAAATATTTTAGAGTAGAAAATGGAAAAAAATCTCTCTCTGTAAATGAATGACAAATTTATTCAAAGTATAAATCTATACCAGGGGTCGCCAGTCTTTTGGACTTCAGGGACCACCAAACTCATAATTTTAAATCCCATGGACCGCTGATATGAATTTTGACTGACGGTGGCTTGCTGATGTTGGTGAGAAAGTTGGTCCCATATTCCAGAGCTGCAGTAATCATAGGACTGGCCTGCCATGGATGAGCTGCTCCAGGATGACCAAAGGGCCAGTCTTGTGACTGCTGCAGCTCTGGTATATGGCACTGGCCCATCGTGGGGTTGGAAATCTCCGCCTTAGGGGTTGGAATGTGTAATGTGCAAGTTTGTGGGTGGTGCAATGTGCAAAAAGCGGTGCTGCCCTCACCAGCCAGGACGAGGTAATGGTGCTGTTGCAGCAAAGGGAGGGTGGCACAGGTGGGCAAAAGCAACAATGGAGATGGCTGGAAGGTGCAGGAATGCCATGCTACTCAGCATTCCTCCTTCGAGGAATGCTGAGTATTGGAGTCTGGCCAAAGTTTCCCTTCAGCGCTTTCACTCCCAGGGACAGGAGTTTGGCCAAGCTATCTGCAAAATCATCTCTCTTGAGAAGCACTCACAGAAGCAGCATGGGAAACTTGGGCCATGCTCTTGAGAGATGAGAGTGATTCCGGCTGCTTTTCTCCACGAGTGCTCCTCAAGAGACAGATATTTTTTCAGGTAGCTTGGCTGAACTCCTGTCCCTGGGAGTCAAAGCACTAAAGTGTGAGTGGCATGGGAAACTTTGGTGGGCTCTCAAGAGATGAGAGTGACTCCAGCTGCTTCCGGGGGACATTTCTCTGCAGACCACCAAAATTTTCTCGTGGACCACCAGTGGTCTGTGGACCACCAGTTGGCGACCACTGTCATGTTTATTATGTGGCAATAGTGATGTCAGTAGGATTTATATTCTGTATAAATATTATATATTTATATTATATGGCTAGAAAAGTAGTCATAACAAGTTCACTTAGCATATACAATGAACTCTGAGCTCACTTTAGCTAAAAAAAAGGTCAACATGTTATAAATTAGTTATATTAAACAATTCAAAGTTGTATTTTAAATTATGTTATTATTTAATAGACAGGTCTTATTTAAGTTGAATTATTTTAGTGCTAGGACCAAAGAGAAAAAAATGTGTTAAGAAAAGCAGAAATTTTACTTACAAACCTGTCCTTATCAGAATTTTCCACAAAAAATATTGGAATGCTCCTTAACTTGTAGGAAATCCATTATTCTGTGGATAGTCCTGAGAAAGGACTATTGTTCACACCGATAGTTTCTTTCTTTCTTTTTCCTTTTTGTAAGGGGAAGGAACAAGGTTTCTTGAACATTATTTGCCTCTTTCTAAAACCATCAAACTACAATACTCTGTATTACAAAATTGCAAGTTACAATTACAAAATTTTAAACTAAAAAAACTGTCACTTTTGACAATATACTACTGTAGATGTTATAAACAATATATGGAGTAGTTGTTGGTATAAAATATATTTGCACAACTCTTTTTAAAAAAAACCTTGCTATTTTAGGTTTTGCAAATTAGTGGCTTTAGAACATTTTTTCTGTTAACAAAAATGAATTTTTTCTCAACAAAATTCTTTTGCTTCTTTCTGAATATCACCAATACAAAGACAACCTTGCTTAACTTGTGCTTGGTAGATTTACCTGTGACACATAAAGATTGAAGTTACAAAACAAAACCAAATATAGGAAATTGTGGTGGAATCTACAGCTAAATTAGAGGGAGGTATTAAAATGGTCCTGGAATTAAGAGTTGTTAGAGCAATAAGCAGTGCAGACCAGACCTCACCCAGAATCCTTGAAGCCTTATCTTGCTATTCCCAACGTAATACAGTCAGTTTGGTAAGACTCTTAACATAGTTGACAAGCAATAAAATATTTTTGAGTCCTTCACAACTTGTTCGGGTAGTTTTCATCTGACAGAAATGGAAAAATTTGTATGAATGTTCTTTCTCTGATACCAAATTTTGTTTTCTGCCAGACATGTCAGCCAAGCCCTGGTGGTCAGTCTACATGCAGCAGCGAACAATCCTCCATCAGCAACTATGCCAACAATGGGATCGAACTTAATCTGACCAGTAGAGGTAGTGTAGGAGACCTCAGCATTATTGATGAAACCCCTATCATGGATTCTACCATTTCTACAGCAACCACAGCTCTTAGCTTACAGGCCAGGAAGAATATGACTGAGACCAAGTGGATGGAACAAGTCAAGTTAGAAAAGCTAAAACAAATCAATGGAGTGCTTCCAAGACTGAATCCCATGCCATCTTCCAAAGCCCCAGCTTTACCATCTCTCATAAGAAACGGTAAGATGTGTCCATTTAATACAATTATTTGAATCAACTGTATGTTTAAGATTTCATTCTTCAAAAAGGAAAAGTAAAACTAATATAATTGAACTGGGCACTGAAAACAATCTTCCATTCTCTTAACAACGGGAATATTAGTCTTAAAATGGAAAAATAATTTAAATAAAAGTAAAGCAATTTGCTCTACATAGTTATTTGTCATAGTTTCATTTCAACAAGCATAGAAATGTTGGCTTTCTATCCAAGGATTCCATGGATAAAAATCCGAAAGGGGAAAACAAGTCAAGCAGCTTCGGAAACTGAAAACTAAGATAATAACAGCTCAATTTAGCATAATACTAAAAAAGAAAAAGAAAAATAAGAAACCAAACAAAACCAGCATGGCTGCATAAAGAACTCTGATAAATTGAAAGACAAAAAGAATAAGTATAAAAAATAGAAAGAGGGACACATACATAAAGCAGAATATGAGCAAGTAGCTTGAATCTGCAAAGATAAAATCAGGAAACTGAACCAAGACTTGCAGCAAATTTCAAAAATATTTTTAAAAAGTTTCTTTGAATATGTTAAAAACAAGAATACAAGGAAAAAAACAAGGAAACTATCAGTCCACTAATGGGAGAAGATGGGAAGAAGGTATCAGGTAGCAGGGATAAAGTAGAAGTGTTTAATTCATCCTTTGTATCTGTCTTTACAAAAAAAGGAAAAATTACTCCAATTCAACAAAAGCAGGAGCATAATTTATTTTTAAAAAAGTAGGAATACAAATAAAAATAGACAACAAAATGGTAAGATAACCCTAATTAGTCTAAACTAATTTGAATCACCGGGATCATATGCATTACATCCCAAGATTCTGAAGGAGCTGGCAAACATGATTTCTGAAGCACTTTACCATATCTTTTAAAACTCAGAAACTACCAGAGGACTGGAAAAGAGCTAATGAGGTTCCAATCTTAAAAAAAAAAAAAGGAATCAGGAAACTACAGACCACCCAACCTAATGTCAGTACCTGGGAAGATCCTGGAAAAGATAATAAAAAACAACAGCTATGTGAACATCTAAAAGCAAGAAAATTACTAAAAGCCAACATGGGTTTGTCAAAAACAGATCATGCCAGATAAACCTTATTGCATTCACCAGAATTAATAACTAAATTAATGGATCAGTATAAGTTTCATTAAATCAGTTTATTTCATTTTTTACTGCTTTTATAATTTCCAATTTAGATATCATCTACAATTAAAAAAAGAAATATTTGATATGGAGAAAGAGCTAAATGGACAATTATATTTTTCTTTACTTTGTATGAAACAAGACTAAAAGGCCAGCTGCTAGATTCATATGCCATCTCAACATTTTATGTGTCTATTATTAATTTTGGGAATGGAGGTGTACTAAATTCAGATTTTTCCATGTGACAAAACAGGTAATCATTAATTAGTTGTTAGGAAGGAATTCTACGTATGGATTTCAGTATCTAATTTTTGACAAGTTGCAGGTCAGTGAGAAGCATCCTTGAAGGTTTTTTTAATATACTGTATTTACATGTGGAAGCATAGCAATATTCCATGTGATTGATGTATTTGTTACCAAAAGTAAAATGGTCTAGCCACAAGTTAACATCAGATAAAAAATAAGGTGCAGTTTTGCTACATGGACTTCAATTTATAATATGATATGTGTAGGAGAAAGAATGGCAGAATCTGGGGGCAGAATGCTTAAATGTGTTCCTTGTCTAACTTTAACCAGGTGCAGACTGTAAGTTGAGAAGATTCCTGTGCATTGGCTTTTAGCAATAAATCAGTTCAATTGAACCTTCACATTTGGACCTGGTCTTTCGTATTTGACATTTTGTAGATGACTCCTGAACAATATCTAACAATTTTGAATGCAGAAATCCATATACAAACCAGTTTCAGTCCTACCATGTTACACCACTGCTACAGAACTGCTCTGATTTCTACTATTTCCAAATGCAATTCAGGCTGCTGGTCAATATCTTTAAAGCTCTGTGTAGCTTGGAGTTGGTATTTAAGAGACTATTTTTCTCAAATTGTTTTTGTCTATCTAATCTAGATGGCAAAGAATTCCTACTAAAGATTGTCCCTAACAGAGGGGCAATTGAATATCCTTAGTGACGTTTCAGTATCTATGACATAGTTTGCCTCCTAAAGTGAAGATTGTCTGCCGGACCTATAAAATGTTAGCTTTTCTGAAAGGGTTTGGGTAATTTCTTCTGATCTGTTTTTAATATAACACATTTCCTTTTCTTATTTTTTTCAGATATTCAGTCAACTAGCAGCTGCAGCACTGGAGGAAACATGACTATCTTAACCAAGAAAAATGAAGTCACAAACACAGATATTACTATACTGAACATGCTAAACAGAAGGGATAGCAGTACTAGCACAATCAGTTCAGCCTACATGAGCAGTCGTAGGTCCTCTGGGATTTCACCTTGTTTTTCCAGTCGTAGATCCAGTGATGCTTCTCAGGGGGACAGAGGGCTTCAGAATTTCAGTGTTGCTGATTCCTATGATCCCATTTCAACTGATGCTTCAAGGCGATCCAGTGAAGTTAGCCAATGTGATGGCTTGCCTGCACTTCTCAGTCTTACTCCTGCACAACAATACAGGCTGAAAGCAAAATATGCAGCAGCTATTGGCGGACCTCCACCAACTCCACTTCCTAATATGGAGAGGATGAGCTTGAAAACAAGAATGGTGCTATTGGGTGATTCTAGGGAATCTGGGATGTCACTCTTGCCTCTAGTAAATTCTCCTCGAAGATGTAGTGATATTGGGACAGATAGTAACAACAGAAGGTATCTGCTGCCTCATGATCTGGTTGGGAATAGCACAAGGAGAGCTAGTGATCCTGCAAGACCAGTCTCAGATAATCTGTCTTTTCCAAGAATCCACCGTTTTAATAGTTTCAACAGCTTTAACCCTCCTGTTTTGCCTCCATCCATTGAAAAACAGAACTTAATCCTGAAGAATTATACATGCCCAGATATTGGTTTGTTCTGGAATTTATGTTCCCCTTGCCCTCCAAATATTTCTGAGAATGTGGCTATGGGAGCTTCTACCACAGAAGCAGATGGTTGTCTGAATTATGAAGATCTGTTACCAGATGATGTGGTCCAGTATTTGAATTCTCAGAATCAAGGTATGTACAACCAATCACCAAATGATGAACTAGACAACAACAAAGAACATCACAATCCAGTAATGGAAAACAACAACTTTGATCAATCTCCTTCAACAAAATATTCTCAGAAAAATGATCTACCAATTCAGTGGAATGAAGTAAGCTCAGGAAGTTCTGACTTATCTCCATCAAAATTAAATTGTAGACCGCAGTCCTTAGCACAGCAAACTATTATAGGTCCCTATAATAACTTGGTTAACCAGCAGCAACTGCAGCAGGCACTGGAAAGAAATGGTACTACCCAACAAAATGGCTCTCAGAATCTTGCAGACAACAATGTCTCTTGTAGTATAAAGCAAAATGACACAAGTTCTTACCACTTACAATCACAGCAATATAGTAATAAATTTTGCAGACAACCTGTAGACAATGTCCGTGATGTGATGAATCAAGCTGAAAAGCTGAGAAGCCATTTCATGCTAACTAGTGGAAGCCAGCAAAATTTTGGCTATTATATGATGCCAAATGAGCAGTCTGCCAGTGCTATTAACAAGATGCAGAGTAGAAATATAATTTTTGAGGAATATCTTTCTGATCAGTCTGAAGATGAAATGAGCCATTGCCAAGAAACAAAACCTTCCAATAAAATGATAGAGCAAATTATAGTTCCCTCACAACCTAGCTGTCCCTCACAAGAACTGCTGTTTCAGAATGGGACCCATCCATCAGTTCTTGCCAAAACCTACCAACCCTATTCCAACCACTGTGGAGACAGATGGCAAAACCCTTTAAGGAATAACTTGGTGAGGCAACCTGGATTTCTAATGGATCCAAACCAATCCCATAGGGTCAATGGTATCAAGGTAGAATCTCAAGATCAGTTACAACAATTCTCCTCCAATGTGCAGAGTTATTCTGGTCAGTTGTATGACCAAACCACAGGGCTTAATCAACAAGCTCCGAAAGCAGAAGTTTTTTCCCTTTCAGAAGCTAATTACCTAATACAAGAGGTAGCTATTGAAAATACATCAGAGCTTCTCTCCCCAGGGATCAACCAAGTGACAAGCACAGTTGACAACATTGACACAAGCAGCCATGAAGGTGTGCAAATTGATTTTGATGCTATTGTAGATTATGGTGATCATGCCAGCTTAATTTCAGGAGCCCTGAGTCCCAGTATTATTCAGAATCTATCTTGTAATCCTTCCCGTCTTACTACTCCCCAAGCATCTCTTACATTCCCAGTTATGCCCATAAGTACAACTAATATGGCTATTGGGGACATGAATTCTTTGTTAACCTCACTTGCAGAAGAAAGCAAGTTTCTTGCTGTTAACAGACCTAAAAATCTTAAGGTATGAGAATTTTTAAAATGTGTTTTTTTATTAGTTGTCTTAAGTACTTTAACAGTCTCATCTCAACTAAATGAGATGTGTTTCAAGTATATTCCTTTTATGGAATTAGAACTCTGAAAAACACTAAAGTGTTCTAGGGAGAAACTGTCTTCCATTTCAGCTTTGAATCAGTATTGTAACACATGCCATCCCTTTTTTTAATGATTTTTATATGACTTTGTTTTTATTTGTGTAATTGTAAACCACTGAAAAAGTGTAATGTGCATATCATTTTATTTTTGAGGAGAATCTGATATTACAATTTATTGATACTCTAAAGAAAATACAGTATTGAATGATTATGGCCAGAATTCTTAATGTATATAACCAGTTTCGAAGGCAAATTTCTGAGGAAAAGTTTGAAATTCTATTCACCTCACTAATAAACTTCTTTTATGAGAATTGTTGAAAGAAAACTAATTTATGGCATAGGAGGAGAAAATTAATACTTCTTTTGCTCTGTATTTGTGGTTTTTTTTTAAAAAAATTATTTTTGAGGAAATTTTTTTTCTTTACCATTTGTTTTTCTTTACCTAAAACTTTTCTTTACCATTTGCCTGCTGTATAATTTTTCAGAATTTTCATGCAAAATGTTGGCTTGCTCTTTTGGATTTCATTATTGTCATGTGCAAACTAACAGCATGATTAAGATTATAGTGTCAATTCATAAAATATTTATGTGGTCTTTTAGAGTTGCCAACAGAAAGGGAAGGGGAAGCAATGGGCAGCTTGCATTCCATAAATGTTTTCAAAGATAGTTTCGAGGTCAGTGGTTGCCAACCAGTGGGCCAGGGACTAATGGTGGTCCGTGATAAAATTTGGGTGGTCCGCAGAGAAATGTCACCCCCAAAGCACCCCTCAAAGCAATTAATGCACAGGAACACAAGGTTGCTCTGCCCACATGACCCTTAGAAACACAAGGCTTGTGTCACTTGCATTGCGAACAACATGAGGTAATGAGGGGAGGGAGAAAAGAGCAGAAGGAGGGAACTTGCCCCACTCTTCCCACATGCCTTGCCTGGCTACTGAGCTGCTTCTTTCTGCTTCTTTCTTCTGCTTTTAGCTGAACATAAGGAAAGCAGCAAAAGGCTTTCTTTCTCTCTCCCCCAAATTCTGTCAGATATGAGTCTTTGGGACCCTGCAAGGCCTCCTGCTCCAAGAGGCTGTGCCATTTTGGCAGAGTTTGGGGGAGAGAAAGAAAGAATTCTGCTGCTTCTGCTGCTTTCCTTGCATGAAGCCAAAAGTCTATCTCTCTATCCCCCTCCCCCTGAGAATGGAGTTGGAGATGGTATCCTGTGATCCCAAATAAAAAATGATCGATCGGTAGAAAAATGGAGTGGGAAATTTTCCTACAGACTTTTTGGGGGATTTTCTCAGGATCTCTGGTCCGTGGGATTTAAAATTATGAGTTTGGTGGTCCCTGAGGTCCAAAAGGTTGGCAACCCCTGTTGTAGGTGACCGAGGTTTCTGCCGTGCAAAATTCTAACTGGAGAGTATGATTGATGACTCTTGGCTATGGATGTGTCCCATTGGAGAATATGAATTATGATCCACCCAGGGGAGTCAAGGGTAACAATGAATTATGTGTCTCAAAGTTGGCTTACATCCAGGCAGTGCCAGCATGTTTACTCCTACTAAATCCTCTTTTACTTTGAAAATCTGGCTAGAGACTCATAATTTAAAGGGGGTAACTACCAGAATCCTGAAATATAGTGGATTATATTACAGGGAGAAGATCAAAAGCAATGAACAAAGTGCCACTCTGTGAATTCTGCTTACTGCTACTTATTCTCATGCTTTATTAATTCCAAGAAACTCTAAAGTTGTCTAGAACTCAAGGTAGAAATCATTGGTCTGGGCTGAGAGAATGGCAAAAAATAAATCTGAAATTTATTCTAATAAAAGTATTAAAATGGAGAAAGGGGACAGTTAAGTATTAGATATCCTGCTCTTGTCAAAAGTTAGCTTTCTAGCCACTGGGATATAACAATAAGCCTCACATTTTTAAAAATATGTTATGATATACCTATTAGGATAAACATGTTTCTGTTCACCTCTTATAAATCTCCTTACTGATACTTCAATTTAAATAAAATATGCACCTTTAGGGGAAGATTAGTTAGCATTCCTGCAATGCAATTTACCATATTTTTCAGACTATAAGACACACCGGACCATAAGATACACCTAGGTTTAGAGGAGGAAAACAAGAAAAAAATGTTTTTTGCCTCCACATGTCCCATTTCTGCCCTTCACGGCATCCAGAAGCATTCTGCAGACCAAAAATGGGCACATCCCATTACCCATTTCTGCCCTCCACGGCATCCAGAAGCATTCTGCAGACCAAAAATGGGTACATTTTTGGCGTCCCAAACCCCATGTGTGTCCCATTTTTGCCCTCTCTTTCTAAAAGCACTCTGCAGGCCAAAAGCAGTCTCAGCAGGTCCCTTTTTTGCCTTCTCTGGTCTTGAGGAGGCCGAAAACAGGATGCACGGAGGATTTGGGAGGCCAAAACTGGCCCATTTCTGGCCTACAGAGTGCTTCTAGATGCCAGAGGTTTGCAGAGGGTTTGGGAGGCAAAAATGGGCTTGTATTCGTTGTATAAGACACACAGACATTTCCATTCACTTTTTTGGAGGAGAAAGTGTGTCTTATAGTCCGAAAAATACCATAATACTTCTAAGGATTCAGTGTCTTTCAAAACTTTTTGTTCCTTTTAATTACTGTCAGTTTACAATTGGAACATTAATCAGAGCTGCAGAATAGTATAATGGTGTTATAAGTGTCTCATATTTGAAACTGCTGATAGAACTCCATTCTTGGAGACATAGGAAGAGTTAACACTGATTATTCTTGTTTCCTGACCCACATTTAGTTATTCAGCAAACTACCTGTAAATGCCAGTCTTGAAAATATCAAGTCTGATAATACGAATCTGTTCTGTATAAAATAGTTTACTCCAAATCCTCTAATATGATTGGCTAGAAAAGTCGGCATAGGGATTGGTTCACTAGGAACCAATCCAAAAGAGCCGCCAAAAGGCGGCTAAATCAAACAAATGTCATTGGCTACAAGCTGGCAGGCAAGCCGTATATAAAGGCTGCCGCGGCTAGAGCCAAACTGTTCCATTTAATTTAAACTGTTGAAATAAAGACTTTTACTGTTGGAACCCGGTCTACCTCGCATTTTTCCGGACAGAACACTGACGATGAGGATGGGATGGTCCTAAAACGAGAGACTGTACACGCGGCAACTGAAATCCAAACTTGAAGCGATGGCCGGAAATAATGCACCGCCCGCAACTTTCAATCCCAATGAAGAGGATTGGGAATCCTACGTAGACTGTTTTCAAATGTACTTAGAAAGTAATGAGATGGAAGAGATCTCAGACCAGCGTAAGAGGACTGTCTTCTTAACGCATTGCGGATCAACAATATTCAAAATGGCCAAGGCATTGGCGAAGCCCAGAGACGTAAAGCAAATGACCTGGCCCGAACTCCAGCGAATGTTGAAGGCTCATTACGCACCAGTGGTGTCAAATCTCATCAAATGGCATGAATTCTACCGAAGGGACCAAAAAGAAGGCGAGACCATCGCTGATTTTGTGGCAGCACTCCGACAACTGGGGGGAGCATGTGAGTTCCTGAACTTAGATGAAGCCATGCGAGATCGAGTAGTATTGGGTTTAAAAGACTCTAATTTACAAAGTAAATTGCTAAATAAACCCAACATAACCATAGCTGAAGCAATTGCAGAAGCCAGAGCTGCAGAAGCCGTGAAAAAGTCAGCGGCCACCATGAAACAAATGAACACGAACAACGACGAAACGAGCCTAACCAGAGGGAAGAAGCAATTTCCTGCCACCACACACCATGAGGATTTTGACGAGACATCAGAATCTGGAGAGGAAGATGATGAGGTCCACCGCCTATATGCCAACAAAAAAAGGCGTGAAAAAAGAAACTGGCGGGAATGCGCCGGTTGCGGAAGAAACCACCCTTGAGCTGATTGCAGATTCCTTGATGCCATCTGTAGAGCTTGTAAGAAAAGGGGACACATCGAGAAGGTCTGTAGGAATCGAAAAAATAACAGCCCTAACAGACGCAGTAATTCTCCCCCACAAGCTGAATCGAAATAAGCTGAGAGAAAGTGGGAGCGCAACAAACGAGCCAGTAACTGAGAAAAGACCCATCAAACTGTCACTATCGGAAGCGCTCAGACGGAAAGCGGAAAAAAAGTTAAAATCATTGTAAAAATCGAAGGCAGCCCCTGCGAGATGGAGGTTGATTCAGGGTCTTTCCTGTCAATGGTGTCATGGCACACAATCAGACAACTGGTCCCAAATATTAAACTAAAAGAGCTCCAGAAACAAAAATTAACTCTGAAGGACTACCAAGGGAATCGAATCCTTGTGGTAGGTCTAGGACATTTCCGAGTCGCTTACAAGCAGCATGTCGAAGTCCTGCCTCTGACAATAGTCGACTGAGACCGACCCAGCCTCCTGGGCATCGAATGGGCATCGGAATGACCGGAGTAGACCGAGTGGCTGCAACCGACTGGGAAGAAAACCTGATCCACGAGTTCCATGACGTTTTCGATGGCTCCTTAGGCAGGTATCGGGGGACCCCAATTTCCTTTAGTTTAGACCCCCAGGTGACCCCAGAAGATTAAAGGCCAGACGAGTTCCCTTTGTATTAAAGGCAAAAATAGAGGAACAATTGAACAAACTAATTGACCAAGGGGTTTTGGAACCTGCTGACCATGCTAAATGGGAGACGCCAATAGTAACACCGGTTAAACCTGACGGGTCGGTACGCATCTGCGGAGACTACAAGGCTACCCTGAACCATGCGCTGCAACAAAGCGCATACCCGGTGCCAGTCGTACAAGATTTGCTACACTCACTCGGGGGAGGAAAATTTTTTGCTAAACTAGATCTAGCACAAGCTTACTAACAGCTTCCTGTAGACCCCTTAACGGCCGAGGCACAGACAATAGTGACTCACAAAGGGGCATTCAAGTGTAACAGACTCCAGTTTGGAGTGAGTGTGGCCCCAGGCATTTTCCAAAGCCTCATGAAACGCCTATTAAATGGAATAAAAGGGGTCGTACCATATTTTGACGACGTCCTGATTTCGGCTAAAGATACGACCCAATTAGAAAAAAGACTAAGAAATGTACGAACAAAATTCAGAGAATCCGGTCTGAAAGTTAAAAAAGAAAAATGCTGCTTAATGACTGATCGCGTCGAATTCCTGGGCTACTTAATTGACGGAGAGGGTATACACCCTACTGAAAAAAAAGTCAAAGCCATTAAAGACGCACCACAGCCAAAAAACAAAACGGAATTGCAGGCATTTTTGGGTCTAATAAATTTCTATAACGTATTCCTCCCCCACAAAGCGACAATAGCGGAACCATTACACCGTTTGCTGGATAAGAAAACTAATTGGACTTGGGGTCATAGAGAGCAAAATGCATTCCAGAAAATAAAAAATCTATTAACATCAAACACCGTTCTTATCTAGTTTAGTAACACACTTCCATTGATGGTAACCTGCGACGCCTCACCGTTTGGAGTCGGTGCCATCCTGAGCCACCAATTGCCAGATGGGAGAGAGGCACCCGTCGCTTATTACTCAAAGACTCTGTCTAAAACAGAACGTAACTATAGTCAACTAGACAGAGAAGCCCTGGCATTCGTCGCCGGAGTGAAACGTTTCCACAAATACCTTTATGAAAGAACATTTTTGATCGTAACGGACCATAAACTGTTACTAGGAATTCTGGCAGGAAACAAGCCTACACCGAACATTTTATCCCCGTGGATGACTAGATGGTCAGAATTCCTAGCAGCATACTCTTACACATTGACGCATCGACCCAGGAAGCAAATCTCCCATGCAGACGCATTAAGCAGAGCACCGTTGCCAATGACGGAGGAAGACCCGGTGCCAACAATGACCACCCTGCAAATAGAAACATGCCCCGAACTACCAATATCTGCAAACGATGTTGCCAGAGCCACCGCAAAGGACCCAGTGACTGCCCGCAATTTAAACTGGGTAGGTAAAGGCTGGTCGGAAAACCAAAAAACTGAAAACTTTAAACCTTTCCGGACCAGACAAACCGAACTTTCAATTCAAAAAGGTTGTTTATTGTGGGGTGTTTGGGTAGTAATCCCTCCTAAATTACAGACCAGAGTGTTGGGTATGCTTCACGAAGGTCACCCTGGTATTGTAAAAATGAAAAGCCTAGCTAAAAGCTATGTCTGGTGGCCTGGTATAGATAAAGACATCGAATACTGGGTTGCTACTTGTACTAAATGTCAGAAAACCAGGCCTTCCCCACCACAAGCACCCATAAGGGACTGGGAGACCCCACGAGGGTCTCGGATCCACATTGATTTTGCGGGTCCTACTAGGGGGCATACCTTTTTAATTGTCGTAGATGCATACTCAAATTGGCTGGAAGTTGTAGTAATGTCATCTACGACAACCGATGCGGTCATTAAACAACTTAACAAACTCTTTGCAACCCATGGATTGCCGGACGTCCTAGTGTCCAACAATGGACCACAATTAACAGCCATCCAATTTGAACAATACCTAGCCTCCCTAGGTATACGCCATGCACTAACCGCACCGGCTCACCCGGCTGCAAATGGTAGGGCGGAGAGAATGGTCAGGTTTACCAAAGAGGGTTTAGAGAAAATGGACCTTGGGGATGTCCAGGATAAAATTAACCGCCTACTCACCCTCCAACATATCACACCCAGCACTGTAACCAACAAAAGGCCAGCGGAATTATTAATGGGAAGAAAACTTAGGTCACAATTAGACAGGTTGCACCCAAATTACACCTTGGAAAGACCCCCCGACTCCTCCAGCCGTTTCCGAACATTTGAAATCGGCGACCTAGTCTCTGCAAAAAATTTCACCGGGGGCCCCTTATGGCTTCCAGGCACAATCACACAAATCACAGGCCCCCGGTCCTACCGACTAACCATAAACGATGGCAGGGAATGGAAGCGGCACATAGACCAGCTTCGTTCCCGAAACATTGAAAGAAATACAAACTCACAACCACAAATAATAAAAAATGACAAAAATAAAACCAAAGAGGGGGGGAAATACAAGAAAATAATAAAGAACTTTTTAAAATAAACCCAGAACATCTAAACAATCAAAAAGAGCAAAAAGGAAACTTACAGTTAGATGAGACTTGCGGAAAAAATCCAGACGAAGGGGCCAGCCAAGCCAGCTCGACCTGCCCGAAGAAACCAGGAGGGAGCGGCGAAACCACCGGCCTGAGAAACTCAAGCGGTAGCAAAATGGCCGACTCACCCTTCCAGGCGGTTCCATGGAGAAGAGCTGGAGAGACAGCAACCCCATCCGAACCGGTTGAAGTCTCCAGCGAAAATGAACCGCGCAAGTCCAGTAGAATCAGAAGAAGCCCCACCTACCTGCGCGACTACGTCACCACATAGGACTAAACCAAGGGAGGAGGGGTGTTCTGTTTAAAATAGTTTACTCCAAATCGTCTAATATGATTGGCTAGAAAACCCGGCATAGGGATTGGTTCACTAGGAACCAATCCAAAAGAGCCGCCAAAAGGCAGCTAAATCAAACAAATGTCATTGGCTACAAGCCGGCAGGCAAGCCGTATATAAAGGCTGCTGCGGCTAGAGCCAAACTTTTCCGTTTAACTTAAACTGTTGAAATAAAGACTTTTACTGTTGGAACCCGGTCTACCTCGCGTTTTTCCGGACGGAACAGAATCTACTTATAATACATTGATACATATAGTATTTAATATACTAAAAGCAAACAGTCTGATCAAAGGAAGGCAATAGCATAATTGATGTGTCTGTGTGTTTAAAGAGAATAGGCAATTTTTTAGTATATTCACTGTTCAAATATTAATATAGTAAGATCAGAACTGATAGTGCTTACACTGATTTAATAGATGTATGTTTCTAAAATATTTAAATTGTTACTCATTTTTTGAGATCTGGTGTATAGTTTATCATATTTTGATATCTCTTGTTATACTTTTATTATTCCAGATAATCCAGTTTCTTGAGTTACAGTTAATTGAGTTGCAGTTAATTTATTTATCTCATTGCATTTCTCACTGCTATTTTAGTTACTTTTTAATCTTACTCCACATTCCAAAGTAAACTAATCATGATAAGATTCAATTTTTTGGTATTATGACTCTGATGAATGTTGCTTCCAAGGATTTCAGGCAAATAATAAAATGATTGAAAACTAGGTTATGGAGATTGTTTCACAACTCAGGAGTTTTAATTAACACTTTATTGTTCCATATTTCCCAAAAATCTTTATTGCTGTTGGAGTGAGACTATGCTGTTGGATTTGAAGTAATAGACTTTGCGAAAGCACTGTATAACTTCTTAGATAATCAGTTGTATCATAATTATAATACCATGTTTTCTGCATCCAATTTCTTATGGGTAGGACTCAGGAAATATTACTGAACTGGACTTGAATTGTTTGATTGAGTCCTGTCAGATAAGATATTTGGGATGTTTTCATATAATTCATTTCCAGTAAGCCCTAGACAGTTGAATTCTAATCCAGCCATTGCATTATACTAATCAAAATATTTTTTTTTTCCTGACTCCACGGATAGTCTCTAATTTTTAAAAACACTTAACCATATGGATACCCAAAACTGTGATGACAATTTTGGCCGATAACTGGGGGATATATTTTCTGCTTGGTGATGGGTATCCCTCTGGTAAATATTTCTATTTATTTTTATTATTTATTGTGTATTGGGTCCAAACTAGGTCTTAGTTAAAATAGACATTGAAATCAGTGGGATTGAATAATTAAATCTGAGTCCCAATACAAAATAAATAATATTGCATATCATTTTGGGTTTAACAATAGGTGAGAAAACAATATAAAATTAACATGAAAATTGTAATTTACCAATTGCAGCTCTTGTGCAGAGTATTACTTGTTTACTGAGAACAAGTAATCTAAATAACTTAAGAAGCTACTTTTCCTACCATTCAAATGTTTTATAAGATCCATATAAAAGACAGATGTATTTATTTGTATGCTTTCACTTCCATTAAAATAGTGCTTATTAAATTACACTAACAACAAAAGGACAACTTTTTGAATTATCATTCCAATACAATTTTGTAAAATACATATCTAAGACACATGTTTTCTTGCATGTCTGTTGAGATGAAACAAGGTTTAAACTCCTCAGTGCTGCTTGAAAATTGCTTATGTTTCCTTAATTGAAATTCTTCACATAGTGGCCATTATTTCAGTTTCTATGAGTTGGGCTTGGGAAATATTGAGGTGAAGTGCTTTAGTTAGTGAATAGTTAGAGCTTACTGCAAATGTGCTGCACCAGCTTAGACTCAATAGACATGAGAATTTTATCTTTCGAAATGCTTGTTAAAATATTAAATCTGAGACACATTCACAAGATTCCTAAGTCCATTAGAACCTAGGTTGATTCTAAGAACCAGTGTTATATTAGTAATGCATAATATTTGTAGTCTGATTCTTCAGAATGGTTTAGATTACACATCTAAAGTAGAAATAATTAATTATATACCTCATGCTATGCATCACCTAGTGCTATGCATGCATCTTAATAATACAATATATGCAGTTTGCCTAAATAATAACCATTACTAGCTCAGCCAGTTATAAAAGTGGCTTCCATTTGTAAATTTGGTAGGAATTTTAATAACAGAAACCTTAACTGGATAATATAAACATTATTATAAATCTATCTTTCCAGATTTTTGTGCCCTTTAAATGTATCTACGTATAGTATCCTTCTCTAAAGATTGAGATTATATTTTAAAAAATGTCTAGAGAGAATCAGATTTGGGAAAGGTGCTATATCCATTTAATTTCTGTCATCAGAAGCTGAGTGTTGAGTTTCTGAAATCAAATGAAATGTTGCTGAATGCAGTAGTTTAGGGTTTTTTAATGATTTTTTCCCTTTATTATCTGACATAATATAGTCACTTACATACAAGTAGGTATACTTGAATTAATAAAAGATATGTTTGGATTTGCCTAACTTGTCAGTCTAGAGAACCATTCAAGAAATAAATCTGAGAGATCATTGAGAGTTTTTTTAAAAAATACAGCCATACTCAGATAGAAAAGAATTTGAATGGAATGGAACCTAAGACTATGCAGTTAAATATCAAGACAGCAATGTATACTTTTATTCTTACTAAAAGGAAATTGTGATATGGTACTATGTTTAAAAATGCTGGTTTCTTGCTTTGGTTATTTGTTTTTTGGAGGTCCTCTTTTCATTTTTTAAAAAAGCTGTGTTTCTCTTCCTGTAATAGATGTGCCTTATTCTTAATTAATCTGGTTTGGTTTTTAAAAAGGAGGACCAAAAAATAGTGCCAAACTTTCACTTTCCATAACAGCTTTACTGCTTTTAAGAAGACTGTCTGAATACTGTCCTGTGACTCTTGAGCATTCATTTGTCATTATCTATGTAGGATTTGAATATCTTTTGGGGGAAAGTTAACTTGTCAATCTGCAGATGTGTAAGATAGAATGTGTGTTGGGGTGGTATTTTCTGTTTTTTTTAATAAGTATATTTTTTAAAAAGATCAATGTGTAAATACATTTACAAATAGTAGGAATAGCATTAAATGTAGAAGATCTTTAGTGGTCTTCATTTGATAAATTTGCATTCATAATCTAGTGTTCTTGGAGCCTTAGATCAGCCTAAACAGTCATAGTGTGGTATTCAAAGGCTTTCAAAATCATTTAGTGCTTTTGTAATGAGGGATCAAAATGTTTATGATAATGTCAATAAAACATTTGTACTTAAGATTTCATCTTGAATGTTGATTTCAGAAACTAGGGACAGGTCTTAAGCTATATTATAGCTAACATAATACTTTCCTTCTTTTGTTCCTGAAGGAAGAAAATGCTTTGATTGGTCTTCTCCTCCTTAACACAAGCTAATAACAGAGGTGATTTTCCTTCATTTTGAACCATAAACTGGGAAAGTAATTGTGATGATGAAGGAAAGCCCATCCTATAAAATAATCATATCACCTTAGAAATTTTGACTCATGTGGCCTAAGAACAGCAACTCCTTTTGAGGTAAAAACAAATGTTAGAATGTAAAAATAATTTTAATTAAAAATGAGAAAAAGTAAAGTAAAAAGTTATTTTAAAATATGTAGCTAAATACCAACACTATTACCATGGAGTAAAATAAGATATTTAGTGGCTTATAAATCAAATCAATCTATACAGTAACGGGTCAGCAAATAAAATACAAGAATCATAATTAATTAAGAGAAAAAGAAAACTGTAAGCCTAATATCTGAAAAAGATTAGAATTAATATTATGGTCTATTATGAAGGCTATAGAACAGTACTTGGCTATGATCAAGGAAATAAAATCAGATTAATATGTTAATAACATATTGAGATAAAACAAATCAGAATGATCAGAATATTTAGTAAAGAATGGAAATAATTTCTGGGGAGCATCTGCTTAGAGAGGGCTATATAGAGTATTGTTTCATCAATTCAATTATTCCTCAACTCATGGACATACTCTATTTGAAGAGTATTTTTTAGTGTCTGCCTTCAGTGACAGATATTGGGAGGACATTTAAATTGGCTAAGGAGAAGGCACTCCTGAATTTTGGGATCATTATGTGACTGAAATACATAGCTAATTGGCAAAAGTGTGCAAAGGGACTCAAGCAAATGTTTCTGGATAGAGTGGGCAGTCTACTTGCAGCTCTAAATCAATCACCTAGTGATTGAATTTTATTGAATCACCAAGTGCACATTAATAACCCCTCAAAGTAATGGGCTGGCCATGAAAAGTCATAAAAGTATAATTTAGCATATATTGGCTGGCTTCAGGTAGACTGAAAGCTGTCAATCATTATTAAAGAGGCCAAGGTGACTGGAAAAAAGGAAAACTTAATCCAGTAGGAGAAGATGAAAATCCAAGGAGAAGTTTCACTTTTAAGTAGGCCAGTTTCAAGACAAAAGATGATGATCAGAAGGCAATGAGATGCTTGAAATATGATTTTCAAAATATATAAAGATCTTGACTTGCTCACTTAGATGTTATTTAGTCTCCAGATCAGCCATCTTAGGGTGCTTAGCAAAAACTATGATTTTGGTTTAATTTCTAGGCATTCTTCTTGGCAGTGTTCAGCTAGTATATTAAAACTAATCTGTGTTTGAGATAGCAACAGCACTTAGACTTATATACCGCTTCATAGCACTTTGCAGCACTCTCTAAGCAGTTTACAGAGTCAGCATATTGCCCCCCAACAACCTGAAGGGTTGGAAAGATTTCAAGGGTAAATTAACCTTGAGATGGATGGGATTGAATTTCTGCAGTGGCAGAGTCAGTTTGCAATATTGCATTCTAACCATGGCACCAAAGTAGCACAGAAGCATCTGTCTATGAAAGAATACACATGTGTCTTATTTCCAAATGTTGACAGATGAAAACATGGGCTATTCAGTTTGTTGATAACAGAGTATTAAAAATAAAGGAGGCTAGAATACACCCTTGTCTTCACTCCCCCCTTAACAGAAATTTCTTTTGTGCAGTGGCTTTGGGTTTTCATCACTTTCATTCATCACTTTCATCCAGGAGTTTTACTGTATATAAGAATAAATAATCTTTTATTAATTGACAGAGTATTCTATTTGTCCCATAATGTGCATCAGAAAATGACATCAAAAACAAATTTAAAAGCAATAAATGTTTTAGAGCATGCTTTAGAGGAGTATTTTTCAACTAGATGTTAGAGAATTGAAGCATGGTCAATGATTGAGTGGCCTTTTCTGAGTCAATATATTCTTGGTCCTTCTTGACTTTGGAGGTTTCTGCAGTCTAGTCTACAAGAAAAAAAACTGCAAGGTCCACAAAATAGACAAAGTAAAAGGAAATGAAGAAGCTACAATGCCACCTCAAGCTTAACAATTGCTTATGAAAACAATTTTAAAAAATCTGGATAGTGGACATTACAGTACCTGGAGACAGCAGAAGAGAAGAACTGGAGAAAAACTTAAAATAAAATAAAATAAAAATGCAAACAGAAGCAGAAGGAATGTGGCAAAGAAAAACAAAGAGAAAATCAATATTAATATTGATCTTGGATGCAATTCTAAAACATTTAGAGTGCAGCTCGACAGCATCAATATTGACAAATCATCATCTGTCAATTGCAAAAAGAAACTACTTGGAACAACTTACATCCTGTGACAATACCTTTAATATTATTAAACAATATCTGCCTATCAGAGATCCTTGAGAAAGACTTGATGAGCACATAAAAATACCAAATTTAGTCTAAGTATTGTCTGACTGTGCAACTAATTATAATAATAATAAGGCATGAAATCTATGAAAATAGATAAAACTCTTCAATGATTATCATTTGAACATTTTAGATCTATGTATATTGGTGATAGTTTTCTGCTCCTTTTGATTTAGAGTTTTTTAAATGATGCTTCTTCAATGTTTTCTGACCTGTTTTATTAAGGCTTAAATAACATTGTATTTTATGTATGTGAAAGTTATTATTCAATTTCCTTTTGTATGTTGTTGGAAAATACTGACATTATGAAAATTGCAGATGATATTCCTTCCCATTCTACACAATCTGTTTGTATAACAGTGTAACAAGTGTATCACAATATTAAATTACTACTTGACATTTATTCCCAAAAAATGGAACCATAGTGATATTAGGAAGTGATATAAGGAAGCCTTTATTTGTGTATATATTATCAAATTGTTTATCTTATTCCCAATTGATATAAATGTTTGGCTAAACTGAATAAATAAAAATCCTACTGCATTTATGAGGAAAATAAATGAGATCTGCTAAATTCCCAGATTTAAAATTATAGGATAGAGATTGGGTTTTTAAGATGGGAGAAACAAGGAGGGTCACACACAATTGGTTTTAACAAGTTTTTAAACTAATTGAATTTCTGTAAGAAGTACTTGGATTGCCCCTAATTTTTTTTAAAAAAAGTGAATTCTATTAATCAGGTCTTCATTTCACAGTTTAATCCTGATATATTATAAACATCTAAAACTCTAAATTATTTTCTATATTGATTCATTTCTTGGATGTTATTGATCTATCCTTTTAAAACAACTAAAGATATAGTTAAAGTAGATCCCTGTTATTTGTAAAAACTCTCGAATAAAGAATTGGAGTTCTCAAATATCTTTCATACAACTATTAGTTACCAGGGGAAAAGACAATAACACAACATATCTAATTAAATGTTTTTGCAATTGTTTGACTTGGTGAAACTATTTGATCACTTGGTATATGAATGTGGAGTTACAATTTCTTAAAAAGTACACATTTAACATGTTCTTAAATTTAGAAATAAGGAGATCAGAGTATATCTTGGCCTTGATGAAAAATGACATACTCTTGCTCATGAGTATATGAGCAAGAGCTCTGCCTCCCTGTACTCACAAAAACTTTCAAATAAGGAATCTTAGAAAAAAAATCTCACCAGCAATGCAGATGGAATGGCACCAAAATATACTCTGGAAAAGGCCCCTTTATATTTACTTAGCATTAGAGTGATAGCTGCATTAGAGGGTTTTGAACCATCTAATATTTAACGATAGAATTCAGGAACACTGGTGATATAATATTGGCAGTTAAAGTCCTTAACTTTTTCTTTTACTACTGTATTGATTTGTCCTTCTTCAGGGTAAAGGGTCAAGCCTGCAATTATATAAAGCTAAGGCACCAGTGGGATTGATAGTCTGACAACAGAAGAGGCATCAAGCCTGTAGAATCAACATGATTTGAATTCTGAGATTAGAACTTTAGTCCAGGCCTGAGTCTTAATACTTAGCATGTTAGCTTCAACCTCATAACCACATCAACTGAGTATTTTGGGGTACTGAACAAAGTCCTAAGGAAAATTGATTAGATGACTTCATAAGCCCTCAGGTTTTTGTATGGACCAAGTTATAACCTGTACACAGGGAAAGCCAATTGAGGTGGGGTTGTAGTTTGACTATTCGTTATAAGGGATTATCATTGGTAGGATGAACATTTGACAGGAGAATATGAAAGGAGCCTCCAACTGGGCATCCTCTGGGCAATGGTGATGTCACCATTTAATCCTTTCAACCTGGAAGTACTTCAGCATTCCTAAATGACTAATAATCTGGGAGATTATGGAAGGATTGTGTTAATATTGAATAATCTCATGTTCCATTCATTTGAGTGAGCTTTAGGCTGGAGCATTTTGTGTGTGTGTGTGTGTGTGTGTGTGTGTGTGTGTGTGGTTGTGTTAAACACTCAGAGAATGAACTTGTCAGCATTTCAACAGTAGGGCAGCTGAAGAACAGAACAGCAAAGTGTTGAGGTATTAAGTTGCAGCAGTCTCTGATTGAATCTTTGATTTAATTGCCTTGACTTTGTATGTAATGGTTTGTTGTTCTTCTAGAGAAAGAGTGCCAAACAACTGAACAAGCTCTTCCTCATTCTCCATGGGAATTGTATTGTCTCTTTTATTAAATTTAGGGTGCTATACCTCCTGTGTTTATTTGGTCCTGAATAGTTGGTGGAGCACTCTGCTGTATAGATAGTTGCTAACTAAAATTTTAAACTCTGAGATACAGCTGTCCTCCCAGAATTTAGCAGAGGCCATACAGGTAATCCCTGATTTGCAATTAGTTGTTTAGAAATTGTTCAAAGTTATGACAGATCCCTCCAAAAGCTACTTATGATCCAGTTTTTAAATTATGACCACTGCAGCATCATATGTGCAAACGTCAGGTGGATTTGCTGTAATCGCACCCTGCCTGTTACTTCTCCCATCTTTCCCCATTCTGTCTCCCTGAGGTCCCGCAGCTTGGGTCTGCTTCCCCATCCTACTGCATGGCCTGCTTCATATTCATCAGGTCCCTCATCTTCTTTGCCATCCCCTATCACTGATCACTCACCTTTTGTACAGCTTTAAAGTACACATTGTGGAAAAAGAGCTTTCCTAAACCACATGGTACCATCCCAAAAGGAACTACCCCTTTGGGGGCTGCTCCAGAAATGTCACCTGCTTCCAGGACTGTGTCAAGGGGCCTGCTGGATTGCAAAGATGAAGTGGTGCTACTTATGTTCGATGGATCTACATACTTTTGGTGATCTATAAAACATACATGAGTGATCGGTGAAAGAGGAGTATGTGGGATCTGATGGGATGAGAAAGCAGGCTCAAGACCTGCAGGGACCTTAAGAAGTGGAAAGCAGAGCACAGAATGGAAGAGGAAGAGGCCTTGGGAGGCCTAGGGCAGAAAGACTTGGGGCTATGATTAGTGTCACAGGGTCTTCCCCACCTGTGAGGCACTCATGCTCTACTTAACAATCCACACAAGTTATTTAGCTTTCAGATTTGGGACACTCAATATAGGTCCAAGTCTTCCTGACCCAGGCCTCCAAAGGCCTCCCTCCTGTCCCAAGGCATTCTGTGCTCTATTTTCCTTATTTTGCTTGGGGTCCCCTCAAGCTTTGGGCCTGCTTTCTCATCCCACCAGATCCCACACATTCTCCTTCGCTGATCACTCACTTATCTTCTGTAGATCTATCTCTATAGAACATAAGTAGCACCACTTCATCTTTGCAACCCAGCAGGCCCCTTGACATGGTTGCCTTATTTAACAACCACCACAACTTGTCATAATGAGCAGCCTCCACCATCGTTATTATTATTTATTGATTTTATATTGCTGCCTATGCGCCCATGGCGACTCATGGCTTACACAATATAAAACCACATTTAAAACAAGAATATAACAAAATCACCCCCCAACTCCCATCCCCAGCCTAAGCAACAACAGATCATACAAGCCATTTAATGGGCTCTATCCCACTCTGGGTTCCCCAGGTCCGCTGGCAGAACTAGGTCTTCAGCGCCTTCCAGAAGAGTATTAGAGTGGGGGAGATTCTAATCTCTGTGGGGATGATGTTCTAGAGAGAGAGAGCCACCACAGAGAAGGCCCTTCTTCTGGGTCCCTCTCCCTCAGAGGTGGGACCTGCAACATTCGCTGCCTCCCCACTCTAGTGGATTGGGTAGATGTGACTGGCAAGAGACAGTCCCTCAGATAACCTGGTCCCATGCCATGAAGGGCTTTAAAGGTGACAACCAGCACCTTGAACTACACCTGGAAGCAAATTGGCAACCAATGCAGCTCCCGCAGGAGAGGTGATACATGTGCACACCGGGTTCTGTACCAAACCATGCTGGTCTCTGCATTTTTCACCAACTGGAGCTTCTAGATGCTCTTCAAGGGCAGCCTCATGTAGAGTGCATTGCAACAGTCAAGACAGGAAGTGACTAGGGCATGAGTGTCTGAGTAGGGACTGTTGTTCCAGGAAAGGGCATAATTGGTGCACAAAGGCCTTCCTGGCCATGATCGCCACCTGCTCTTTGAGCAGGAATCGTAAGTCCAAGAAAACCCCTAGATTATGCACAGGGTCTGTTTGGGATAGTGCCACCCCATCCAAGACCAAAGGTAACAATTCTCCTTGAGCCAATGAACCCCAAACCCAGAGCCATTCAGTCTTGCAAGGGTTTAGTTTCAACTGTTGCTCCCCATCCAGCCCTAACTGCTTCCAGGCACTATGAGAGGGAGGACACGGCATCACTTAACTCACCACGGGCTGAGATATGCAGCTGAGTATCATCAGCTTATTGGAGATACCTTAGTCCATGATGATGAATGATCTCACCCAGTTGAACAGGAGCAGAGAGAATACCAAGCCCTGCAGAACCCCATGAAGCAGTGGGCAAGGACTGGATTTCTTGCCTCCTATCAACACTGACTGAGAGTGGCCACAGAGAACCAGGACAGCACAAAGAAGAGAACCAGGGCAGCACAAGTACTTCCACTCCCATTCCCCAAAGCTGCCCCAGGGGAATCCCATGGTCAATGGTATTGAGAGGTGCCAAGGGATCAAGTAGAGTAAGGATGGATGCACTACCCCCATCCCATTCCCACCAGGGGCATCCAGAAGTGCGACCAATGCTGTTTCTGTCCTAAATCCAGGCCTGAATACTGACTGGTAGGGGTCGAGATAATCAGTTTCATCCAGAAACCTCTGAAGCTGCTGCACGACCACTTTCTCAACAACCTTCCCCAAACAGGGAAGATTGGAGACAGGCCAGAAATTTTCCAAATGGGTGGAGTCCAGCAATGGCTTCTTAAGAAGATGGCAGACCATAGCTTCCTTAAAATGCTGGGCACCACCCCCTCCTGTAGGGAAGCATTAATCACCACCAAAGTCTGCCCACCTGTCACCTGGGAAGTTTTCACAAGCCAGGAGAGATGTGGATCTAAAACACAGGTGTTTGCGTGTATAGTCCCTGGGATCATTATGATCATATGTTGAGGTCTACATGTCCATGATTATTTTAAATCTTAGAAAATGTTTAAGTTTAAAAATCATTGAGAAAAATGTAAAATGACTAAAAGTCAGTATTTTTCTTTCAAGTACATGCCATCTTGGTATCCAGGAGATTTCTATACTTAGTGCAGAGGTGGTATTCAACTGGTTTGCACCTATTTGGGCGAACCAGTAGCAGTTATTTGGCGTGGGTTGCTGAACTGGTGGTGACCCCTGGCTGGCCACACCCCCGACCCAGTTGCCCAGTTGCTCACTTGCCCCGATCGCTCTCCTAGCTTTCCGTTCCCCACGTCCTCTTCTTCCCCGGGGTGAAAGGAAGAAAGGCATAGACCTGCAAGTATCACTTTCCCCGTGTGAGTTAAAGAGCCTGGAATGAGAGGGAGTGCAGGCTGACAGAGGGGGTGGAGGTGAATCGAGCCTTGGAGCACTTTTGCAATGTAAAAGAAATGCATTTTGAAGCAGATCCTTCAAAAACTTCTCCAAGGATTCCCCATGGACGCTGCAAGTATTGCTTTCCCCACGTGATTAAAGTGCCTGGAATGAAAAGGAATGCGGTTTTTTTGACAGGGTTTGGGGAATCCACTCCAGCCTTGGAGAAATTTAAAGGAGCTGCTTCAAAATGCATGTCTGCTAAGCTACCAAAGTGCTTTGTGTGTGTGTGTGTGTGTGTGTGTGTGTGTGTGTGTGAGAGAGAGAGAGAGAGAGAGAGAGAGAGAGAGAGAGAGAGAGAGAGAGAGAGAGAACTCTGTGGTATTATTTTTAATTGTTCCATTATTTATCATATGTTAATATTTTACAAATCACCAAGATTTTTCTGGTTTTCCTTTGCCCAGGACTACTGCATATTTTTCAGGGCTTACATGCATTCAGTGTCAATAATGCAGAACGTAAAATACACATGTGTTTAACAAGAATTGAAAGGGACTTTGGAGGTCTTCTAGTCCAACCCCCAGTTCAGGCAGGAAAACAGGATGCCAAACTCTGAGTAGAGATCCTGGGAAAGGTGTCAGAATAACAGAATAACACTTAGAAGGGATCTTGGAGTGAACCCAAAACCATTTCAGAGAAATGGTTGTCCAGTCTTTTCTTTAAAACTTCCAGTAATTGAGCACCCAGATCTTCTGGAGACAGGCAGTTCCACTGGTTAATTGTTCTCACTGCCAGGAAGTTTCTCCTTAGTTTTAGGTTGCTTCTCTCTGTTCAGTTTCCATCCATTGCTTCTTGTTTGCATTCTGCTTCTTTGGAAAATACATTGTCCCCAGGGGTGGGTTTCTCCGGGTTCTGTCCATCTCTGTAGAACCAGTAGCTCTGAAGAGCAGCAGACATAGAAGCGGTTCTATGTCTGCTGATGTTTTTGCCCACCCACCCATCCAGGCTCTTACCTGACCTTTATTTCCTGTTTTTTCAACTTCAGCTGCCGTGCGAGGCACAGCTGCAGTTAAAAAGCAGGAAAAAAGTGCTGTTTCAAAGGCTGCTTCTCTGCACACAGCGTGTTGATGACAATTTACAGGTGCGCACGCACAACATGCAGGAAAGCACATTACAAATCACCAAACCTCGTAAATCATCAAACCAGTAGTTAACCCTGTTGGATCCCACCCCGGATTGTCCTCCTTTCTTTGTGACAGCCCCTTAAAAGCCTGTTGCCTATCACACTCTTGGGTAAAGTATGTGAGCCATTTCCTCTTTTCAGTGGTCCATGAAAATACATCTATAGTATGCAGATAATAAAGTAAAAAAAGGTGAACAACATTTTTACAGAACTATAAATAAGTTAAGGCTGGATGACAAGGAATGGCTGGGAGGGGAGGGGTCAGGTAAGGCACCCTTTGATGCAAGTGACATTGAGTTGACCATGCCCACCCAGTCACATGACCACCAAGCACACCCACACAGTCACATGACCAAGATACACCCACACAGTCACATGACCACCAAGCCACACCCACTCAGTCATGACTACCAAGCCATGCCCATCAAATAAGCCATGCCCACAGAACCGATAGTAAAACATTTTTAATCCCACCACTGATTTAGTGGAATATAATCTGCAGGAATACATTTTGAGAGAGAGTGAGAACTACTGTCATTAGGAGGATTAATTGCTATTGGGCAAAATCCTATGTTGCTGCAAAGCTATGGCATTAGTTGCCATAAACATAGAACATTCTTAAATATAGAAATTTCCATATAGGTAGAGTCTTATGCAGCCTTTGGATTTTGAGTAAATTCTAGACCAACTAATGCCATAGCAGATTTTGTCATTGTAACCTTAAGTTCCTGTAGCTTCTGATTAGCATCTAGCAAGCTGGTCAAAAATGCAATAACTTTTAACAGTTAAAAGTCCATTCTTAGCAACTCCACATTCATATTCAAATTTAAAAATAGTTTTAAAAATGTCCTCCCCCTTTATTTCCTACAGAAGCCCCATCATCACAACAAGGGAAATTTACTTCCCATTAAAAAAAGGTATAAAATTTATTAGTGATGATTGTAAAAGAAGAAGGAGAAGGAGAAGACTTACATGCTATATTCTTGAACTGGAATAAATCCTTCACTTTTAGTTGTTTGAAAGTTGCCACAGCTACAAAAGTGGTCAGATGGTTTCAAATTTAATTTATGACATTTGGAATACTCCATACTATTCCATATTAAAGAATATGTGTGTATTATGATCATAAAATAAAATTAGTTCAACAAAACATTTTATTAGACATTAATCTGCTTTAAAATGATTAGCTATCGGTTTCATTATGCCGGCAGGATAACAGGAATAGAGGACATTATTTTATTAATGTGATATTATTAAGTGTGTTAATGAGATGATATGAATGTACGTATGAATTATTTAGACCGTTTTGGAATTTATCACTATGAAGAATTATAGATTAGATAGCACAAATACATTTTTATTCCTGATAAATTGAAAAACAGTGGACCTTTGAGATTATAATCTTGGATGAGTAATATGTGTTAATTTTCTCCAAATGAACTGACTACCAATGTAATAAATTGCTCAACATTTTTCCATGTGACCAAGGCTTTGTATTCTAGTTTTTCAATAAAGTAGAATTAGTTCATCTGCTTGTGATTCTTATCTGATTTATCCCAGGATCCCAATACATTCCAATGTAAATTGTATGATAAAGTATTTAATTATACCTGTGTCACAGTGTGGATGGATAATTGGATGATGGATATGTTATGCCAAGCATCTTTAAACTGAGTTACTGATAATTGACTCACTACCTCTGCTGGAAGTTGTTCCTATTTTCCACTATTCTTTCTGTGAAGTAATACCTAACATTAATTTTGAACTTTCCTCCTGTCAGTTTGAGGTTCTGTCCCCATGGGCTTGATTTTTGCTTAATATTGAAAATACTGCCTTCTAAAACCTTATTCACACCTTAAAATATTTAAATATTTGATCGAGTTCCCTCTTTCTCTTTTTTTCTCAAGGATGTACACATTTAGTTCCTCCAATGTCTTCTGATATGATTTGTCCCTTGCATCTTGCATCATTTTTGTGTTATCATTTTTTTAAAAAAAACCTAAGATCTCCAGAACTGGACACAGTATTCCAAATGGGATCTGATTAAATTCCTACATAATGGGATTAGCACCTTCTTTTTCCTACTAGTGATTCCTCTATTGATGCATCCCAAAATTGTGTTTGCCTTCATAGCTGCCTGGCTGCACTGTTTGCTCATTTTGCAGTCGTCTCCTATGAACACATTTAAATCCTTTCCTTCTGTTCTAACATTGTGCTGCTAATACTGTACCCTGCCAAAGGATTTTTCTCCTACTTGTATGATCTTACATTTAGAAACATTGAATTCCAATTACACGTTTTTAACTAATTTTACAGCAATGCCAAATCACACCCATAAGAACATCAACTTTATTACTATAAGAACATCAACTTTATAACACAACTTTGTGTCATCAGAAAAAAAAGACAAACTTTAGTTAGAAAACATTCCGTCATACCAGTTATAAGCATATTGAACAGAACAGGATGTAGGATTGAGTTTTATGTATACCAATTATGACTGGTCTCTGTTCAGAAAGTGACCCATTAATAATCAATAATTTTATCCCTGAATCATTTTCCTATTTATCAATCACCCAGTGGTTAAGCCCTAGTCTTTCAACTTTTTTATGAGCTCATTATATGGTACTATATCAAATGCTTTGCTAAAATCCAGATAATGTCCACATGTATCTTGATCTCCTTTATTTTTCTACATATATTTGCTGTGAACCAAAATGGGTTCTCTTTCTTTTGCTTATACTAATGTGCCTCACATAAAGACTAGTTACCTCCAAGATGGCTGATTTTATCAGAATCCTTGAACACTGACTTTATACCATCCTTCAAGTTTATCCCTCCATTTCAGAAAAATTTTTCTCTGGAAGGATGTAACAATGTGAGTTTTTATGCTTTTAATCATTTACAATGAAGCTACTTATAACAGATATATACAACACAATCTTATTGTTCACATAGTATTAGGCAGGAATTCAGATTTCTTAACAACCGATTCTGTGGGCGTGGCCTAATTTGTGGGTGTGGCTTGGTCATGTGACAGGTGGGCATAGCTAGGTGGCTATGTGATGGAGTGGGCATGGCTAGGTGGCTATGTGACCGGCAAATCAAATATAAGTGGCCCTCGCTTAATGGCTGATTGCTTAGCAAGTGTTCTAATTTACGACTGATCTCCCCATAGCTACTTCACCTGTTTTTGGTATTTTGACAGCCATGTACACACACACACACACACACACACACATACACACACACTCTTATGACCAGTTAGAACATTCCACACAGTCTTGCGACTGAGGTTTTCTGTGTTTTTTGCCAGTTTCCAACAATTCCTTCTGGTTTCCAGTTAAAAATGTCCATTGGGAAAAATGGACTTGTTTAACAGAAGTATTTGCTAAATGACCACTAGGTTCACCTAACCCAGGAGTCTGCAACCTTAAACACTCAAAGAGCCATTTTTCTATTTTCTTTTAAACAGGTGTCTGTCTCTTTCTTTCTCCTCTTTCTCAACTCTCTCTCATCTCTCATCTCTCTCCCTCTCTTTCTCTCTCTTTCTCCCTCTTTCTATTTCTCATCTCTCTTTTTCTCTCATCTATAATTGCTAAGATGGGAAGCTGTTTTTTTATAATCCTATTTCTTTGCAGTTTTTTTCACACACATTTGTGCATATGTATCCAATACTCTTTTTTCCATTCTGCTATGTATTCAAAATGGGCAATGATTGTGTGTGTGTGTGTGTGTGTGTGTGTGTAGCATGTATATATGTGTATTATGTATGTGTATGGATATGTATATATCGCTTTTAATGTGTGCCAGTGTACTTACAGTAAAAGAAATGACAAAGTTATCTTATCTCCCTTCTTTCCTTCCCAACCCCATTCGTCCCCATACCCTATTTTGTGTTGGTTCCCCAGCCAAGTACTTTCCAGGTCTGATCCTGTTTAGCTTTCTAAAATCAGCCTATTGAAATAAATACCAAACTAAACTGCCCCATGATTTATCTAACATCACTATCTTGCACTTGATTTCAATGTAAACAGACAATCTGCAGTATTACTAAATTTTGTTAGGCATCTACTGAATGTTATTCTCTCTTCCTTGATAATCTAGATTCTAGTCTTCACTGGACAAAACAGTGTGGAGTCACTGCAAGAGCAGCTCATATTCCTTTCTCCTTGAGCAGCCTCATCCCCTCCTTCTCATTTGTGAAGCACGCTAAGTTTAAAGGTGCTGCAAGAGGCTGCTCGCTGAAAGAAATGTGGGGAGACGCACAACTTTTCTCCGTGCCAAGAGAGCTGCTCTCTCTCTCTTTCTCATCTCTACTCTTGGCACGGAGAAAAGTCCGTGGGAGTAGCAGTTTTTTTTTTTTTTGAAAGAATTTTATTAATTTTTAACAAACAAACATATACAAACAAAACACAAAACATAAAAAACATAAAATATCTTTTTGGACGGCAGTTTGATCCTGAGTTACATCTTTTTGTACAGACATAAATTCAAGTTCATGCTTGCTTTTATATAGCATTCCATTTCTTATTTACTATTTACATTTTCTATATAGCTTCTCCCCTCTTTTCACTCTCTTAATTCTATTATATTTATTTCATCTCAATTTAAATCATTATACTTATATCCTTTGTCTGTCCTGTTTCAGCTGTCTATTATCTTTTCTCATTAACACAAAATTTCTTCTGTAATGACTGATTGGAGTATAATGCCTTGTCATACTTATCCTTCCCCTAGTTTTAAAGCTTAACATAACACATAATTTTCATTCAGATTCTGCATAGTACATTCTAAAGATAGACTCAATATTTTAAAACAAGAAAAATTTTTTTTTAAATATATAATATAATTAAAACAACAATCCATAGCAATTGAAATTATATCATTAAAATTAATATTCATTTAAGTCTTAAACATTTTACACAATCCTTTCTAAATAAGTATCATGCTTCTATGGGAACACTTATAGATTTTGCTTAGTTACTTCCCCCTATTTCACTTATATTTTAAAATATTATACAATGACAATGTTCCCATTTTTCTTTAATTCAATTCTCTCATATTTGATTTCATTTATTTTATTTAAAATTTTTTTTCGCTAAGTTACATTAAATATTTTGTCCCATTTTATAATCATATATTATTCCAATTTTCTAACATTATTTCAAATACAAATACAACAACACAGTCTTATGTACCTTTGCAGAATCTCTTTTTCAGTTATATGTTTACCCATTATCTCTAAATAAATTCTGTTTCTTTACATCTTGTTTCAAACCTTTGTAGCTTCTCTTCCCTTCTTTCCTCCCTTGCTTCTCCACTCTACCCTTTTTACCCCCTTGTCTCTTAATCTCCACCCTCTTGTGTATTCTTCTTTTCTGTTGCTTTCTGATGTTGTGTCCACTTTTCACCTTGTTTTTCCCTTTTTTGGTTGTTTTTTTAAGTCTTAAATTCTCCATTCTCTTTCTCCCCTTTCCCCTTTCTTTCCCAAATAAAGTTGCTTGTTCATTAAGGATGGTTTCTTCTTCATCCCAATCTTCTTGTTCTTGTAGTTTCTCATATGTAGAAATTGCCATTTCTAAAAAATGAAAAACAGAGCCAAAAGAATCCTTCCCTTCTTGTTTCTCTTGTTTATATTTTATAAATTCCATTTTCAGTTCATCCATAAGTAATGCCATTGTAAAAAAAACAAAAAAAAAAATTTAATCGACCCAAATGATTTTAATCATTCAAATAAGAGTTTCCAAAAGTCCCAAAGTCACCAAACAATCCAAATACACAGTCTATTTCATTTAACACTTTCTTCTTTTTTTTACTTTTTTTTTCATTTTAATGCTTCAAAAAACTTCAAATTCTTTTTGATCTTCAATCCATCTGATAGAGTAGCCAATTATGATCCAAAATGGAAAAATCCAATAGTAAAAAGGCCCAAAACCAAAGAAGAAAAAGGATAAAATAAAAAGCAAAAATAAAAATATTACTAGAATTGAAATATACAAAAAGGCTGGCGAGTAGAGATTTCACAAGTATATATATATATATATATATATATATAGACTGCACACTGCACTTTATTTATTTATCCAAGGCTCTTATTATGACTCTCTTCTCCAGCAGCTTCAAAGCCAAGCCTCAAGTGTTGAGATATTGATAAGAGTCCAGGAAAACACCTGTAATAATATTTTTCTGTGCTCTCCCTCCATCTTATCACATTAAAATGACCTTGAGAAGGAGTGTTTATACATTTCTCCCCAATTCAAATAAAGTACTTTCAAGCCTCTAGTTGGCAGTGTTGCAAGATCTCTTAATACTTTTTCCCCCCCCAGCCAGAAAGAAGAGTAATGTATACAAAACTCAGAGGAAAAGAAAAAAAACAAAAACAAAGGGGGCCTCTATCCTAAAGAAAATTAAAAAATCAAAAGAAGCATAAAAATATATATAAGAAAAAATTCAATCTGGTTACCTACAAAGTCACATTAAAGTCCTCAGAAAAAGAAGTAGTAAGGAAAGAATCCAAGCCTCAATTTGACATCACTTTAAAAAATGCCGCTCAAACAATTCCAGTCAAACAAAAATAAAGTCACAGGTTTCTTCTTTGTTCAGGATATCCTTTCAGGTCTCAACCAATTTACAATACAAAAGAGGTTTCTCACCCAACCGACACACACTCG
>BLBF01000019.1:16742008-16797105 GCA_015471245.1 Laticauda colubrina | reverse complement strand
CCTTGAGAAGGAGTGTTTATACATTTCTCCCCAATTCAAATAAAGTACTTTCAAGCCTCTAGTTGGCAGTGTTGCAAGATCTCTTAATACTTTTTCCCCCCCCCAGCCAGAAAGAAGAGTAATGTATACAAAACTCAGAGGAAAAGAAAAAAAACAAAAACAAAGGGGGCCTCTATCCTAAAGAAAATTAAAAAATCAAAAGAAGCATAAAAATATATATAAGAAAAAATTCAATCTGGTTACCTACAAAGTCACATTAAAGTCCTCAGAAAAAGAAGTAGTAAGGAAAGAATCCAAGCCTCAATTTGACATCACTTTAAAAAATGCCGCTCAAACAATTCCAGTCAAACAAAAATAAAGTCACAGGTTTCTTCTTTGTTCAGGATATCCTTTCAGGTCTCAACCAATTTACAATACAAAAGAGGTTTCTCACCCAACCGACACACACTCGTTCAAGCCACTTTCTTTTTGGAGCTGTCCCGACTTCAGCAGCTTTGGAGGCTGCCTTTCCACCGTCAGCAAAAGGGCTTCTCCCGGATCAAACCAGAGATTTTGCGATATCTCTGGGATCCTGGGACTGTGCCCTTCACAATCCCCATCTCTACGGGACGGTTTAGGTCCATTAGGACCAACCAGGGGCGAAAATATCAGCTGCGATCTCAGAGCCCCGAGATCGCAGCTGTAGCACCGAGACGAAGCTCCGCCTTCTCCCGGGAGTAGCAGTTGAGGCAGTCAGTCACCCGTCCTGGGGCTCACACTCACCTACAGGGGCAACGAGACAGCAATGGTGATGGTGGTAAGGAAGGCAATAGCGATTCCGGCAGTGTCTGGGGATCCGGGACCAGCTCCCCCTGCCACCTGTGCAACTGCACACATGGTGAATCAGGGCTTCCAGGCTCTGCTCACTGCAGCTACCATCAGCTGTCCTGGACTCAATCAAGAGGCACCTTGCCAATGCTAACTTCTGCACATGTTCCTTCCTGCTGCTCTTGCTTGGAGAGCGAGCTGAGACTTGCAAGCTTTTCTCTATGCCTGGAAAGAATCTCTTGCTCTCCCAGCTGGAGCAGCAGATGAGAGAAGCAGCTGCTGGAGAGAAGTAGCCATTGGCTAGAGCCTATACTAGCCTATCCATATGTTCCTTCTTGCTGTTCTTGCTAGGAGAGCAAGAGAGTCTTTCCTGGCATAGCAAAAAGCTTGCAACTCCTCCTCCCATCAGGAACCAGCTCTTGGGCAACAGAGAAGCAGCCAGGTTGAATCCTGCTTCTCTCTGCTCCCTGGGAGCTGTTTTACAATGGGAGGGGGATTTGCAAGCTTTTCGCTGTGCCAGGAAAGACTCTCTTGCTCTCCCAGCTGGAGCAGTAGGTGAGAGAAGTAGCTACTGACCTGGCCAGAGCCTACACTAGCTTCTCCATATGTTCCCCAGTAGAAGGCAAGTGGTGGGAGAAAGGTGACCAGAGGTGGCAGCAAAAGGCAAGGGATGGGAGGCAACCAGCAGCAGCACAAAAGTAATGTAGGGGAAGGGGGAAGGTGACTGGCAGTGGCAGATGGGGCTTGCAGAGCTTCACTCACTCAGGGAGATCAGTTCAGGCAGGGCCGCAGTGGAAGGCAGGCAGCAATGGCTGGCATACAAAAACAGGCTGCAGCCAGCGATGTCACACATGTGCAATAAGGACTGACTGGGCAGGGAGCAGAGAAGTGGGCAGAGAGGGATAGGGCCAGCCATAGGCCTTGTGAGGTGGAAGCAGATCAAAAAACACCAAAAGATTCATTGATCCAAGGAAAACAAGGTTTTATTCACGTGTCTGCAGAGACGGGTTCCCTCAGGCATTGAAGGAACACAGAGCAAAATTCAGGCAGCATTTTTATACCCTAACTGTCCGCCCCCTCATACGAGGGCTTGGCTCACATTCTTTCTGTTTTCAAATTGACACATATATTTCGAAGGTTCATACTAACTCCCTATCTAGCAAAAGCAGTTACACGGTTTCTGACATCGCGGCACTTTATTACAATTCCCCATTGTTCTAGCCTTATCTTGTTTTTTTCTCTTGTGCACAAACTGGAACACTTTCTTATTTAGCAGAGCTACTGAGTTTGAGACACACTTCCTTATTTAATTCAATGGGTCATCCAACATGACTTCGGTTCTGCTCACAGCCTGATTTACTGGTTCTCCAAACTACAGAGAATCATAAGAACTGGTTTTAATGAACCAGTCCAAACTGGTAGAATCCCAACCTGGTATTAGGTTTCCTCTTAAGTCTCCCTTCCAGAGGCTATCCCCTTCATCTCTCCTGCCTCCCCTCTTCTTTGTCTCTTCCTATTCTGGAGGAAAGAAAGAAATGGGCTGGATTTACTATAGGTAGTCCTGTATCTGGTCAGCCAATATTCTCAGGATCTTCTCCAGAGATCAGGGTTTCAACAACAATAGATAATCCCCTTCTTTCTGTCTAGATCAGGCCTGTAAAACTTGTGGCCTGTGGGCCATGTCCATGCCCAGTTCAGTGAAGGAGGAAAAAGTTATGATACATCACATGATGCTGCCAGGACACAAGGTTGACACCTTGATCTAGAGGTTGCCTGTAGGCAGCTTAATCCCTTCTTCCTGTCATGGGTCTTGGGAGAAAATGTCCCCTTTTTGGTTCTTTCCTTGTTGCACAGAGGTCACTCAGGTTTTTCCTTCCCCAACCAGAAATTTCCAACTATTTTGCATTCTCATATAGCTTTATTCACAGCGGACTCTGCACCTGCAGGAATACACTAGGAAGAAGAAGAAGTTATAGCTTTATTCACATCTTTTCTAACACTCCATTTTGCAGTTTGCTTTCTTCTCTTTCCATCTTCTCCTTGTTCTGTGCCTTGCACAACCAGAACTGACCTCCCTTTCCTCATTTCACTTGCTGATTTGTGCTTGCAGAATAGTAGCCATCTCAGGCCACAGAATATAATACAGAATAACAGAGTGGAAGGGACAACCCCCTGCTTAAGCAGGAAGCCCTATATCATTTCAGACAAATTGTTGTCCAATCTCTTTTTTAAAACTTCCAGTGTTGGCATTCACTAAAATCTATAGTCTGACAGCAAAGCATTTAGAAAAGGAAAAGTCAAAAATGATCACATTAAACAAAACTATCATCTCAGCTCAATTCAGAAAAGGTAGGTGTGAAGAATACCATTATAAAACAATAAATCAACAAAATTTTACTTTATTTGCAATTGAAGAATAACGACTGAAGAAAAACCCATCTAGATGACTTACCTTTATCTGTTAAAACTATTGTGTAGAAAATTCACTGAAACTGGGAAGTGGAATAAAGATAATTTAAAGAGAAGTTCTAATTTTTCAAAAGGAGTTTCCGAAGAGTGCTATAAAGCTGTAGTGTTTGTCTTCACAAAGCAGAACTTGTAGGTTATTTGAGAAACATACTTGTTCCTTATGGGTAGTTTTCTTAACAACCACAACTGAGATTGGCAATTGTCACTAAGTGACATGATAATTAAATGAGACACCATATGACTGCACTGGATTTATTATTTTACTTTGCTGCAGTCATAAAATAATCACTTCTAATCATTAAATGACACATACATGACTGCAATTTGCAATTTTATTTCTGGCTTTCAAGCTTTTTGCTTGAGGCTTGCAAATAGTGATCACATGACTACACGCCAGTTGTGAAGCACCTGAATGGTAATCACAAGACAAAGGGATGTTGCAATGGTAACCAATACAAGATCATATTGTCCTGATGATAAGGTCACTTTTTCAGCATCGTAACTTTGAATGGTTATTAAATGGGACAGTGGTAAACCAAAGGCTACCTGTATTAGACTTGACATTTAGCATAATAACATTGGACTTGGCTCAGATAATCTTCTTGGTGCATCTCTTTGCTAAGCCCACAGCATCCAAGTATCAATTGGAGAAGAAATTAAAACCCCTGTCACACTGCACCAACGGATGCAAAGAGGATATAAAACGGACAAAAAAGCTTGCCATCTGTTGGTTAACGTGATGTATCCGTTCTGTACTCACTGCCTTCGTTTTGCTTCCTCTCTATCCGCCCAGCATCCGTTTATGGACCTTTCATCCACTCAGAAAGTTTTGAGCTGCTCAAAACTTTTGCGTGGAAAATGTATCCAATTCGTCCATTTTGCATCTGCTACGCATCCGCTAGGCATCCGTTCTGCATCCGCACAACTCACATCCACTCAGACGCAGGGAGGAAGCGGAATGGACGTGGAACGGATGCAGAACGGAAGCCTAGCGGATGCAGCACGGAAACAAAGCATTTAAAACGGAAAAAACCTTCGCAGAGGGAACTTATCTCGATATTAAGGATGTCTAGAGGATGCCTAGAGGATGCCTAGAGGATGCAAAGGGACACCTATACTGCCTATAAAAAGGGGGAGCAACTCACCTGCATCTCGCTTTCAGACCAGCAGCCCAGCTGTGCAGACCTCTGCAGCCTTCATCTGACTCTTCCTCTTCCACAGCATCCAGTCATGTCCACCGTGGATCGTAACTAAGTCCTTTTGGCAGCCACCATCCTTCTGCAACAGTGCGAAGCTGTTAAGCCTGGGTTCCCCAACCAGGGTTAGGTAGACAAGCTAAACAGAATTTGCAGCGTTAGTCAGATAGGCACACAGATAAATGAGTGAGCTAAGCTTGTATGTTTATTAACATACAGTAAAAATAACAGATACGCTTGTGCTATCAAGAATATATTTTATTCCAGTATAAGTTCATGGCATAATCAAATAACAGTCCAATATTCATTTACCATGTAGTCAGTCCATTCAGAGGTATTCAGTTAGCAAAGTCCATGTAGAATATCCTATGTCAGTTCACATAAATCAGTCCTTTGTTGTCTCTCCCGTTCGAGCAATGCAGTCTTGATTCCAAGCAGTAATCAGGGATCATCAAAGCCAGAGAGAGTGAGAGCAAGCTGTAGTCTTGCTACTTTTATATTGTTTTCTTAACCACTCCTTTAATTGCTATTTCACAGTTAAAGCTGTATACACTCTAACATACACTAACTATGATTCATAGTTATTATTTCACCTAAACCAGTTAGGGTAAACAATGTTATCCCTAACATTCTCCCCTTTTAGGTTACATAATAACTATGAATCATTTACATCTTTAGAAGATATTTTTCGCAACTTTCTTTAAACTTAGTTGCTCCTTGAGCTTTTGTAAATTGGTCAGCAATGTTTTCCTCTGACATGCAGTATTGCAATTTTACTAATCCATTTTTCACTGATTCTCTTACATTTAAATATCTTAAGTCAGTATGTTTTGATCAAGTTTTTACAGCAATACTAGTAGCTAATTTTATAGCTGCTTGGTTATCCTCATATACCATAATGGAATCTTTTATAGTTATACCCATGTCCAACAATAACTGTTTGTAGAAAATCAAGTCAGTGCATAATAATGACAGACATGAAAATTCAGCTTCCATGGTAGATAAGCTAATATGCTGTTGTCTGATTGACCTCCACCCTATTAGTGTTTTACCAAATAATATAGCCATACCAGATGTTGATTTTCTAGTGTTTATATCAGTTGCAAAACTTGCATCTGCATAAGCACTAAGACTCAAATCACCCTTTGGTTCTATATATAATGCATGGTTCATTGTTCCTTTAAGATATCTTAATATTCTTTTTAAGGATTGCCAATGACATTGTTTTGGATCTGAATTAAAACGTGCCAGCTGATTTACACTATAAGCTATATCTGGCCTTGACCAATTGCTTATATATGATAAGCTACCAATCAAAGATTGATATATGGACTTATCAAATTTGGGACTTTGATCATTAGTTTGCCAAACTTCCTGACTCATTGGAGTCTTTGCCGGTTTACAAAGTTCCATCTTATAAGTTTTAATTAATTGGCAAATTTTATCTTCTTGAGATATCTTAAAACCATTATTTGTTTTATTAATTGTCAATCCTAGATACCTTTTAATTTCACCTAAATGCTTTATTTTTATCTTTTTGGCTAATAATGATATAATCTCATTAGCTTCATTATTAGTCTTAGTTATTAAAGCAATATCATCAGTAAATAATAACAATAATGACACCGTTCCATTATTTTCTCTTTTAAACACACACGGATCTGCTAAACCAGATTTAAAACCTATATTGTTTAACTCTTTCACAATATATTGGTTCCACTCAAACCCAGATTGTTTCAACCCGTAAAGACTCTTTTTGAGTTTCCAACAATCATTACTATTTATTTTATTTTCTTTTATGCCAATTGGTTTTCTTAAATATATAGTGTGCTGCAATGGTCCATGTAGATAAGCAGTTTCTACATCTAAATGGTTAATGACATCGTTTTTCTTAGCTGCCCACACTAATGCTGCTCTTAAAGATGTAGCTTTAAGGCTTCGTGCAAAAACTTCATCGTAATCAGATGCAGTTTGATTAAATCCTTGAGCTACTAACCTAGCTTTATGGGTAACAGTCCCATCATTTCCAGTTTTTACTTTAAATATCCATTTGCACCCAATGGATTTTTCTCCTGGAGGTAATTTGGCATCTTCATACACTTTCATTACCTTTAATGAATTTAGTTCTTTTTCCATTGCCTTTTGCCAATTCTCCTGATCCTTAGCAGGATACATCCTAAGTTCATCTACACTAGTTGGAACTTTAGTTACTTGGCAAACTATACTTGCTTGATACCTATCAGGTGGTCTAGTTACACGTGTAGTACGTCTAGGTATTATAGGACTTACAGGTGGACTTTCCTCTATTAATTGTTCTTGATCATGTAACTCTTCCTGATCAACTATTTCCTCTTGTTCTGGTCCTATTTGCTCTTCGTGGACTTCTTCTTTAATTGGACTCTTCTTATAGCTAATCTCATCTTTCTGCCTTTTGTAGGGTTCAATAAATACTTCATTATTTAAATCTTGCTCTAATCTATTCCATCCTACATGTTCTAGGAATTTTGCACTAGCACTGGTGTAAACTCTAGATGTACCTGGTTCCCAGAATCTATAAGATCTATGATTAGATGTATAACCTACAAAAATCAATCTTTTAGCTCTATGCTGTCCTTTGTATCTAAGTTCTGTAGGGATATGCACCCATGCTAGTGCTCCAAATTTGTGCATGTAACTTAAATCAGGTTTTGTACCATGCCACAGTGTGAATGGTAATTCACCTGTTGTTGAATTAACAACATTATTTAATATATGATTACCACACATTATTGCTTCTCCCCATAAATTGTCAGGTAATCCTGAATCAGACATCATAGTTTGTGCCATTGATTGTAATGTTTGGTCTCTTCTTTCTATAAAGGCATTATGTTGTGGCCTATATGGTGCAGACATTTTATGTTGAATACCTAACATTCTAAGTCTGTTTTTAAATTTATTATTTGTAAATTCTGTACCATTATCTGTGATGAGAGTTACTAATTTCTTTTTAGTTTTTCTTTCTGAGAATTTTAACCAATTAAATAGATTTTGATATGTTTCAGTTTTGTTCTTCATTAAATAGCAAAACCCATATCTAGAATAGTAGTCCATTATACTTAGTATGTGGCGAGCTCCTCCTACACTTGGTTTTTTCGGACCTATTAAATCAGCAAATACTACTTCTAAAGGCTCTTTAGTAGTAAATCCATCAACTCTATTAGCCGGTATGACCCTGCTCTTATTTTGATTACAGGCATTACATTGCAAATACTTATTACAAGATTTCAAACTTATTCCTTTAGACAATTCAACAGTTTTCTTAAGCATTTTAAAATTTAAATGCCCTAGCCTTCTATGTAACAAGTGAATACATTCGTCATGATGTTTCTTATTTTCATAAATTGTGTTAGCCACCTTTAAACCATCATCATTTAACACATATAATCCACCTCTTAAAGATGCAGTAATTTTCTTATCTTCTTTTTCAAGTATGCAGTTATCTCCCTTAAATGTAACTACATATCCTAGTTTAACCAAAATTCTAACTGAAATCAAATTAAACTTAAGTTGTGGTACATAAAACATTTTTACATTCTCTTTTATAAAAGAACAATATGCTATACCTTCACTTTTAGCTTTCAGTTTCCAGCCATTGGCTAACGATATCTGCTGTTTACTCTGGGACATTTTAATAAAATTTTTGTTATCATTTGTTATACAATGGGATGCTCCACTGTCAACCACCCATAAATTATTTTTTACAGCTCCGTTAGTATACATGGCTAACTCTAAATGTTTATTTATCTTTTGATGATTTTTAGTATTCTGGCCAGCGTTCTGGCGCTTTGCCTTTTTACAAAATCTTGCCAAATGTCCTCTTCCTCCACAATTAAAATACTTTTTAATTGCGTATGCAGTAGGAGATTCATTATCTTCTTTTTGAGGTTGCTCCCTCCTTAATTCATCTCTTTCATGCCTTCTTCTGGCCTCTTCGATCAATCTGCCAGTTATATCTGTTAAAGTTAAATAGTCCTTTGGCAAAATTTCAAGTGAAGTTACTTAGTTATCATAACTTTCATCAAGTGAAGATAGAATTATATAAACTTGATGTTGTTCAGAGAAAATAAGTTCTTTCTCGTGTAATTCTTGGAAAATGCTTTGCATAGTTTTTAAATGACTCTGCATATCACCATTTGTTTGGAGACGTGTCCTGAAAAGCTTCCGTGTTAGATTTATGTGAGCACCAATATTATCTCGAACATAAATTCTCTTCAGCTTCTGCCAACACCCAGCAGCCGTTTTCTCTCCGTGGATATAAACAAGCTGTTGATCAGTTAAGGTTAACGCAATTATGCAAATGGCTTGTTGATTTTTATGCTTAAATTCTTCTATCTTTAGTCTGTCTTCCTCATCCTCTGGATCCCATTCTTCTACGTTTGTTGGATTTTCAATTATGTTCCACAGACCTTCTCTTCATAGAAGTAGACTACATTTTGTACACCATGATACATAGTTTGTTCCATCCAGCTTGGATATAAGGGACAAACTTTGTAGATTGGCTTGTGCCATGTTTTCTTATATGGATATAAAAATATAATTAATAAAACACAGCTGTCTGTTTACTGTAATGTATAACAATACAAACTCTCACTTTTTACATAAATCTGTTTTATCCTATTTAAACTGACTTTGCAGCCTCTGGGCCCATAACCAGTGTTAAGCCTGGGTTCCCCAACCAGGGTTAGGTAGACAAGCTAAACAGAATGTGCAGCGTTAGTCAGATAGGCACACAGATAAATGAGTGAGCTAAGCTTGTATGTTTATTAACATACAGTAAAAATAACAGATACGCTTGTGCTGTCAAGAATATATTTTATTCCATTATAAGTTAATAGCATAGTCAAATAACAGTCCAATATTCATTTACCATGTAGTCAGTCCATTCAGGGGTATTCAGTTAGCAAAGTCCATGTAGAATATCCTATGTCAGTTCACATAAATCAGTCCTTTGTTGTCTCTCCCGTTCGAGCAATGCAGTCTTGATTCCAAGCAGTAATCAGGGATCATCAAAGCCAGAGAGAGTGAGAGCAAGCCGTAGTCTTGCTACTTTTATATTGTTTTCTTAACCACTCCTTTAATTGCTATTTCACAGTTAAAGCTGTATACACTCTAACATACACTAACTATGATTCATAGTTATTATTTCACCTAAACCAGTTAGGGTAAACAATGTTATCCCTAACAGAAGCCATCTACAGGCTCTGTGAACTCTACTACGGGAAGAAAAGGAGGCGGCCAAGAAGCATCTGGGTGCGAAGATGGTTCACCAGAAGAGCAGAGGACGGACTGTACAACAAGCTGATGGTGGAGCTCAGGAACGAAGACACTCGGGCATTCCAGAACTTCATGAGGATGCCTCCAGCCATGTTTGACGATGTTGTGCAGCGGCTGACATCCAGGTTGACCAAGGCAAACACCAACTTCCGGTCCAGCCTGGCACTCACTCTGCGCCACCTGGCCTCAGGGACCACCTACAGGAGCATGCACTACGGCTGGAGGGTGCCACACAACACCATCAGCATTGTGGTCAGAGAAGTGGTGCAGGCCATCATCGAAGAATATAAGGAAGAGCTCCTCCAGTACCCCTCCACTGAAGAAGGATGGAAGAAAGTTGCAGAGCAGTGGTATCAGAGGTGGAACTTCCCCCACACCGTTGGAGCCATCGATGGTAAGCACGTGGCCTGCAAAGCTCCAGCCAACTCAGGGTCCTCTTATCACAACTACAAGGGCTTCTTCAGCATCATCCTCTTTGCCATGGTCGATGCTGACTACAAATTCATGTACATCGATGCTTCAGGCAACGGCTCATCTTCAGATACCCAGGTATACAGTGCAAGTGACCTCAAGGAGGGGCTGGAACGCAATCTCATCGTGGGCTTTCCAGATCCAGAACCCCTGCCCAATGACATGCAAGATGTGCCCTACTTCATCGGGGGGATGACGCCTTCTCCCTCAGAACCTACCTCATGAAGCCCTACACCTCCAAATACCTCACCCGTGAAGAGAGGATCTTCAACTACAGGCTGTCCAGGGAAAGGCGGGTGGTGGAGAACGCCTTTGGCATCCTGGCCAACAAGTTCCAGGTACTTCTAACCACCATGCAGCTTTGCCCAGAGACCGTGAGGAACATCGTGGAAGCTTGCTGCATCCTGCACAATCTCATGCGCACCCGCTACCCAGTCTTGCAGAACAGGCTCGTGGACCTCCAACAAGGCAATGGGGACATGGAGCCTGGGGAATGGAGGCAGGGGCAAAACCTGATAGACACTGAGGATGTGCATGGCCCCAACAGAGCCTCACGTGAAGGGAAGAAGCACCGCAACCTCCTGAAACACTGGTGCAACTCCCCAGCTGGAGCAGTGGAGTGGCAAGACAGGATGATAGATGATTAATGGATGCTTCTTTCAGCCTGTCTCATCACACGGATAAGATTGGGCCATGTGTATTGGGTAGGCCTACAATGAACAGGGCGTTTAATAAAGAGTTGTGTTTATGTTGACATGTGTGGATAATTATTACATTATTATTGATAATAAAGGGCCATAGGTGTGGCACCTGGGAGGGTGGACCATACAGTCCCACTATGCTTGCACTGTAGGTTTATCTTTCCCACAGTTATTACCCATCCCAAAGGTATCCCTGCCCATCCCACTGCTATTTCAACCCATCCCACTGCTCTATTAACCCATCCCACAAGCATGCAAAGGCTTAAACCATTTCTAAAAGTTTCCAGCAAGACTTTATTAAAAAAAAGAAATGAAGCAAGTGTGTGAATCAAAAACAGACTTTATTAACAACAAGCTATAAAACAAAAATGAATCTCTGGCACTCCTCTTGGTCGCTCAGTCTCAGGGGTGAAGGGTCCAGGTGCTGTGTTGGTGGCTAGTGCTGGAGTGCTTGTCATTAGCTCCTCCAGAAGCAGAAGCAGCAGAAGTCCCAGCTCCAGAAGAGCGAGCCCGTGCTGCAGAAGCCCCAGCAGAACCAGAGTGAGGGCCAGGAGGCGGGATGGTAGCCCTGTCCCTCTTGCAAGGGCAGGCAGCAGATGGCTGAGGCTTGCTGTGCTTCCGCATGGTTGTGGGGTTGCTGGCTGGCAGGAAGGCTGGCAGGGAGGCAAGCACCAAGGCTGGCAGGCAGGCAGGCACCAAGGCTGGCAGGCAGCCTGGCATGCAGGCTGGTAGGCAGGCAGGCACCAAGGCTGGCAGGAAGGCTGGCAGGGAGGCTGGCAGGGAGGCAGGCACCAAGGCGGGCAGGAAGGCTGGCAGGCAGGCAGGCAGCAAGGTTGGCAGACAGACATGAACCAAGGCTGGCAGGAAGGCAGGCAGCAAGGCTGGCAGGCAGGCTAGGCAAAGCTGTCAATCCATCCGGCAGCAGGTCTTTCCTCTGAATGGTGACCTGCTTCCGAGCTGCTTCCCTTATATCCGCAGGGCTTATGCAATGCATCCTCCCCGCATGCGCAATTAACGCTAGACATCCGTTAGGCTTCTGCTGTGCATCCGCTAGGCTTCCGCTCTGCATCCGCTTCATCCGCTGTGCATCCACTCTGCATCTGCTGTATCCGTTCCGCGTCCACTTTGCTGAGGTCCCCCGGAAGCCTAGCAGATGTGCCATCTGCTCCCATCTGCTTCCATCCGCAAGGCTTCCGTTCTGCATCCGTTTTCCATCCGCTCTGCGTCCTCCCCGCATCTGTTCCTTTCCGTGTTATCTGCTCCGGTTATGCAAATTTTTGCCCCTTCTGAGAGCGGATAACAATGGATTGGACATTTTTCTCATCCGTTGTGTCCTTTTTACTAACGTTTTGAATCCGTTGGGCAGTGTGACAGGGCCTTAAGCTCTCCTGTTTCTCCAAATGTTATCATGTATTTTTACCTAAGCATGGTACATCCATCAGGACTGGAAACAAATGTGGCCTTTATGGAACTGAGGTTTCAAATTAAATTTTCAACACTTTTAAATAACTTCTGTCTTGTTTTTCTTTTTTATTCACCAGATAATCAAATAACCAGATACAGATGATTAACTTCATAAACATGAGCCAATGAAAATATTTAGCATTACCATTTTTCACACTTATGACCATTGCAGCATCCTCATCAATCAAAATTCAGAAGATTGGTAACATTCATATTAATGGCAGTTTCAGTGTCTCCCAGTCATGTGATCCCTTTTTGTGACCTGACAAGCATAGTCAGTGGAGATGCCAGATTCACTTAACAATCATATTACTAACTTAACAATTGCAGTGATTCACCTAATAACTGTGACAAATTAGGGCATAAAATTGGGTACAATTCATTTAACAAATGTTTCACTTAGCCACAGAAATGTTGGGCTCAACTGTCACCAAAAGTTGATGACTGTATATTTATTTATTTATTTTAATCTACAGTCAAATGATATTTTGAATGCTGTTGTAATGATGAAATTGCTGATGAGATCCTTCCATTAGGAAGAAACTTGGATAGTATTTTAGTTGCAAAAAGTTGCTATATCAGTTTTCTATTCTGCAATAAAAAGCGATTCTAAAGGGAATACGGAAGAGAAGGATAAGGAGAATCTCTATTGTAGGGGTGTCAAACTCTTATTTTTTTAAGATCAGCATTGTGGTTGTCCTTCATGGGGTGGGGGGGGGTGGCCAGTGGATGAGGCATGGCCAGAGAGGTTGTGACTGCTTGATGTAGCTTGCGTGGGTGGTACCTATGGGTTTGGGCGAGAGGGTTTGTTCCCCTCACACACCTGACTGCAGTGGCGGGTGCATGAGAGGGGTGCTTCGCCAGCTGTCTCTGCAGGAATTGGGGGTGGCATTTCCCCATCTGCCAGATGCAACACATGGCACCAAGTCAGGTTCCCCCAAAGCGTGGCATCCCAAGACTGGGCCTTTGAGCCCCAGTCACCAGTTCAGCCAGCATCCTGCCGACTCGCCTGCTCATGCGGAGGGAAGCCCCGCTATCCCTGAGCCACACTTTCTGAGAACATAGGCCAAGTATGGAATTTGGCTGTAATCCTCTGCTCAGAACGGAGATACAGCAGATGTGGGGAGGCTGCAAGACAGAAGGCTGCCTTCAGTCCAGGGAAGGAACCACAGCCTCAAATTTCCATCTGAAGGAGCTGCTTCAATTGGGCAGCACCCTGAAAGCATTTGGGGGCTACTGCCTCTCAGGGCAGGGCGGAGTTCAGCTTTTCTTGCTGAGTAGCCCCAATGGAGGAAGTGCATCAGGCTGATAAGAAGTGGTAAAGTATGCCCAGGCCCAGCAGGCAAAAAACAATTACCACAAGTGGGGAAAGCCAGATCCCATGGGAGCTCTGGTTACCCAGGCCCAGCAGAGATGGGGGGAAGGCATGTGATCCTGGCTGGGCTTGGGCAGCCATAGCACTAATGCAGATCAAAATTTCCTTGCTTGTGGTGGCTGCCTTTTGTCTGCTGGGAATGGGCATGCTTTTACCACTTTTACTTGGCCTTTCTAGCTGGCCAGTTTGCCTCCTTCGGGCTGGGCAATCTGGTGCTCCAGGTGGTGACAGCAGTGGCTTATTAGACCTGCTGGTGACCTCAGTGGTGCCAGAATGCATTGGATGTACAAGGGGAACATGCTGCACACACAGGCCAAAGGGAAGACCCGCAAGGGGGCAAGGCGATGACCATCAACAACCTGTTCTCCAACTGCAAGCCAAAAGAGATGGGGCAGAGGAGGCAGCAGCCACCCCACACTCTCCTCACCTTGTCTTCTCCCATGGTGGCAGGTTAGCTGAAGGCAAAGGCACAGAGGAGAGGCATGCAGTCCGACCTCTGGATGCATCAGGCAGCCACCTACCCTGTCCCAACCACATGGGATGGAGCAGATGCATCAGGTGGTCTGCATCTTGTGCCTTCCCCTCTGCTTCTAGTGCCTCTGCTGCTATGTCTGTTTCTTGAAGGGCTAGCTGCAGAGTCCCTGCTGCTGGACACTTTCCCCCTGCACATGTTCACACAAACACCAGTGGCAATCCTGGAAATGATAAGTGGCTGGCCAGCATCACTTCAGTCCTGCCTATGCCTGCCTCCTGTGCACACACGTGTCTGCCAGGATGATCTGTTTCCATCCATTTTTCCTTGTCTGGCCTTCAGGTGCCTTGCAAAATAGCTTGACCTCCTCTCTGTGCAGCCCTTCAGATCTCATGTCTTCCCATGATCTCATGTCTTCCCACTGATCTCATGTCTTCCCTGGTCCTTCTCTTCACTAGACTAGCCATGCCTAGTTCCTATAACCATTCTTCATATGTTTTAGTCTCCAGTCCCTAATCATCCATATTGCTCTTCTTCACTTTTTCTAGAATCTCAACATTTTTTATAGTATAGTGACCCAAACTGGATACTGGATACCAATACTCTAGGTTTGGTCTTATTACGGCTTTATATTAGTACCTCACTTGATCTCCTTCTGTTAATGTAAGTTAGGATTGGCTTTTTTGGCTGCCGCTGCACACTGCTGCCTTATATTTAACTAGTTGTCCACTAAGACTCCAAGGTCCTTCTCACAGTTACTGCTATTAAGCCTGGTTTCACCCAGTCTATATATATAGTTGTGGTTTTTCTTGCCTTAGCGTAGAATTTTACTTTTCTCTACATTGAATTTCATTTCTCTACATTGAATTTCATTTCAGACTTCCAAGGTCTCTTCCAGCTCATTAATTCTATTCCATTCTATTCTATTTCAGAAGATTCCTGATGTGAGCAGAACCGAAGTCATGTTGGATGACCCATTGAATTAAATAAGGGAGTGTGTCTCAAACTCAGTAGCTCTGCTACATAAGAAAGTGTTCCAGTTTGTGCACAAGAGAAAAAACCAAGATAAGGCTAGAACAATGGGGAATTGTAATAAAGTGCCGCGATGTCAGAAACCGTGTAACTGCTTTTGCTAGATAGGGAGCTAGTATGAACCTTTGAAATATATGTGTCTATTTGAAAACAAAAAGAATGTGAGCCAAGCCCTCCTATGAGGGGGCGGACAGTTAGGGTATAAAAATGCTGCCTGAATTTTGCTCTGTGTTCCTTCAATGCCTGATGGAACCCGTCTCTGCAGATACGTGAATAAAACCTTGTTTTCCTTGGATCAACGAATCTTTTGGTGGTTTTTAAAATCTGCTTCCACCTCACAATTTGGCGCCCAATGTGAGGCCCGATGGAATTTCGACTGGAGAAAAGGGACTGGGTAAGTGTGGCACCACTGCCTACCATTGTAGAGGGGCCCCTCCCTTGTCTCAGTTGGATCCCAGGGTAACTGAACTCAGCAGACGATCCTTGGAAACAAGAGAGAGAGAAGCCGGCCTGACACTCTGGGAGTGTCATTGATCACCTGAAGTGGGGATGCCCACACTCCTTTTGTCTCTGGGAGACCAGGGGTGTATCAGGTAAGTTTGTTGCCTTTCGGGATAGAAGAAGGGATATACTGTCCTTAAACTCTGGGAATCCAGCGACTGCTGGAGGACAGTGTAAATCCCTGAGTTGGGAATCTCTGGGAGATTGTTGGCAGGTAGCATGGAGAATGGGAAAGGGAAAAAGCAAGTGTGAGGCGTTCCAAGAGGGAACGGGTATTGAGATAGAAAAGAGCCCGAGAAGGCTGATTCCGACCCCATTGGGTCAACTACTACAACAATGGTTGTTGCCCCATCTGAGGACTTACACTTGGAATCTAGAGAAAAAGAAAATGATCTACCTATGCCAATATAGGTGGCCAAAGTATCCCCTAGTAGACCCTGAGTTTCCTTACCACTGGGATCCTGAAGGGAATACCAGCACGTACTGGATAACTCAGTTGAAAGAGTATTTAGTGAAACACCACATGAAGGAGCAAATACCCTATGTGGAGATATGGTATCATGTTCACTTTGAAGGTCCAGTTCCACCAGAAACAGAAGTAGGACAGTTTGTCAGCAAGGTGGAGGAAAGCGAAACCGAGGATTGGATGGGGAGTCCACCCGCATCGGCTCCAGCAGTCCTGGCACCACCGCCCCTGCTGGCTCCAGTTGCCCAGGCTCCACCTCCACCTGCATATCCAGGACTCAGAAGGGAACTGGCTCAATTAAACAAGGACCTAGAGAATTTGCCTCTAGGAGGAAGGTCGGCCAATCCCATGTCGGCCTTCCCAGTCAGAGAAGTCCCAAATGGCATGAATGCACAGGGGAAACCAGTCACCGTTTTCGTGGCTGTCCCCATAAAATCTGCCAAGTTAGGGGATCTGAAAAAGACCCTTCCGAAACTCCTTGAGAATGCTCATGAAGTGGCGGAATGGTTAGAATTGTTTCTGGGGCCCAATGAATACACATACCAAGAACTGATGTATATTCTTGGACACCTTTTAACCCCCGAAGAGAGGAACCTCATTAGGAGGGCAGCAATGGCTGCCTGGGGTAGGAGACATGCAGGGCAACAGGGAGCAGTGGCTGCAGACACAAAGTTCCCCATAGCCGATCCAAATTGGAACATCAATAATAACGCTCATAGGGAACACTTGAGAGATATGAAACACATGATCATTGAAGGAATTAAATTGGCCATCCCTCAAGGGAAAAACTTGACCAAAGCATTTGAAATAACACAAGGAAAGGATGAGTCCCCGAGGGATTTCTGTGCTCGGCTCTGTGAAGGGTTAACCAAGTACTCCGGAGTGGAGCCAGAAACCCCTGCCTTCGAAAATCTCCTGAAGATGCAATTTGTCACCAAAGCATGGCCAGACATCCAGAAAAAGATCCAGAAGACAGAGGGATGGACTGATTTGGGCATGACAGATTTGATGAGAGCAGCCCAACAAGTTTTTGTGAACCGAGACTCAGTTAAAACCAAACAGAAGTCTCAGATGATGGTAGCTGCTGTGCAAATGGCAGCCAAGAATGAAGTTAGGAAAAACAGGGAGACTCAGATGTCAGATCCAAAGCCAAGGTGGAGAGATGAAAGATCTCTCAGCAGGGAGTGGAGACCCCTGGTTAGGTGAGGAGGTCCAGGGGGCAATCGAGGCGGTTGATTCCAACGGCCGTTCCAGAGTAGAACTTGCTTCAGATGTGGGAAAGAGGGACCCCAGAAAACGAAGCTATGCCCTATACGATTAGGGAGGTTCTGGCTCCCCAAGAGGGACCCGCGGGGAGCCATTGGTAAATGTGTTAGTGGGTCCTGACCATCAGGAATGGCTGTTCCTGATCAACACTGGTGCAAGCCGGACATCTGTATGCAATCCGATAGAGGGAGCATGCAGGTCAAAGACTTTACAGGTGGTTGGGGTGAGTGGGAAATCTCAAGAGGTCAAGATTTTGGAAGAGGTGAGATTGGAATTGAATGATGTGGTTTCTGAAACCGAAATATTGTATATTCCGGATTCAGGGGTGAACTTGCTAGGAAGAGACTTGTTGGATGTTTTTGGAATAGAATTGTGGGAAAGAAGGAAGGAAGTTCGCATGTGTATGTTAACAATGGAAGATGAGGAGAAGATATAATCAGATATGTGGGCAGGAGGTGAAGGGGTTAGTAGGAAAAAAAAGGTGAAATATTTGGGACATTACATGCAGCAGGGGGTTAGGTCCTTGGACCCTGAAAGGGTGAAGGGGATCATGAGCTTGGCTCCTCTCAGGAACAAGACAGAGGTGCGGAAAGCATTGGGATTATTGGGATATTGTAGAATCTGGGTAGACCAATTCACAGTGTTGGCAAAGTTTTTGCATAGAAAGTTGCCTGGAAAGGGAGAGCACATAGAATGGGAGGAGGGAGATAGTGAAAGGTGGGAAGAGCTGAAGAAGGGTTTGTCAACTGCTCTGGTTTTAGCCTTGCCAAACCTGAAATTACCATTTCATTTGTATGTGGCAGTGGCTCAGGGAACAGCAGTTGGAGTCCTTGCCCAAAAGAGGGGGTGGGCAATACCAGCCAGTAGCCTTCCGAAGCAAGGGTTTGGAGCCAGTTGTGAAAGGATGGCCAGTTTGTGTTCAGGCTGTGGCAGCAGCAGTGATGTTGGTGGTGGAGAGCAAAAAGTTAACCTTTGGGGGAGCTTTGGTGGTGCATTTGCCTCATCAGGTCAACTCAGTGTTGAGCCAGCTGGCTACCACTTGGATGACCGAAGGGAGGATATTGAAGTATGAAACCATTTTGAGAACCAGTCCTGATGTGGTAATAGGAACAGACAAGAATCTAAATCCGGCAGAATTCTTGGAGGGGAGAAGGCAGGTGTGGGAACCGGAAGACCATGATTGTCTATTGCAAGTGGATCTCATGATGAAGGTTAGAGAGGACTTGGAAGAGACTCCATTGGAGAAGGGAGAGAAGTGGTTTATAGATGGATCTAGCAGGGTGGAAAATGGAAAGCGAAAATCTGTGTTTGCAATAGTAACCGGGGAAGGTGAGGTAATAGAGAAAGGGTCACTCCCAGCTGCTTGGTCAGCCCAGAAATGTGAATTGCTTGCCCTGACCAGAGCATTGGAATTGGCTGAGGGGATGGAAGTAACGATTTGGACTGATTCCTAGTATGCATGGGGGGTGGTGCACATGTTTGGGAAAATCTGGAGAGAAAGAGGGTATATCAAGGCGGATGGGAAGCAAATAGAGCAAGTGCAGTTAATTGAGCAAGCCTCAGCCGAGTATCAATTGTCCATGTGAGTGCACATCAGAAGGGGAACACACCGGAGGTTGTGGGAAACTGATGGGCGTACAAATGGGTGAAGGAAGCTGCAGGGGAGATAGAGTTGGTAATGGTATCTATACCAATACTGGAAAAGGAGGACGAGAGGGAGAAATGGGAGCCAGAGAAAAAGGAAAAGTTGGAGTTGGAGAAAGAGGGATGTGTCAAAACCCCAGAGGGATGAAAGACGTCAGAGGGAGTCAAGCTGGTGTCACCCATTGTCATGAGGGGAATATTGGAGAAAGTTCATGAAGGAGGACATTGGGGAATGGAGGCCTTGTTCATGTCCATTAAACCTCACTATTGGAGTCTGAGGATATGGACGGTAGCTCAGAGCATCTACTGGAAATGTTTGATTTGTTTAAAAGTAAATAAGAGAGCGGCACACAAGAAAGAGATGGGAGGATGACCCCTAGTAGGTTGGCCTTTTCAGAGAGTACAAATTGATTTCACTGAGTTGCCAGAAAAGGGGGGTTGGAAAGAATCTTCCCTTAGCTCTGCTCAGGATCAGAACTTGTCCAAGGAAAGATACAGGGGTTTCTCCCTTTGAAATGCTGGTGGGGAGACCCAATTTGGCCAAACTAAGCAATCCCATACCAGAGTTCAGGGACTTGTTCCTTTGGAAATATTTGCTGACACTGTCTCAGTCTTTGCTTTCTCTTCACAAACAGGGACTGTTGGTGCAACGACCACCTTTGGCTGGTAGCCAACACCCACACGAGGCTGGAGACTGGGTCCTGATAAAGACTTGGAGAAGTGAATAACTGCAACCTAGCTGGGAAGGTCCGTACCAGGTGCTACTGATGACTGAATCTGCAGTCCGTACTCGGGAAGGAGGCTGGACGCATTACAGCAGAGTCAAGAAAGCACTGGAACCTGAGAAATCTTGGAAGGCAATCCCAGTGTACGGTCAGCCGCTAAAGGTAACTTTGAAGAAATAGCCAGCAGAAACCACCATGGAGATGTCGACTGAACTCTGGAGAGGACTATTTGTTGCAACTATATTTACATTAATACATCAAAGAAGTTCACAATATGTTGGACCTGCGAGTGACTTGGGAACAGACTTGTGGGATGACAATGTGTTCATAAAGGATCTCAAGAAGGTCTCAGATTCCTTGAACATCACCAATTACTGGTTATGCATGCACATGTCAGGAAGAACAGGTGAACTGGAGTGGCACATGTACAATCGGGTATGTGATATAAACATGATGGCCTTCCCCAAGGCCGGATACGTAATAAAAGAGACTCAGAATCTGGCCTTACCCAGAGACTCTGGACCCAAATCTCCCGTGGTATAATAACACCATTGGGAGTAGCCATGAACTATCGAGATATACATATTCTAAATAACTTCATGGTAACAATGTTCAATGATACAATAAAGAATATTAAAATGATTAACACCGAGCTTTCTGAAGTAAGACAGGTTGCTCTACAAAATAGGTATGCTTTAGACATTGTATTAGCTACAAAAGGGGGTGTGTGTGCTCTGATTCATTCACATTGCTGTGTATACATCCATGATTTCCAACCCAACATTACAAAGACAATAAAAGTAATGGAAGAACGTATTTGCTCTAATCCATTATCACAAAGAGGTGAATCCTCATTGCCAGACCTATGGGGAGCACTATGGTCTTGGCTTCCCAGTTCCACTTGGTTTAGATCTACCATAATGGGAATTATATTGATTATTATATGCTGTGTATTGTTGTGTTGTTGTGTTCAGTGTCTCCCAAGTGCAATAACAACATGTGGGAACATAGGGAAATCCTTGAGTTCAAGATTTGAGAAGAAGCAGGAAGCAGAACCTCTAATGATGTATCAGGGAGAAATCACTCTGAAAGAAGCAGAGGATCTGCTATTTGAGTTTGAGACAAGAGTGGAAAAAGAAAAAGGGGGGATTGTGAGCAGAACCGAAGTCATGTTGGATGACCCATTGAATTAAATAAGGGAGTGTGTCTCAAACTCAGTAGCTCTGCTACATAAGAAAGTGTTCTAGTTTGTGCACAAGAGAAAAAAACAAGATAAGGCTAGAACAATGGGGAATTGTAATAAATTGCTGCGATTTCAGAAACCCTGTAACTGCTTTTGCTAGATAGGAAGCTAGTATGAACCTTCGAAATATATGTGTCAATTTGAAAACAGAAAGAATGTGAGCCAAGCCCTTGTACGAGGGGGCGGACAGTTAGGGTATAAAAATGCTGCCTGAATTTTGCTCTGTGTTCCTTCAATGCCTGAGGGAACCTGTCTCTGCAGACACATGAATAAAAACTTGTTTTCCTTGGATCAACAAATCTTTTGGTGGTTTTTTATCTGCTTCCACCTCACATTGAGTAGAGCTCTACCATATGAAAAAAAAAAACATTGTCATAAGTTATGTTCTGAGGAATGAAATGACTGTATCATTTTGAGAGTTTGTATATGATTCACAAAAAGTAAAAAATCAGCAGGAACAAGGAAGAGAACAACTAGCTAGTAGTATGCTTGATAACTACAATTTGTGTCACATTATCAGTGTAAATAAAACTTTACCCCCAAGTTGTGAAGGTTTGAATCTACCTATTACTAGGACATCATGTAATCTCTTTCCACCATCTTTTGATGATATTATTCCTTTCTGGTCACTTCAAGAAGAGATATTTGAAGAACTGATGTATAACCTATTCTTCTAATTTTTATTTTGCTGTTAATACTTAATTCTATTTGCATAGTCTAAAATGTTGGCATAATTGTAGAACACTAACCCAATTTGTGGGATTGATAGTAGCCAAAATGGGCTCCTATGAAACAAGTGAAATATAGATACTACAATAATAATGTTAAATATTAGTCTTTTTGAAGTACTCATTTCAACCTTTTGAAGTACTCATTTCAACTCATTTCAATCATTTCAATTTTTGTGCCAAGTCAATAATTTTGGTCCATTAATGTTAAAAATATCTTAATTTATTCTACATAATTTGAAGCATTGATTTTATCTTCTAAAAAACACACAAAAGTATAAACCAAAAAAACCAGGTAACATTTTGGATAAAATATCATTTCACAGCTAAATGCATTTTCAAAATTTCTATCAAAATGTTTTTGATTGTTTAATTGATTGATATTCTACTATATTTTTTTTACTTCTAGAGACCACATACAGATTGTCCTCACTTAGCAACCAAAATTGGGACCAGAATCTTGGTTGTTGAGCAAAGCAGTCCTTTAGTGAGATGGACTGTTTCTCTCAACTATACAATCTTGGTATTCTCGGTTGTTGTTGTTAAATGGTTTCATGGATCATTAAGATGGGTACCCTAGGAGGCCCATATTTCAAGCATGCTTTTCAGTCCCTGAGCAAAGAGACATTAGGCACATTCTATGCTGGATCTCCTCTATACCTCTTTATTGTACCTCACCTTACTGTCTTTCTCCTCAGGAGATAAAAATCCTCCCTGCCAAAATCCAGGCAGAATTTTCAGCCCATGAGCAGGGAATCATTTTCATGTAGTCTGCATTAAAAACCTCTCATGGACTCTCTAGACTCAAAACATCCCATGCTCTCTATCTTATTCCGCTTTCTTTCTGTTCCAGAGCTGTAAATCCTTGTCTTAAAATCCTGCTTGGATCTTGAAATGGACCAATTTTAGCCAGCCTCCAGAAATCAGAGGAGCTAGTGGCTGGCTACAAAGGATCATGCTGAAAATGCATTGTGCTAAGGCCCTGTCTGGATTCCAGGATGGACCTTTTTTAGCCAACTCCAGAAACTACAGGAAGTCCTTTTGACAGGTGGCAGAGGTATACAATCTTCCTTGCTGGCTTTCCTATTGATTTTCTGGGAAGGCCAGTAGGAAAGATAATTGTAGGATGGTTGGCAACCAATCACAAGTGCAAATGTGTCAGATCAAGTTCATATGAATGCAGAGCCTTCAAGCATGAGTCATAAGTCTTTTTATCCTGCCTGGTTGAAATTCAAACTATCACTGAATGAATGGTAATTAAGTGAGGATTGCCTGTAGATGAGTTTTTCTTCATAATGATCTATTCCTCACCCAGTCCCTCAAGTCTTCCAACGGGGTGCCACCATAACTGAGTCCATCCAATTTTCTACTGATCTATCTTTTTCTCTTTCCTTTTCTCTTTCCCAGTATAAGACCTTTCTTCAGACAGCTAGGTCTTTGCATAATGGATCTGAAGCTCGATATTTTGAGTCTGGTCATATTTTTGGCTGTCTAAAGCCCATGTCACACTGGCCAACGGATGCAAAATGGACACAACGGACGAGCAAAATGTTCCACCTGTTGTTATCTGCTCTCAAAAGGGGCAAAAATTTGCATAACCGGAGTGGATAACACGGACGCGGGGAGGACGCAGGGCGGATGCAAAGCGGATGCGGAACGGAAGCCCAATGGATGGAAGCGGATGAGAGTGGATGGCGCAACCGCAGGGCTTCTGGGGAGCCTCAGCGAAGCGGACGCGGAACGGATACAGTGGATGCAGAGCGGACGCCGAACGGATGAAGCGGATGCACAGCGGAAGCCTAGCGGATGCACAGCGGAAGCGGAACAGATGTCGAGCATTAATTGCGCATGCAGGGGGGAAGTATTATGTAAGCCTCCCGGATATAAAGGGAAGCAGCTCGCACGTGGCCAGAATTCTGAGGAAAGACCTGCTGCTGGACACTTCGATTTCCTTGCCTGCCCTGCCAGCCTGCCTTCCAGGCAGCCTTGGTGCCTGCCTGCCTGCCTGCCTGCCTTCCTGCCAGGCTTTCTGCCAGCCTTCCTGCCAGGCTTCTTGCCAGCCTTCCTGCCAGCCTTGGTGCCTGCCAGCCTCCCTGCCAGCCAGCAACCCCACAACCATGGGGAGGAAGCGAAAGCCTCAGCAACCTGCCACCATCCCTGGCAAGAGGGACAGGGCCAACCTCCCTCCCCCTGCCCCTGACTCTGCTGGTGCTGGGGCTTCTGCTGAAGCTGCTCCTGGCAGTGGTGCTTCTACTGGTGCTGGTGCTTCTGCTGTTGCTTACTCTGTTGAAGCTGCTCGTCCTGCTTGTCTTGCTCATGCTCCTGGTCCTGCTTGTGCTCCTGGTCCTGCTTGTGCTCCTGGTCCTGCTCGTGCTCCTGGACTTCCTGGCCCTGCTGGTGCTTACTCTACTGCTGCTGATCCTGTTCCTGCTGTTCCTGCTACTGCTGCTGCTGCTGCTGATGATGATGATGATGCTGATTATGATCCTGCTGGTGAGGATGCTGATGCTGATTATGATCCTGCTGGTGAGGATGATGATGATGATGATGATGATGATGATGATGATTCTGCTGGTGCTGCTGCTGGTGGTGTGGACGAGCAGCCCCTACTACCTGGGAGCCCCTCTGATGAGGGCCCATCTGGTCCTGCCAAAGGGAGGAAGAGGTGTATGTGACAACGGGAGAGGAGGCAATACTCCATTGCGGAGACGCACAAGGATGAGGTGCTGGAATGGCTGAGAGAGAACGACTATCTGTGGCAGAAGGGACACCAGTTTTACAGGGACACCAAGCAGAAGCAGGCTGCTTGGAGAGATAGGGCGGAGAGTATGGGTTACACTTCGGAGGTGCTCCTCGGCTGGGGGAAGCACATGCGCACCTGGTACGGTAAGCTGCACCTGAAGAAATCTGGCCAGGCCACGGTTAAGCTGACAGACAGAGAGACCTACGTCATGGCCAGGTGCAGCTTCATGGAGGGTGAGATCTACCACCGAGGAGCACCAGCAGCCCCTCTCACGACCCTCTCTCTCCGGCAGCCTGCTGCCACCCAGTCCTCTTCCGGCCGAGAGTCAGTCCCTGTCTCCAGGCAGGTTTCTGTGGAGCGTGCCATGGCGGAGAACCCACGGACAGGTGTGCTAAGCGTGGTGGAGTGCGTAGAGGACTCCCTGGTGCGGTGGGAGAAAGGAGACATCGAGTCCACCACACTCCTAGCCGCATCCACCATCCCCAGCTCCACCTCCGCAGAAAGGCAGAGAGCCGGACAGCTGGAGGGGCAGAGCCACAATGTCCTGCTGGAGATCAGGGATACCATCCGCACCAGCATAGATCTCCTCTCTCAGCTGGTCCACACAGACTCCTCATCCTCCAACCGCAAGCCCTTCCTCACCTATGTCAACCAGACCCTCAAGGAAATGGCAGATCCACAGTACCAGCAGGTGAAGGACCAGATCACCAAGCTGCTTCACAACCCTCCAGACCCAGAGGAACCTGCTCCTACCCAGTCCAGGCCTGCTCCTCCACCCCAGGTGATGTCCCTCCCATTCCAAGGCTTCCCACAGCCCCTCACCTACCAGGGCTATGGCTACCAGCAGGTTCAGCAGCACAGGCAGCAGCCCTTCCCAGTCCAGGCACAGAGTCATCGGGCGACACCGTTGCCACCTGTTTCACTGATGCCACCGATGCCACCCACGCCAATGATGCCACCGACGACAGTGATGCCACCCACGCCAGTCCTCACCCAGCTGCAGAGCAGACAGCCCCACTACACTACTCCTTCCTCCACCCCACAGCCAAGCCCGGCCTCAGTACATCTGTCATCAGTACTGGGGCTGACACCCCATGGCATGGAGGAAGGACCTCTCAGCATCACGGGGCTGAGCCAGATGTCCGAGACCTTTCTAAACACACCGTCCCCTGTTGTCCTCTCGAGGCCAGGCACTCCAGCACAACCCACCACCACAGCACCTGGACCCTTCACCCCTGAGACTGGGCACACCTCCGAATGACCAAGAAGAGTGCCAGCGACTGGGTAGCTGGCTACCTGTGGACTTTATTTGGACACTTGACTTGGGTCATTGTTTTTTTACAGCTTGTTTTTCAATAAAGTTTATCTTCGATTCACACACTTGCTTCATTTCTTTTTTTAAATAAAGACTTGGTGGAAACTTTTAGAATTGGCTTAAGCTTTTGCATGCTTGTGGGATGGGTTAAGATAGCAGTGGGGTGGGCAGGGATACCTCTGGAATGAGCAGGGATACCTTTGGGATGGCTAATAGCTGTGGGATAGATAAACCTCCAGTGCAAGCATAGTGGGACTGGATGGTCCACCCTCCCAGGTGCCACACTTATGGCCCTTTATTATCAATAATAATGTAATCAATCATCCACACATGTCAACATAAACACAACTCTTTATTAAACGCCCTGTTCATTGTAGGCCCACCCAACATACATGGCCCAATCTCATCAGTGTGATGAGACAGGCTGAAGGAAGCATCCATTAAGCATCTACCATCTTGTCTTGCCACTCCACCGCTCCAGCTGAGGAGTTGCACCAGTGTTTCAGGAGGTTGCGGTGCTTCTTCCCTTCCCGTGAGGCTCTGTTGGGGCCTTGCACATCCTCAGTGTCTATCAGGTTTTGCCCTTGCCTCCATTCCCCAGGCTCCATGTCCCCATTGCCTTGTTGACGGTCCACGAGCCTGTTCTTCAAGACTGGGTAGCAGGTGCACATGAGATTGTGCAGGATGCAGCAAGCTTCCACGATCCTCTTCACAGTCTCTGGGCGATGCTGCATGGTGGTGAGAAGTACCTGGAACCTGTTGGCCAGGATGCCAAAGGCGTTCTCCACCACGCGCCTTGCCCTGGACAGCCTGTAGTTGAAGATCCTCTCTTCACGGGTGAGGAGTCTGGAGGTGTAGGGCTTCATGAGGTAGGTTCTGAGGGAGAAGGCGTCATCCCCCACGATGAAGTAGGGCACATCATGTGTGTCGTTGGGCAGGAGGTCTGGATCTGGGAAGCCCATGATGAGGTTGCCTTCAAGCCCCTCCTTGAGGTGACTGGCGTTGTATACCTGGGCATCTGAAGATGAGCCATAGCCTGAAGCATCGATGTACATGAATTTGTAGTCAGCATCGACCATGACAAAGAGGATGATGCTGAAGAAGCCCTTGTAGTTGAAATAAGTGGACCTCGACTTGGCTGGAGCTTTGCAGGCCACGTGCTTGCCATCGATGGCTCCAATGGTGTGTGGGAAGTTCCACCTCTGATACCACTGCTCTGCAACTTCCTTCCATCCTTCTTCAGTGGAGGGGCACTGGAGGAGCTCCTCCTTGTATTCTTCGATGATGGCCTGTACTACTTCTCTGACTACAATGCTGATGGTGTTGTGTGGCACCCTCGAGTCATACTGCATGCTTTTCTAGTTGGTCCCTGAGGCAAGGTGGCACAGAGTGAGTGCCACCTTGAGCCCAGGTTCCAGGCTGGGCCGGAAGTTGGTGTTTGCCTTGGTCAACCTGGGTGTCAGACACTGCACAACTTCGTCAAACATGGCTGGAGGCATCCTCATGAAGTTCTGGAACGCCCGAGTGTCTTCGTTCCTGAGCTCCACCATCAGCTTGTTGTACGGTCCATCCTCTGCTCTTCTCCTGATCCATTTTTGTTCCCAGATGCTTCTTGGCCGCCTCTTTTTCTTCCCATAGTAGAGTTCACAGAGCTTGTAGATGGCTTCATACTGTTGCAGAAGGATGGTGGCTGCCAAAAGGACTGTGGTACGATCCACGGTGGACATGACTGGATGCTGTGGAAGAGGAAGAGTCAGATGAAGGCTGCAGAGGTCTGCACAGCTGGGCTGCTGGGCTGAAAGTGAGATGCAGATGAGTTGCTCCCCCTTTTTATAGGCAGTATAGGTGTCCCTTTGCATCCTCTAGGCATCCTCTAGGCATCCTCTAGACATCCTTAATAGCTGAGATAGATCCCCTCTGCGAACGTTTTTTCTGCTTTAAACGCTTTGTTTCCATGCTGCATCAGTTCTGCATCCGTTCTGCATCTGTTCCGTGTCTGTTCCGCTTCCTCCCTGCATCCGGGTGGATGCGAGTTGCGCGGATGCGTGGCAGACGCCTAGCGGATATAGCGGATGTATAACGGATGCGTAACGGATGCAGAACGGACGAATTGGATACATTTTCCATGCAAAAGTTTTAGGCAGCCCAAAACTTTTGGAGCGGATGAAACATCTATAAATGGATGCTGGACGGATAGAGAGATAGCAAAATGGAGGCAGTGAGTACAGAATGGATACATCGCGTTAACCAACGGATGGCAAGGTTTTTTGTCCGTTTTACATCCTCTTTGCATCCATTGGTTCAGTGTGACATGCGCTTAACATATTTTTAGGGTCTTCTACAACACCAATATTCAAAAATGTCAATAGCCCATGCTTCTTTGATAAAAATGTTGCTGTTCCCTATGCATTCCAAATGTAATAAGCTGTCAGAGTGTTTACAGCATGACTACTACTGTGAGACAACCCAGGAGCAAAACACAGGAGAGGGGCTTGGTCTTTTAACACTGGTTTATATACAAGACTACTACATACATACATACATACATACATACATACATACATACATACATACATATATTAGGCAAATACTAGGGAAGCAAGCAATCTTCAATTCTACAGAAAAACTACAATGGAGATAGAACACAAGGAGAGCAAAATGGCCTCCCTTATATAGACAGCTTCTTAAAGCGGCAGTACCCTGCTGACTCATCCTCAGTTCAACATCCTGGCTTACAGCCTTAGAGCAGTTGGTCAGTTATTACATCTTCATTACATTAACATAAGCAATAGCTGGAATTGGATCTGGAAGCAATAGGTAATCAGAACATTCAACAGCACAATCTATTACCATTTTCCCAGGAAATATCAGATGAACTCTTTTCCCCATTCAATCAGAAATTATCTTTTTCTTCAATCAGTGTATTTAGTGAATTTAGTACTTTTGGTTTCTCCTTTTTTAATAGTTGTAGATCACAGACAAAATGGAGGGACAACCTTCTTAATCATTTATACATCATTCACTTGCAGTGGTGAGATTCAAATAATTTAACGACCAGTTTGTCCATGGTTAGGTTGGCTGTTGTGGTAGGCGTAACCCATCCCTCTCCTCAGTTCCACTGCACATGTGGGAATGAGCCTCCCACAATGGCCAACCTGACCCTGGGCAAACCGGTTGTTAAATTACCCCCCCTCCCAGTATCAAGGTAGATCCTGGATGCTGCAGTGCAATGGAGAAATAGGAAATGGAGTGACTTGCACAAGGAGAAAGGAAAGAGGAGAAGCTGCCTCCTCCTTTCCTCATGGTGGCCACTCCATTGTCCCCACCCCCACTATCAAAGTGGATCCTGGGTGCTGCACTGCAATGGAAAAATGGGAAATGGAGCAGCCAGCTTGAGGGAAAGAAGAAGAGCAGAGAAAGGGAAAAAGTGGCCTCCTTCCCTCCTGCTGGCCGCTCCATTGCTCATTTCTCCATTGCAGCGCAATGCCATGGAACTTGTCCCACCCACCACCACCCTCGCTTCCCCCAAGCATTCCTTTGCCTGATTTCCAGCTCCATTGCATTTCTCTGTGTCATGCCTTCAGAGCTGGAATGCTCCTGCGTTGAAGTGCCAGTAGATGCTGCCTTCCCTCCAGTGAGCCTGGGCAACTGCTGGAGAGAGATAGGCCTGGTGTCCAGATGCTCTTGCTTCTTCCAAGGAAACAAGTTTGTGGGATGAAAAAAAAAAGTTCAATCAATCAATTCCAACTTCACGATATTTTCTTTTTTTGCGAGAAGTTAGAATTGATTAATTGAATTTAATCCCACAAACTTTTGTTTCCCTGCACAGGACAATGCAAGAAACACGATGGAGAAATGCAATGGAGCTGAAAATCAGGCAGGCAAAGAAATGCTTGGTGGAAGCAAGAACATCTGTGCGGTAGTGTGTGGGGCAAGCTCCATGGTGCTGCGCTGCAGTGGAGAAATGGGCAACAGAGTGGCCAGCATGAGGGAAGGAGAAGGTAGCTGTTCTTCTTTCCCTGCTTTTCCTCCTTCCCTCATGCTCCATTTCCCATTTCTCCATTGTAGCGCAGCTCTTCTGGCCACAAAAAGCTCATCTTTGATGGCTGACACCAAATTACAGAGAAAGCTTCTGGGAAGAAGCCAGTCATCCCAGGAGTTGGGAATACTCTTCCTCCCCACCCCACCACTCCCCATCTGCCATTCTCAAATTGCATTGATAAGCAGGGTGGATGGCTAAGTGAGAGACAGGAAGTCCTGCCTGGTGAAGGAAGGAGAAGAAAAGATGACAAGAGCAACCCCATCTCACTCTATGCACCCCAATGAAAGACAGCAGCAGCCTGGCTGCTTCCCTTCTCCACCTTCTCTGGCATTGAAAGCCAACTGTTAGCCATATGCCCAGTCGCTCATTCATCCCTCTCTCTATGTATGTATCTCTTGGATCACCTGTTGCCACAGTCCACTACACAGACTGGGAAGGACTCACCCGTGACAGAGTGATGGGCAATGGCAGCGACAGCTGGGTGTGCTCAACGAAATGTTCAATGATGTCATTGTTCCAACTAATAAACCCAACACAACCAAAACTCATTTGGTGAGTTTTGCTCAAAGTATGAATTTAGTAGGAATGTCATTTTGGCACAGCTGGTGAAAACCCAACTCTAAAAGATCTGAAGTTTTCCCCACCCAAACCAAACCCCAAAGTTCTTGCCCCAGGCCACACATCCATCACATGGTTCAATCAGATCAAGGTCCCAATTCCAATTAGTTTCAGTCCATGCCTTCTCAACACCTGCGAAAATGTCCTTGTCACCCCTATAGCCATCTTATGTGAGAGTTGACACTGCTGCCACAGCAGTGGCTGAATAAACTGTGGGAATGGGAGAGGGAGGTGAAAATAAAATGTATAATCATAGCAACATTATTTTCCTTGGGAGCCAAGGATTCTAGCCTGTACCTGGGAAGGCTGAAGTTGGGACACTGATTTGATTGGACCATGTGATGGAGATGTAGATTCAGGAGAAAGAATTTTGGTTTTACTTTGGGTGGGGAAAATGCGGGATTTCAGATTCAGGTTTTCCCCAGATGTGCCAATATGACATCTCCAATAAATTTATGCTTTGAGCAAGATATCTGCCTCAGAGTTTTGATTCTGTTGGGGGTGTTACTTGGATCCTTGACATTAACCCGAACCTACTTTTAAAACTATCAAACAGCTCCCCGCCCTGTGGGTTTGCTATCCAGGATCCTGAGCCCAGGGAACCTTCCCAGTCTATCAGATAATGAAAAGACTCAGATGAAAAGACGATATGATGAAAGGACTCAGAACTAGAAGACATCGAGGATTTCCGGTTTGGGCTTCTTCGGCGATGGACCAAAATCGCGATTGTAGAAGTGGTAAAGAAAGTGGAGTCATCAGCGGGGTTGATGGCCACATCTCTCCTCCTCATCTGGCCATTACTCCCTTTCCCAAAGGTGGTTGCAGCGGTGGTCAGAAATGGCCACCTCAAAGGAGAAAGTTTGACTGACTGGGTTGAATGGAGAACATCTATTTAAGGTACCTTAACCTGAATGTTAAGCCCATGTCACACTGCACCAACGGATGCAAAGAGGATGTAAAATGGACAAAAAAGCTTGCCATCCATTGGTTAACGCGATGTACTCACTGCCTCCATTTTGCTTCCTCTCCATCCGTCCAGCATCCATTTATTGACTTTTCATCCGCTCAGAAAGTTTTGAGCTGCCCAAAACTTTTGAGCAGAAAATGTATCCAATGCATCCATTCTGCATCCTCTAGGCATACGGGGGACATCCGTTCTGCATCCATTATGCATCTGCTATATCCGCTAGGCATCCGCTGTGCATCCGCACAACTCAAATCCGTTCCAGTGGTAAACGGACGCAGGAAGGAAGCAGAACGGACGCACAGCATTAGTAGCATGGATGGAGAAAGGATGAAAGTGGATGCAGCTCATCCGCTCTGCATTCGCTCTGCATCCGCTCTGCATCCTCTATGCATCTGCTCTGCATCCTCTACGCATCCTCTACACATCCTCTACGCATCCTCTATATATCCACTCTGCATCCTCTATACATCCGCTCTGCGTCTTCCCCACGTCCGTTCCTTTCCGTGTTATCCGCTCTGCTTATGCAAGTTTTTGCCCCTTTTGAGAGTGGATAACAACGGATAGAACATTTTGCTCATCCATTGTGTCCTTTTTGCATCCGTTGGGCAGTGTGACATGGCCTTTAAAGACTAATACTATTCCTAAAAAAGATTTTAAGTTGCGAAAGAGAAAGGGAAAGGAAATGGAATTGGCTTTTTTTTCCTCTAACATCGACAGCTTTAACTGACTTGGAACACTAAGAAGAAGAGATTCGAATAAGAAATTGATACTGATCCTCTTTGACATTAATAGGATATTTCTAGCTGAAAATAAAGTGTCAAAGGGATAAAGATTCTTGGATAATTTAAAAACTTTCTTTAAAAAAAGAAAGAAAACAGTGGAAGGGAAAAAGGAAAAAAGAAGGTGGAATCTGGAAAATGGAGGAGACCACTTGGAACTTTAAAAAAAAATTGATAGTGTAATTTTAATAAGGCTTGCAAAAGATACATTGTAGCTGAAACTTTGTTACAAGATAACAAAGCCCCTGGAAAGAGAAAGTGAGGCAAGAAGCAAGAAACAATCTTGGATTATTGGATGATTCCTGGAACTTTGGATGGAGGATCCTAATGAAATAAAATAAAATCAATTGAGGGTTGTTTAAAATTCTTTAAAATGGCATCACTCCTTGAAGAGTTAAAAATGAGACTTAAAGAACAAAAAGAAGAAGCACAAGATGGAAGAGGATCTTTTGGGTTTGTATTTCAATTTTTAGAAATGGAGATCTTGAACTATGAAAAACAACAAGAAATGCTGGCAGAACAAGAAGGGCGGGACAATGAAGAAGACATCTTTAATGACCAAGCAATTTTTCGTGGGGTAAAAAAGGGAAAGGTGGGAAAGGGAGTTAAAAAACTTAAGCACTAAAGTAACAACCAAAAAAAAGAGTAATTTCAAAAATAATCATAATATCAGGAAGAAGCAAAAGGGAGGATCACAGAAGGGAGACTTAAGTAGAAAAGGGAATAAAAAGGGGAGGGAGAAGAAGAGAGGGAAAAGGGAAAGGAAAAGAAGCTACAAAGGACAGAAACAAGATATAGAGGTACAGGAAAAATGTACAAGAATTAAAGGTATAAACCTATTTAAAAGACACAGTGACAATGGTTAAAATTTAACTTAAGGAGAGGATTCTGCAAGAGTGCATGAGATAGCATTGTTATATTAGAAACAGAAAGGGGTTAGAAAATATGTTAGATGATTAAAGTGACAGAAAAAATTTCTATTGATGTGTAGTGGAAGATTTCTTTGTAAAGAGAATATGATTTAAAAAGAACGTTTAAAAAAACCTGAAAAGAAACATGGAAGATTTTTATCAGTTGACAAGATGAACTTGAATAAGAATAATAACTTTATTGACTACTGTTAATAACTATTGTTTGGTTTTTTATTGAAAGACAGTAATAAGTAAAATATGAAATATAGATGATTATAGTGAAAGACAACTGATATTACTAAGTAATGTTTGTTAAAAGAAATAGAAATGTAAAAGATTATTATTAATATTAATGACAGAGCTGTAATTGAATGAATAATTATTCCATTTACTATTATTATACACATATACACAGATATGTACACATATATACTTTTTTCTTTTAAGATAATATGAAATTGTAAACAGGACATACGAATATATAAAAACATTGATTAGAAAGATTTTAAAAATTAGAAAAAGATATGTAATTGAATTCAGAAAGGAATGAGATAATTTTTAAAAAGGCTATAGGAAGTAAAGAAAGGAAAAAGCTATTGAAAAAATTGTGAAAATAGTTACAAGATATGGATTAGAATGTATAAGATAAATATGTATTGAGTTTATGTCTGTATGGAGAAGTGATAACCCAGGGCCACACTGTTTTCAAAAAAAGATATTTTATTTGTATTTGTATGTTTTGTGAAAACTTAAATAAAACTTTTATTTTAAAAAAAAAAAAGAGGAGAGGGGCGGAGCTGGCGTCACGACGATACCGCATGCAATCTCGGAGGTCTGAGATTGTAGCCGATATCTTTTCCCCTGGACAGTCCAAACGGACCTAAACCATCCCAAAGAGATGGTGATAATGAAAGGTGTGTCCTGTAGATCCCAGGGATATCGCAAGTCCCTGGTTGATCCAGGAGAAGCCCTTTTTGCCAGCAGCAGAGAGGCAGCCATCAAAGCTGCTGAAGTTGGGACAGCTCCGAAACGGAAGAGGCTGAAAGAGAAAGTGTGTCTGTTTGGTGAGAATTGTTCTTTTATTATTCTAAGACTTAAAAGGACCATAAAGGACACCCTAAGGGGAAAAAAAGAATCTGTAAGTTTTGACAGAACTGAAGAAGTGGCGTTTTTTAAACAGAAGTGTCAAAGTAAGGCTTTGCTTTTTTTTTTTTTTTTGTCTTATGGCTGGACTTCTATCATGATTTTGCACTTGCTAATTGGACTGGTTTTTTCTCTATTTATATTTATATCTATTTTTTCTTTTCTTTTTGGACTTTGTAATATTTTAGGTTAGAGGCACCCTTTAGTTATTTTTATATACTTGTTTTTTTTTCTTTTTAACTTCTATTATGTTTTGTCTGGGAAAGGAGGGGGAGAGTGAGAGTAAAGAAACTTTGTAACACTTCCAACTAGAGGCTTGATAATATTTTAGATTAAGCTGAGAAAGCTGAGAAAGCTGAGAAAGAAAGCTCTGAAATTCTTTTTCAAGGACATTGCTACCTGATAAGATAGAGGGAAGAGCACGGGAGAGTGTTATTGCAGGTGTTCTTCTGGATTTCTATCACAATTGAAACTTGGCTTTGAAGCTTGGAGAGAGTTATGACAAGAGCCTTGGATAATTAAATAAAGTGCAGTGTGCCTTTTTTATTTTCCTAAGTTGTGCTACTCCCCCCTTACCAGCTGTACTGTTCATTTTTTCTTTTAAAAACCTTTATTTTTGTAATATTTCCATCTTTGCTTAATATTTTAAAGGGAAAGCCTCAAAATTTTCTTTTTTTTCCCTTTCTTCTTTGGAATTTTTTGTTTTTTGATCTATTCTTTTGGTTCACCTTTATGCTTTTATTTTATTTGAGAATTCTCAGTTGGATTAAGGTGTTGAAGAACCTGAAGAATTATTTTTACTTTCTCAATTTTTTTTCCTCTTTTTAAACCTTTTTATTTTTCTCCTTCCTTTCTACCTAATTATTGATTGGATTAAGGTTAAGAAGAACCTGAAGAACTTTTTTCTCCTTTTCTTTTTATTATTATTGGGGTTTTCTCTCTACCATTTTTATTTTTCATTTTGGATTATAATTGGCTATTCCATAATTAGATTAGGGTTTAGAAGAACCTGAAGATCCCGAATTGTTTAAAATGAGTAGGAAGTTTATAGCTTTTGGCTCCTCAACTTCTACTTCTGCCTCCCCACCATCTGGAGGACAACATTCAATTCAGACAATGTTAAAGCAAGACAAAGATCAAGAAAGAGTGACTCTACAGATGATTATGCAAGGAATCCAAGACCTTAAAATAAAATCAGACACCACTGGAAAGAGAATAGAAAAGATTGAGAATGAACAGAGAATATTGAACAAAGAACAGGGAAAACTGTTGAAAAGATGGGGAATATTCAACAAATGATGGTGAAGTATGATGAGAGATTCCAAAAAATTGAAGAAGAAGAGAAACAAAGAGACAAGAAGATTGGAGATATTGATTGCAGATTAACAGTGGTTGAACAAGATAAAAGTGGGATGCTGAAATGGGAGATGGACAGATCAGAATTCTATCTCAGATTTTAAGACATAGAGGAAGAAAAAGGACAAAATCTAGCTGAGATAATGAGAGAAATGAAGCTTTGGAAATAAACAATAAGAGAAGATGATGGATGGAGTAGATGAGGTATACCAAGTTTTTATAAGATATGCGATGAGAAATAACCTACCAAGAGAAGTTCATATCAGATTTACAAAAAAAGCCATTAAAACACAAATATTACAAGTGGTAAGAGAGAAAACATTGAAATACAAAGGCAAGGAGAAGAGTGAGAGAGATGAAAAGACAATACAGATTTCTGACTAAAATGCTATTGAAAAAAGAGGTGAATTATAGATGGCTAATTCCAGAAGGGTTAATGTTTACATGGCAAGAACAGAGATATAGAATTGACTCAATTGAGAAAGCAGAATTATTTTATGTAGAATTTTTTGGAAGGAGAGAGGAGGAGGCAGAAAAAGAGATTTCACTAATTGAATTCCAAGACGACCAAATGGAGACTGAAAAAGAAGAAGGCGCAGTAGGTGGATCGGTGGAGACTAAAGAACAACGTGAACCAAGATATACGAGAGCTGCCAAACCTAATTATAAAGAATAATCATGGAAGAGAAAAATCTGATTACAATGAATATAAATGGACTTAATTCAGCTGTTAAAAGAAGCAAAATTTGTCACAAATTAGAGAAACTAAAATTTGATATAATTTGTCTCCAAGAAGTACATATTAAGAAACAATATGAACAATTGTTGATACAACCAAAATTAAGGAAAATATTTACTTCTTTGACTCAATATAAGAAAAGTGGAGTGGTTTTATATATTAAAGAGACCATCTTAGCAAAATTGATTTATACTGATGAAGACGGAAGAGTATTAATGGTGGAAATAATGAACAATAATACGAAAACACTCTTGATTGCAATTTACGCTCCGAATGATAAACAAGAAGAATTTTATAAAAAAAATATTAATTGAACTGGACTGTGTCAATATAGTTATGATGGGAGATTTCAATGGAATTGTAGACAATAAACTGGACTATATAGCAACAACAACAACAAAGCAAAATAGAAAGACTCTCCCCAGATCCTTTTTTAAAATGATAGATGAAATAAACTTAAAAGATATATGGAGAGAAAGAAATGTTAAAACTGAACAATACACTTTTTACTCAAATAGACATTTATCATGGTCCAGAATAGATATGATTTGGACTTCAACAGAATTAATATCTAATATTCAAGAAACAAATATCAAAACAAGTACTTGGGCAGATCACAATCTAGTGACAATTAAATGGAAAGGACAAAAAAGAAGATCGAGATGGATGTTAAATAATACTATTCTAAAGGAGAAGGATTTTATACAGCAGATGGAGAAAGAATTGGCTTTTTTCTTTAGAGAAAATAAAAAAAAGACGCTTCAATCCAGAATGCATGGGACACAATGAAGGTATATGCTAGAGGCTTGATAATAGACTACACAAGGAAAAGGAACATCAGGAAAAGGCAAGCCATGGAAGCTTTAGAAGATGAGTATAAAAGACTTGAAAAAGAACTACAGAAAACACCACAGGAAAAAAAAACATTAAGCTAAAACTGGATACAATTAAACATAAAATGAGTTTAATAGAGAAAGAAGAATTAGCACAGAAAATTAGAAGTGCTAAACATAATTATTTTGAGGATGCAAACAAACCAGGTAGATGGTTAGCATACAAACTGAGAAAGGAAAAAGAATCAAGGAAAATACCTCAGTTAATAGATGATCAAGGTCAAGTTTGCCACAGCAATAAAGAGAAGAAGAAAATCATTCGAGACTTTTATGGGAAATTATATGAGCAAGAGAATATTGATGAGGAAAGAGTTAAACAGTATTTACAGAATGCTAATCTACCCAAGATACCTAAAGAGACTGAAAAAATGTTAGAAAGCAATATAACCATGATGGAATTAACTGAAGGACTTAAGAAACAAAATAATGGGAAGGCACCAGGCCCAGATGGACTTCTGGCAGAATTCTATAAAACATTACAAGAATCGCTGAACCTTCCATTGCTAGAAGTCATGAATGAAGTTATGCTAAAGAAAAAGATACCTAAAACATGGTCAGAAGCCTACATTACACTTATTCCAAAAGAAGAGACTGATCCATTACAAATGAAGAATTATAGACCCATTTCTTTATTAAATGTAGATTATAAAATTTTTGCGTCAATATTGGCAGAGAGACTCAAAAAATATTTAAATAATTTTATTCACTCTGACCAAAATGGATTTCTGCCAAAGAGACAAATTAAAGATAATATGAGAGTAATATTGGACACTTTGGAATATTATGAGGCACACATAATATTCACGAAAAACAAATGGCTTTGATATTTTTAGATGCACAAAAGGCATTTGATAATGTGAACTGGAGTTTCATGTCATTATTATTGGAACAGATGGGCTTCACAAGAAAAAGTATTCAAGCAATACAAGCCATATATTATAAGCATATGGCAAAGGTAATGATAGAGGGAGAATTAACAGACTCTATCAGTATAAGAAAAGGTACAAGACAAGGTTGCCCACAATCACCTTTGCTATTTATACTAACTCTGGAAGTGTTAAATAGAAACATTAGAGATGAAAAGAGTACAAAAGGAATGAAAATTAAAAAGGAAGAATTTAAATTACAAGCTTTTGCGGATGATTTGGCCTTTATTTTAGAAGACCCTCTAGAAACAGCACCAAAACTATTGGAAAAGATAGAGGCATATGGCAAGGTGGCCGGCCTGAAAATAAACAAAGATAAAACAAAGATTTTGACAAAGAATATGTTACTAAGACAAAAAGAAGAATTGGCAGATGTATTGAAAATTCAAGTCACGAATAAGGTTAACTATTTGGGGATACATTTGACAGCAAGATGTAGTACACTAAAAGAGAACAATTACACTAAACTTAAACAAAAGATAGCACTAGATTTGACGAAATGGGAGAACCTACAGTTGTCACTAATAGGGAGAATTTCAACAATCAAAATGAATATTTTACCCAAAATTCTATATTTGTTTCAAACAATACCAATTACACTTGGAAAGGACTATTCTGAAGAATTAAACAAAATTGTCTTGAAATATATATGGCAAGGTAAGAAAGCGAGAATAAATTTAAAACTTTTACAAGATGCTAGAATTAGAGGAGGATTTGGTCTGCCTAATTGGGAGTTGTACTACCAAGCTACAAACTTGACATGGGTTAAAGAATGGATAACATTAAGAAATACTAGATTGTTGGCATTAGAAGGACATGATTTGTTGTTGGTGTGGCATGCCTTTTTATAGTATAAGGGAACTAAAATACAGGGTTATTTTAGAAGACATCATATACAGGAGTCTCTGTGGTTAAATTGGGAGAAGATTAAAAGACAATGTTATTCGAAAATTCCAGTCTGGTTATCGACTATTGAAGCATTTTCTTATCCTATAACATATAAGAAGGAACAAACAGTTAGATATGGGGAAATTTTGAATGAAAAGGGTGAACTTAAATCGATGCAAAAACTGGAGAAACAAGATATAAAGATGAATTGGTTTTCTTATGCGCAAATACATTCAAGGTATGAAAAAGACTTCAAAACAGTAGGTTTCTTTAATAAATTGACTGATTTAGATAAGATTTTGACAGGTACTGATGAAAAGGTGATTAAAAAACTGTATGGATATTTATTAGAAATTAAACTAGAAGAAAAACAAGTTAAAGAAACTATCATTGCTTGGGGGAAGAATTTTGGATATGGGATTGATCTAGAGAAATGGCAAAAATTGTGGTCTCAAAATTATAAAATGACAATGTCAACAGCATTTAAAGAAAATGTGTACAAGATGTTTTACAGGTGGCATTTTCCCCCAACAAGAATAGCAAGAATGTTCAAGAATAAAACCGAAAGATGTTGGAAATGTCATCAGATACCTGGCTCATATTACCATATGTGGTGGACTTGTGCGGATGCAAAAAAATATTGGACTAAAATCCACACGTAGTTGAAAAAAATGACTAAAAAGCGTATAAATTTAAAACCAGAGATATTTTTATTGGGAATTCTACCTGATACATACAGCAAAGATTTAAAATATTTGATTGTAAATGTGTTAAAAGCGGCTAGAATTGTATTTGCTAAAAATTGGAAAAATGAGAAAATACCATCGCAGGAGGAAACTATCAAGAAAATACTGGAATGTGCTTGAAATGAGTAGATTGACATTTGAAATTAGAGAACAATTTTACAAAATTTGAGACCTTTTCTATCAATGGCTTGATAACAAAATATAATAATAGAATATGTAGAATTTTAGAAAATAATGAATATATAAAGATGTATTTCTTTTCTTTTTTAATTATTTTATATATATAAAATGTTTTTAGGATAGATTTGGGAGGACTATGTGAATTGTTATAAAATAAACTAAGTAAAGTGTAGCTATCTCACAAAGTGTGAATGAACAAAATTATAGTCAAATGATTGATTAATAATAATACTAGGATATTCAATTTTTGATTGATAGAGTTATTATGTCATGTAACTGTAATTGAGACTATGAAATTGAAGCACAAAAAATTTGTAAACCAACCGACACACTGCTTGTATATTTATGGAAAAAAGTTGGATGTTTTTATGTTTTGTTTGTTTTTGTTTGTCTTTAAAAATCAATAAAACTTAACAAAAAAAAATATATAGAACAGAACAGAAAAAAAAAAGAACTAGAAGATGCCAATGAGTTTGTCAAGCTGCTAAAGACCGGATCTGAGGATACTGCTCATAAAGAAGAAGTGAAAGCTGAAATTAAGAGCCTGAAACAGAGGGGATGGCCATGGAAAGAATTTGTTTGGGAATTCCAGAGAGTGATGGGAAGACTCTGTGAGATTTAAATTTCTCAGTTTGAAATAAAGGAGATGCTCTGAACAATTCAAATAATTTTTTTAAACTTTTGCAAAGGCTGGTCTCTTTGTGCTCATATGGTTAGAGTCACAGAAGATATTTTACATAGAAATCAATATGTTTTTAAGGTTACTGCACCTTAATGGGTGCACAATCTTCCCATCAACTCAAACCGCTTGACAGTGGCAACATCCTGGTATTGTTAGCATTATTTTTAGTATGACAGAGATCTCTGTGACCTGCCAACTATCTTCCTTTGACCTGCCAACTATCTTCCTTTGATCTGCCAACTTACTCTTTTACTGCAAATGTGGTAAGAGTTATATAGCTTTATCATTTCCTTTCAGTGAGTACTCTTATAAAACTTCTCATTAGGGATTCTTAAGTTACATGGAGGCTAAATATGGTGTTACATTTGCTTAGCTCTTTACAGGAATAATTTGCCATGCTTTGCATGGCAAAGCTGCAGTTGAAAAAGCAGGCAAAAAGAACTCTCCAACTGCTGCGCACCCGCATGCAGCCTGCTCAGCTGTGCGGGCAGCTCAGCAGGTCGTAAATTGCACTCACATGACTCACGCATGCGTGCACGACACAGAGCAACAGAACCAGTAGTTATACTGGTAGGATCCCATCCCTGCCTATTGTACAAGGTCTTCCCACTACATGAGCAGGAACAAATACATAGGCATATAGCCCAAGAAATAAAAACCATGTAGCCAGTATATTTGTCTTATGAACACCCTAGCTAGTTTCCTGATCAGGCTGTGCAGTGGGCTTGCTTGGAAAATAAGTCAGTCATGGCCCAAATGACTGAGTACTTGCCCACTCTCTGGAAGCTCAGCTATAAAATCCATTGTGATCTCTTCCCAGGGCTGGCTCAGGTCTGCTACTTACTGGAGGAGGTCTGTGGGTTTCCCGGGTATTTTCTTCATGGCAACAAACGTGGCACAGCTTTTTACATTGTCCACTACATCTATTTTCATCTTGGGCCACCAGAATTGCCTCCTGGTTAAGTGCAGGGTTTTCAAGTCACCAAAATGTCCAGCAAGTTTGGAGTTATGGCTGCACTGCAGGACTTGAAGTCTCAAGCTCGTGGGGACATACAGTTTGGCCTCCTTCCATGCTAGTCTGTCATTGAGGATCAGGGTGTTTTTGTTGTCATTGAACCACGGATCTGCCAGGAACACTATTTTCAAGGTCCTTGTCATTGGGTCTCCCCTGGGGGTGTCTCAACATCTGGCTTGGCCTCTGGTGGTGTCTTGAGCCACCAGTTGAGAGGAAGGGATGATGGCGTGGATTATTTCTTCACAACAGCTATTGAACTGTGGTTTTTTTGGCAAGGCATCAGCGAGCAGGTTCTCTCCTCCCCCTACCCCTGGGACATATTTTAATTTGAAGTTGAACCTTTTGAAGTGCTGTGCCAAGTGAACTTGTTTGGCAGAAAGTTTTTTTCTTTTCTTTTTTGAGTTCGTTTTTTTTGAGGTCGTTTAGGTTTTTGTGATCAGTCCAAACTTCAGATGGTACTTGGCTTCCCTCTAGGAAGTGCCTCCAGATGAAGAGGGTCTGTTTTGTTCGGAAAACACACGAGGTAGACCGGGTTCCAACAACAAATATTTTATTCTTCAACTAGTTAGTAAATAGGAACACTTGGCTGAAGCTGAGGCCAGCCTTTTATACAGGCTGACTTGCCTGCTTGCAGCCAATGGCAGTTGTTTAGATTTGCCGCCTTTTAGCAGCTCTTTGGATTGGTTCCTAGTGAACCAATCCAATGTTTATTTTATTTGACCAATCAGGTTTGTAGATTTGGAGTCACCCATTTTACATATAGAACACCCCTCCCCCCTTAGTTCAGTCCTACGTGGTGACGTAGTCTCGTCCTACGTGGTCCTACGTGGTGACGTAGTTTCCGGATTTGACTTGACTTGCGCGGTTCATTCTTAGTGCAGACTTCGACCGGTTCGGATGGGGCTGCTGTGTCGTCTGTCCTTCTCCCTGGAACTGTCTGGAAGGGTGAGTCAGCCATTTTACCGCCGCCTGAGTTTCTTAGGCTGGCGGTTTTGCCGCTCCCTCCCGTTTCCTCCGGGCAGGTCGAGCTGGCCTGGCTGGCCCCTTCCGATGGGCTCTTCACGCAAGTCTCTCCAAACAGTGAGTCTTTTATTTGCTCTTTTTGTTTGTATGTTTCATGGGGTTTGCTTTTAAACAGTTCTTTATTTATTTCTCGCCTTTCCCCCCCCACCTTGGTTTGCAATTCGCCGGTTTTTTCGGTGAATGTTTGTAAGTCTGTGGTTCTCTCTATAATTCGGGATCGAAGCTGGTCTATGTGCCGCTTCCATTCCCTGCCATCCTCTATTTTTAATCGGTAGGATTTGGAACCTGTGATTTGGGTATTCTGTCCTGGTAGCCATACCGGGTCCCCGGTGAAGTTTTTAGCGTATACCAAATCGCCTATTTCGAATTGTCTAAACCGTGTAGAGGAGTCAGGGAGGTTTTCTGGGGTAAAATTTGGGTGTAACCTATCAAGGTGAGATCTTAACTTTCGCCCCATGAGTAATTCTGCTGGGGACTTATTGGTTATGGTACTGGGCGTTATGTGCTGGAGTGTGACCAAACGGTTTACTTTCTGTTGGACATCTCCAGCGTCCATTCATTCTAACCCTTCTTTAGTAAACCGGACCATTCTCTCAGCCCTGCCGTTCGCAGCTGGGTGAGCCGGCGCGGTTAGGGCATGTCTTATACCTAGGGAGGCTAGGTATTGCTCAAATTGTATGCTGATTAGCTGTGGCCCGTTATCTGAGACAAGAACGTCCGGTATGCCATGGGTGGCAAAAAGGTTGTCCAGCTTTTTAATTACAGTTTCTGTTGTCGTTGATGGCATAACTTTTACTTCAAGCCAATTCGAATAGGCATCAACGACAATCAGAAAGGTATGCCCCTTGGTAGGACCCGCGAAATCAATGTGTATTCTTGACCAGGGTCCCCGAGGGGTTTCCCAGTCCTTAACGGGTGCTTTTGGTGGGGATGGTCTAACTGCCTGGCATTTGTGGCATGAGCTTACCCAATACTCTATGTCCTTATCAATACCCGGCCACCAAACATAACTTCTAGCAAGGCTTTTCATCTTAACCATTCCCGGGTGCCCTTCATGTAACAGCTTAAGTACCCTGGGCTGTAATTTGGCAGGGATTACCACCCGATCACCCCACAACAAACACCCCTTTTGGATCGAAAGTTCAGTCTGTCTGGACCGGAAAGGTTTAAAGTTTTCAGCTTTTTGATTCTCCGGCCAGCCTTTACCTACCCAGCTAAGAACGCGGGCAGTCAATGAGTCTTTCGCGGTGGCTCTGGCGACATCATAAGCTGATATGGGTAGATCGGGGCAAGTCTCGATTTGTAGCGTTGTCATCGTTGGTGCCGGGTCTTCGTCGGTTGCTGGTAAGGGTGCTCTGCTCAGAGCGTCCGCATGGGAAATTTGTTTCCCTGGCCGATGTGTCAGAGTGTAGGAATAAGCTGCTAGGAACTCTGACCATCTGGTCATTCTTGGGGACAGTATATTAGGTGTTGGCTTGTTTCCCGCCAAAATCCCCATTAGCGGTTTGTGGTCTGTTATGATTTGAAAAGTCCGCCCATATAAGTATTCGTGGAAGCGTTTTACTCCAGCGACAATTGCTAGAGCTTCCCTGTCCAATTGGCTGTAATTCCGCTCGGTTTTTGATAGAGTCCTAGAGTAATATGCGACGGGTGCTTCTCTGCCGTCAGGTAGTTGGTGGCTCAGGATGGCACCTACTCCGTATGGTGAGGTGTCGCAGGTCACTCTTAATGGCAGAGTGTTGCTAAATTGGATGAGGATGCTTGTTGATGTTAGCAAGCTTTTAATATTTTGGAAGGCTTTTTTTTCTTTGTAACCCCAAGTCCAAGTTGCCTTCTTGTCTAAAAGATGGTGTAACGGTTCTGCTATAGTGGCCTTGTTTGGCAGGAACACATTATAAAAATTAATTAGTCCTAAGAATGCTTGTAGTTCGGTTTTATTTCTTGGTTCAGGAGCGTCTTTGATTGCCTTAACTTTTTTGTCTGTAGGGTGGATACCCTCTCCATCTATTGAGTAGCCCAGGAATTCGACGCTATTCTTAATTAAAAGCACTTTTCTCTTTTTACCTTGAGGCCAGATTCCCTAAACTTAGTTAATACTTCTTTGAGTCTGTTCCTTAATTGAGTTTCATCTCTGGCCGAGATTAGGACGTCGTCAAAATAGGGAACGACTCCTTGTATGCCGTTTAGAAGGCATTCCATCAGACTCTGGAAAACGCCAGGGGCCACGCTTACTCCAAATTGGAGCCGGTGACATTTGAATGCGCCCTTATGGGTGACTATAGTCTGTGCTTCTGCTGTTTCTGGGTCCACTGGGAGTTGTTGATAGGCTTGTGCCAAGTCGAGTTTGGCGAAAACTTTGCCTTTTCCCAGGGAATGAAACAAATGCTGGACTACTGGCACCGGGTATGCGCTTGGTTGTAATGCGTGGTTCAGGGTAGCCTTATAGTCACCACAGATTCTAATGGACCCGTCAGGTTTTATGGGTGTGACAATAGGCGTTTCCCACTTGGCATGGTCCACAGGTTCTAACACTCCTTGAGCTATTAATTTGTCCAGCTGTTCCTCTATTTTTGCCTTTAGTGCAAAAGGAACTTTCCTGGCTTTTATTCTTCGTGGGGCTATTTGGGGGTTTAGATTGAAAGAAATGGGATTTCCCCGATACTTGCCAAGTGAGCTGTCAAAAACGTCCTGGAATTCTCGGATGAGGTCATCTTCCCAGCCGGTTGTAATCACTCGATCGACCCCGGTCATCCCGATGCCCAATGGCGTGAACCATTCGATGCCCAGGAGGCTTGGTCTGTCTTGGTCGACTATGGTCAGCGGAAGCACCTTGACGTGATGTTTGTAGGCGACTCGGAATTGTCCCATGCCTACCACAGGGATTTGGTTTCCCTGATAGTCCTTGAGGGTTTGGTGCTGCTTCTTCAATTCTTTGGGTTTGATAGCTGGGACTAGCTGTTTTATTGTGTCCCATGATACCATGGAGAGGGAGGACCCCGAGTCCACTTCCATCTTGCAGTTTTTTCCTTCGATTTTCACGATGACTTTAATTTTCTTCCCTCTTTCCGTCTGAGCGCTCTGTATAATGACAGTTTGGTGTGTATTGGCTCGCTTCTCTTGTTGCCACTTTCTCTCGGCTCGTTTAGGCTCAGCTCGTGTTGGGGAATTTCTGCGTCTTGTCGGGCTGTAGTATTTTTGTTCCTGCAGACCTTCTCGATGTGCCCTCGTTTCTTGCAATGCCGGCAGATGGCATCGAGAAATCTGCATTCGGCTCGGGGATGGTTTCCTCCGCAGCCAGTGCATTCCCGCCAATTCCTTCTTTCGCGCTCTTTTCTGTTCATGAGCAAACGGTGGACCTCGTCGTCTTCTTCGCTCGATTCAACTGTTTCGCCCGACTCTTCGTAGTGGGTTGTGGTGGCAGGCTGCTTTCTGTCTTTGGTTGGTGTTTCTTCGCTGTGTGTGTTCATCTTTTTCATGGCTACGGCAGATTTTTTCTCAGCTTCAGCGGCTGTGGCTTCCGCGATGGCTTTGGTAATGGTGATGTTGGGCTTGTTGAGTAATTTACTCTGTGTGGTCGAGTCTCTCAGGCCCAACACTACGCGATCCCTCATTGCTTCGTCAATGTTCAAAAATTCACACTCACCCCCTAATTGTCTAAGGGCAGCGATGAAATCGGCGACGGTCTCTCCCTCTCTCTGGTCTCTGCGGTAAAATTCGTGTCGCTTTATTAAGTTGGACACCATCGGAGCGTAGTGTGCTTTGAGGAGTCTTTGCAATTCTGTCCACGTTAGTTGTTTAATGTCCTGGGGCTTCGCAAGGGCCTTTGCCATCTTGAAAACTGTTGTCCCGCAGTGCGTCAGGAATACAGCTCTCTTGCGTTGCTCTGAAATGCCTTCCATTTCATTGCTCTCCAAATACATTTGGAAGCGATCAGCATAGGAATCCCAATCCTCTTCGTTGGGATTGAAGGGTGCGGGCGGTGCGTTGTTTCCAGACATCTTGGTTGTAATCTGGACTTCTTATCACCGCGTGCAGGTTTTTCCGTTCAGGATGATCCCACCTTCGTCGCCAGTGTTTTGTTCGGAAAACACACGAGGTAGACCGGGTTCCAACACCAAATACTTTATTCTTCAACTAGTTAGTAAATAGGAACACTTGGCTGAAGCTGAGGCCAGCCTTTTATACAGGCTGGCTTGCCTGCTTGTAGCCAATGGCAGTTGTTTAGATTTGCCGCCTTTTAGCAGCTCTTTGGATTGGTTCCTAGTGAACCAATCCAATGTTTATTTTATTTGACCAATCAGGTTTGTAGATTTGGAGTCACCCATTTTACATAAAGAACAGGGTCCATTGGACTACATATGCTTTCTTTTCCCACACTGCCCACAGCCTTTCAGTGTTGGTGAGCTTTTTGGAAGTATAAGCACAGGGTTGTAGCTCTGGGTGTTGGTTTGTAGCAGCTCTGCCGCTATCGCCGCATGACTGGTGTCTGCCTGGACCATGAATGGCCATTTGGGGTCAAGGTGCTTGATGATGGGCTCCTCTATGAAAAGTTTCTTTAGCTTTTCCAAAGCATGCTTGCAGTCCACAGACCAAGCCAAGGGCTGGCCAGGTCATGATTTTGGAGGAGTCTCCCCCCATCTTCAATAATTCCATCAGGGGTAGTGCCACCTCAGCAAAGGTCAGGATGAACTGTCTGTAAAAGTTGGCAAACCCAAGGAAGCTTTGAAGTTGCTTGCAGGTGCATGGAGGGTACCAGTCTAACATTGCTTTTACTTTTCCCTTGTTTGACACCTGGTAGCCTAGATAGTCTACAGAGATCTTGTTGAAATCTCATTTTTACAGCTTTGCATATAGTTTAACTACTGGGAGTTTCTTCAAGAATTGGCACACTACTTTAATCTGTTTTCCAATGTTTCACTGAATATGAGAATGCTGTCCAGACAGACTAGGACACCCTTGTAGAGGTGCTCATGTAGCACCCCATTAATTAATTACATGAAGACTGCGAGGGATAGTCCGCCCCGCAGACTGTAGTCTGAATGGCACTACTTTAAACAGACAGTTGAAGGCTATCTTCCATTTATTTCCCTCTCTGATCCACACCCTATAGTATGCTTCTCTTAGGTCTTGTTTGGTGAACATTTCCTCTTTCACCAAATAGCTTAGCATATCCTTCATCAAGGGCAAGGGGAACATTAGTTCCTCTAAAATCCACACAGAGTTTCATCAACCTGTCTTTTTTTTTTTTTGAAGAGTACCGGAGCGGCCACCCTAGATTTGACTGATTGAATGAATCCTCTGGCTAAGTTGGTGGTGATGTATTCCTTAGCTTGTCCATTTCCTCGGTGGTCATGGAAAACATCTTTGGCTTTGGTAACTCTGGAGGTGTATTATGGATTTGCTCTTCAAATGAACCCTGAACAAGGAGCTGAATGAGGAAGTCCAAGCAGAGAGCACCGGTGCCCAGGTGAGTACTAGTATGTAAGGGGTATTTAGTTAAGTTTCACTGGGTGGTCTGTCCCTCCTTGAACAATTGATGGTGATGTGTGCATGACTGGGTCTTCCTTTTGGAAGTGTAGAGTGGTTTCTGTTAAAGGAAATAGTTAAAAGAAGGAGTAAAAGTCTTGGGTGAAATATGGGCCCCCGAAACAGAATGATGGTTAAGGATCCCGAAAAAGAGATTCCTTCTAGTACCCCTCTTCCTCTCTGGGGAGGTTATTATGTCCATAGAAGGAGGTGACAATGCTTAGAGACAGGTAGTAAAACTCCTGTGATGAATGAAAATTAAGAACACTGGGTGTAACTTTTCACAAAAGTGAAATGTTCATGAAAACAATTAGGAAGTGAGGTTAATCACTGCTGTTATGTGTGATAGGAAGAAAAGAAACTACAGTGATATCTTGAGATAAATCTTGAAGATTTATCAGTCCTAAAAATAATAGTTTATTATTCTTCCCACCCGGGGTTTAGCAGGTAGTAAAAAGTTAAAAAAAAAGGCCTATCTAAACAGGAAAACATAGATATTTTGCCTTTGATTAATGTGTTGTGATCTCTGTTAAACATTCCTAGATGTAATGATCTATAATAATAGCGTGAAGTGAACACGATTGAACTGATTGAGATATGTTGTTGACTTGAATTTGGAGTGTGGAAAATGGATAGTGGTTAGGACCCAAAATCACATTTTGATTAAAGTCACTCCCTTTCCCATTGCCTGAAGAATGCGCTATGGATGCTCATAATGGTATGTTTGCATGAAAGTGTCTATGTGTAATTATTTCCCAAAAATCTTCTGGGAGGATGTGATAATAGAACACAAATTGTTGTTTAAGAAAATAGAGCTTATTGGCTTGTGAAAAGTTCCCTGAAATAATTATGATGATTGTTTTAAATAGAAAAATGGAACTTTATATATGTGATATTGGTTCGAAAGAAAAGTCTGATTGTTGTACAACTGTGAGTGTGTGATAAGCCCTGAGGCTCCTAAAGCAGGGTGTTCCTGAGACCTTTTTGCTGAAAACTGGTGAGGTTTCAATGTTGTTGTTGCTGTTGTTGTTAGGGCAAAGGTTATGATAAATATCTCATGGTGGGAAAGATATTTATGGGAAATATATGTGCTTCAATAGAGAGGGGGGGGGGTATTTTGTTAAGAGGAATGGAGAAAGGAGGGGAGACTTTTGTGTAGTTGAAATATTTTCCCTTCTTCTACCCCCTTCTGTCAGCTTGTTGTGCAAGGACTTTTGCTTTGAAAGAAGCAGAAAAAGAGGGGTGGGTGAGGCTTGTAGGCTGCTCATTTTACACACTTTATTCTTTTCTTTGCTGAGAGGGAGGAGCATTGCTGGATCTGAATCTGAATCAATATGTTTTCTTTCCTTCTCTGAAGTGTGATTTTGTTTTTAGCTTGTTCAAATATATATTTCAGAGCAGTGACCCCAAATACCTGAAGTGGATGGTTGCTTTATTTCTGAGGGTTTTTTTTTTACACCTTTTATGGTTTTCCTGCGTGTGCATTTTAAATACATACTATGGAATATTGTTTGTTTGAAAAAAATAGAGAGAAATTAGGAACTACAATATATAGCCAGGGGGATAAATATTTATGCTATTTTGAGACTAGTATTACCTGGATAAAGGAAGGCTTTTGAGGATTTTAGCCCAGAAGTGGGAAGGCAAAAGATAGTTGGTGGCTTAGTGGGTATTTCTTTGGGGAAGGGATTGCTTCTCAAGGAAGAGATGGACTTTTGGTCTGGTTAGCTAGAAAGTATTTTGAGTTGGATTTGTTCATCATATGCCTTAAATTCGCATATTTGTAGTTCTCTGAAGTGTGAAACGATAGTTTAGCTGACTTAGAAGCCAGGATGGCAGCAGTAAAATGTACTGTGTATGTGAATATGTGATTCTCCTTAAGTGAGGACATTACAGTATTTGTTGATGATACAGAGAAAGTTAAAGTTCTCCTGTGTGAGGAGTTGAGGATGGCATGGCCAGAGTATTGCTAGCAAAAACATATACTGGGGAGAAGAAACCAGTAGCATTTTTGTAAAAATTGATGGATCTGGCAGTGGGTGTGTTTGACCTTTGCGCATTCAAGCAGTGGCTCACTAATGTTATTATGATGTAGTTATTCCAAGAGAACTGGGTTCTCTTAATAGATAGGAATTTAGATCCAGCAGAGTATCTGTCAGACCACAAGTTACATACTAAAAAGTGGAAGAGTTTGGAAGATAGCCTTATAGAGAAAGGAGTTAATTTATTTATTGATGTGTTGTCCCGAGTAAAGAACAGAAAAAGGAATGCATTGGTTAATGGAGACATTGATGAAGTTTTGGAAGCAGGAAAGTTTTCATCTGAATGATCTGAAGATAAGCAGATTTCATAGAAGAGGTTATCATGTTGAAAAAAGGCATAAATGAGTTGTTGAATTTCTTGGAGCAACAAGGCCTTAAAGTTTCAAGGAAAAAAATTACAGTATATAGAACCTGAGGTTAAATACCTGGGACATCTAATTAGTCATGGAAGTGGAAAACATAAATCCAGAAAGGATTGAGGGGATAGTTAGACATCCCCTATTGAAGAATAAGAAGGAGGTTTGGGAAAATGGATGAATGAATAGAATACTAAGAGTAAATATATATTACTATGAAGAATATAACATAGAGAGAATGAATAAATGAGTGAACTTATTTGGGAACTTGTATTAATACATTATATGAAGAGAATATATTTGTAGGGACATGTAAATGATAGCCATGCAAGTGGAGAGAATTTATACATTGTGTACAAATAAAGAAAAGAGTTATGTGGAAGCAGATAGTAGGGTTTTGGTCATTTGGCCATTCCAGCAGTGGAACATTGAAATGTGTATTTCACCATATAAAGTACTGTTTGGAATATCATACCTGGAAATTCCATACTGTGGCACTAAAGATTTTTTGTAAAGAACTGTATACTTGGGTTCTCCTTTTCTTTATCTCACTTTAGGAATAAAGGACTGCTAGCTCAATTTGCTATCTACAGAGATCACCTCCCAAATTTGCTGTCAATAAATTCCAATCTGATGATTGGATAAAAAAACCTGAGCAAATAGACAAGCTCCTTGCCAAGACCTGGGACAGGTCTTGCTGAATCCTGCTGACCACTGAAACAGCAGTCTGGACAGACGACCCTCTGAATGACAGTGAAGCAAGGCGCATAAAATCCTTTTCAACTTACATCTTAAAGTTACATATATGCTTAGTTTATGGAACATTGGGAGATTGAGTTGCTTATTTGGCTGGGAGTAATAAACTTTTATATTGTGTTGTCAATTTTATTGAGAAAAAGATAGCAGATTGGTGTAGACGATGACTGTGGTACAAGATGGAAGAAGTGTATGTAAGTCCCCAACAACCAGTTGTAAGTTTTGACATATAAACTACAGATGTAAGATGGGAGGGGGCCTAGTCCATTTATAACATTGCAACATGAAGTTGATAGTGATAGTGGTTAGTGCTTTGTGTAGGGTAAGGATGGAGGCTTTTGATGTATTGCCTAGTTATCCAATGACATGGCAGCAGCTATGTTTCCATACTGAACTCGACAGTGAATATTGTCAAGTGCAAACACCACTGACACTAATTGAATCCATAGCTGAGATAAGATCCACCTTGGATGATGGATTACCTTTAGGTAGATATCCAAAGTGTAATTGCAAATGTGATGTACTCACATAGGAATGTGTTATGAAGACTGAAAGCTTTTATAATCAGTGTGTTGAATTATATGATACTTGTTCACCTTCCTATATGGAATTTAAAATTTTGGAGGAAGGACTATTTTTGCCAATATATTGAATTAAGAAGTACTCAACTGAAGCTTATGCTTTTGTGCAGAGACCTTCCATTTATATGGAGAATTAGATGTACAGTTGGATACTTTCAAGATCCTCAGGCTCCAATTAGAGCCTTGCAATTTCACTAGCTTATGATTATGCAAAATATAAGTGTCTGGGAAAAGAAACTTATATAATATATAATATATAATCCTTTACCTACTGAGGATATGTTTTCTTGTACTGAAATAGAAGAGATAAATGCAATGGAACAAGTATTATACCTAGATGGTAGTTTATATTTTTTGGCTTATACATTTGTAACTGCAATAGGAGGAACCTATGCAATATGCTATATGATGACAGGTATGGCAGTAGCGAATTCCAAGAACATAAGCAAGTAAATAGAGTTATATTATGATACGATGAACAATAGTCTTTCTAATGGTGGTAGATTGTTTTAGGATACACAGGAGAGACACAAGTATAAAGCAATGTATGCCTACTTGTAAGTTTTTAGTTTGTTGTTGTACGCTCATTAAGCCTAAGAAACAGGAAGTAGCAGGAAAACGCTTAAGCCAGCAAGAGGTTCGGCTTATATTAAGGGAAATAAATTAGGATCATTCCCAGGTGTAAAATAGTATCAAAAAGAGAGGTTGGATTGTTATATTTTGCAATTATATATATTGCAAGTTACACCTGAGAAAATGAAGAACAGAAGAGATTCCATGTTTATCCAATATGTGACCTTTTAGAATGATTACTGGACAATTATATAACTATCTAACAAACATGTTTTGTAACTTGTTATGTTTTAAAATGAATGTCAGATTTTTAGCTGGAACATGGGGGTTGTATTTCTTGGGGTTAGGACATATGTGGGAGATATTGGGTCATAGTGACCTGAATGGAACTGGTTAATGATCCATTGTGTTTCAATGGACATAACAGGAAGAAGCCATGAGAACAAAGTCAGGTTTCCAAGTGATGAAATCCATTTAAAAAGGAAAGAACAAAGTCCATCTTCAAAAAAAGATTTATTTTATTTAGGAAAGCATCAAATTGTCGAAGTCCATGGTAATTCTGGATCTAACACAACCCGGAATTATCCCACAATATTACAAGTTAGAAACAACCCCCCAAAGTCACATTCTCCAATAGAAATAATTCAATGTGGCTTGATGTTATAATCTCCACCTCAAGGGGTACGAGCATGGACAACTCATTTCCCACAGGAAGAAAGATTCAAAACCAAAACACTCTCTTTATCTCCACTCCTTCCTCCCTTAGGAATGTGTCAAATCTGAAATCCTTCCCCCCATGACTGCCACATAAAAAGTAAGAAAAAGAATATATACTAAGACTAAATAAAATGGCTATACTTACGTCAATTTCGGGCTTGACAGGCTGCCCTCCCTCATTTGAAAAGAAACCCCTACAATGATATAAAATACACAAAGATTGAAATTAGGTTAAACACAATCATACAATGTACATTTTAACCTCCTCTGCCATCCATAGGATTTGGTTTTGGATTGTGTGGATATTTTTCATGGAATTCCCCACCAATCTATCAGCATTTACTTTCCAGCTATTAACCCAAGTCGCTTATGAAATTGGATAGCCTTTCCAATAAATTAAATATTACAACTCCCCCCTGAAAATCCTAGAATCCAAAATTTTCTTAACTTCATAATGTTCATGCCCTGTAATTAGGAAAGGCTTCCAGGGTGCATGTTCTGCTGGCCTCAAGGAAGAATCAACAATCGGCTTTAATAAACTACTATGAAACACTGGATGTACCTTCCCCAATAACTTAGGGAGATGAAGTTTCACAGTTACTGGGTTTATTACTTTAATTATCTGAAAAGGCCTTATAAGTTTTGGACTTAATTTTCTAGAAGGTAAATGTAACTTTAAATATTTAGTTGACAAATAAACTTTATCCCCCACTTTAAATTGTGGCTGCTGAGAATGGTGTTTGTCAGCTTGTATTTTTTGGATCTGTGCTGCCTTATTCAACACAAAGCCTTTTTTGTGTTTTCCCAAGACTCTGCAATTATGTCCATCCACTCAGTTACTGATATGGATGGAGGGGTAGTCCCTCAGCAATTCAGGCATGGGAACGAATTCCATCCCAGGACTGATTTGGAAAGGTGTTAACCCAGTACTACTATATACAGCATTATTATAAGCAACCTCTGCAAACGGCAGCAAATCAACACAATTGGTTTGTTGATAATTTACATAACATCCCAAATATTCTCCAATAATTTGGTTAGTTTTCTCAGCCAGTCCATTGGCTGTGCATGGAAACCTGAACTCAAACCTTGAGAGGATCCTTTTTTTTAATGAATTCCCTCCAGAATTTTGCAGTAAAAACTGCACCCCTTTATCAGAAATGATTCCGCAAGGCACTCCATGCAATCTATATATAAGATTCACAAAGATTTTGGATAATTTCCTGGCTGATGGTAGACCTTTGCATGGAATAAAATGAGCTTGTTTGGAAAATAAATCCACTACAGTCCAAATTACTGTGTGCCCCCCATTGTCAGGTAAATCTACGACAAAATCCATCCCTATCTCCTCCCAGGGGTGGGATGGCTCTGCTACAGATTGTAATAATCCTGAAGGTTTTCCTGGTCTGGTTTTCCTTGTGGCACAAGTGGCACAACTCTTTACATAATCCTCAATGTCTTGCTTCATTCTTGACCACCAAAACTGGCATTTGACCATGTGTAGAGTTTTTTTTTTTTTTTAAAGTTTTTATTAATTTTCTACAGACAAACAAACATACAAAACATTAAAAACATCTACTCTCATATATACTTCCGGTGTATCGGTTGGTTCATCAGTTTTGTGCATTCATTTTATAGTGTCAATTACAATTATATTGCATAACCACTCATATTGTCAATCCATATTCTAATATTACTAAAAAAAAA
>BLBF01000019.1:16700558-16727008 GCA_015471245.1 Laticauda colubrina | reverse complement strand
AACTTATAATGGAATAAACTATATTCTTGATAGCACAAGCGTATCTGTTATTTTTACTGTATGTTAATAAACATACAAGCTTAGCTCACTCATTTATCTGTGTGCCTATCTGACTAACGCTGCACATTCTGTTTAGCTTGTCTACCTAACCCTGGTTGGGGAACCCAGGCTTAACACTTACAACCTTGGATTATTTTATTTGATAAGAATTGCCCCATCCTGCTTATGTCCTATAGAGAAAAAATTGTTGTCGGATGAGCCTGTCCATCTAGGGTGGGATGGAATGTGAAGAAATGGCTGAACATTGACTAAACCTAAGAAAAATGGTTGAATAGTATGCAACTTCTACTGAAAGCCTTTCTATAAAGCTTGATGAAATGATAATGATTTCATAAAATATGTTGATCCAATTCCAGGCCAAACAGATATTCTCATGGCTGGAGTATTAACTGAGTTGATTCTATTTGTTTCTCTGAAGTTTAACTCTGCATATCTCTACAATATTAGGACTCTGAATGGAGAAATGATAAATCCATTTTTTCTATGAAGTTTGTTTTTCCATAATATGCATTGGGATGGACAATTTTTATGTTTTCATTCAGTGAATATTTCTATCAGACTTTGCTGAACTTTATATGTAAAAGGCTAGATTGCAATGAACACTCAGAGAATCAATATTTTAAAGAAGAGAAATTGAGAAAAAGCAGCTAAAGTGGGGAGCTGAGAAAACCTCTTGGGAGAAGGTACCAAATCTTCTTCACAAATAGAGATGAAAATCATTCCTGCCCCAATAGCATATAGATAGGAATGACTTCTTCACACATTAAGACAGATTTTTATGTTTCTATAGCTGAGTATAACTGTTCTAAGTAAGGAACTTCCTTAATGTAAGCAGTATACGATAGGCTGAATGAATAGAATGGGACCCTGGACGAAAGTGTGAACATGCACATATATTCATGCATGTATGATACAATCAGTTATATTGTTAGAAAATGACATGACTCTCTTAGTTGATTTTAAAAATGATGAAGGCTAGAGTCAAATGGTTCAGGTTTTTTTTTGGTAGTGTTTTATTATCTGAAACAGTAAAAGCATATGAGTTGTTTTTTGAGTAAGGTTCTAAAATAACTTGATTAATGGTCAGTATTATTTGTTGCTCCAATTTAGCAGATTAGACTATCCTGGCTGTTTATCTGTGAAAGCAGTTACAGACTAAGAGAAGGCTTTGTTGATGGTGTACATAGAACATCTACACTAGACAATATAATTGTAAGAATAAAGTAAGCTTCCTATAAGACAGCCTAATTCCTGTTATATGAGTGCCCCTTTTCACAAGTTGAAACTTTGCTTCGGTTAATCTTTTCCACTAGATAACAAATTACTTTAGTGTCCTAAAGTAGCAACTTGGCCAAACTATTAAACTTGACTTCCTTCTGAATGAGAAGAAAATTGCTTTATTTCAAAATATGTCACAATGTACAGTTACACAATTTGAAGTGAATGATGATTGCAGGTTTTAAAAAATTTGCTCAGGCTGTGAGTCAGAGAACTACTGGTTCTTCTAGACAGTAACTTATGCTGCTGGGATGTATGTGGAGGTGGGAATACACCTTGGTGCTCTCAAATTACTGAACATTTCCCTCAAACCGGGACAATTTGGAGATGATGAGAACAGCAGTATAGCACAACTGGGAATCATCAAGATTTAGAAAAAATGACTACACAATAATTAACCAGGTCAAAATTGAGAAAGCTTCAAGAGGAGTTGGAATGAAGCAGGTATCCTATTTGGCATTTCTTTTATTCTGTCTTTAAGACAAGTCTTACAGGAGAGATAAATCCAGATGATTAACAGTATCTAACAGTATCTAACAGTGTGTAAAGACTGCTTCTCCTTCTTACTTAAAGGCTAGGTCACACTGGCTGACGGATGCAAAATGTATGCAAAAAGGACACAGTGGAAGAGCAAAATTTCCATCCATTGTTATCCGCTCTCAAAAGTGCCCCAAATTTGCATAAACAGAGTGGACAACAACGGAAAGGAACGGACGTGGAGAGGATGTAACGGGGATGTAAAGCGGATGTTCGTAGGAAGCCTAGCGGATGGAAGCGGATGACACATCCGAAGGGCTTCCATGGGAGAACACCGAAGCGGACATGTAGCGGAAGGAGTGGATGCGTAGCGGATGCGTAGCGGATGCGTAGCGGATGCAAAGCATTCACTGTGCATGCGGGGAGGATGAATTGCGTAAGCTCCGCGGATATAAAAGGATGCAGCTCGCAAGTAGTCACCATTCAGAGGAAAGTCCTGCTGCCAGAGACATCTTGAGAGAACACCATGGGGAAGAAGAGGAAGCCTGTGCCTACTCCTGCCAGCCCTGGCAAGAAGGACAGAACCACCATCCCACCCCTGGTGGTTAGTCTGAAGCTGCTGGTGCTTCTGCTGCTGCTGCTGCTGGTGCTCCTGGTGTTGCTACTGCTGGTGCTTTTCCTGCTGGTGCTGCTAGTGCTGCTGGTGCTTCTCCTGCTGCTGCTGGTGGTGGTGCTTCTCCTGCTGGTGCTGCTGGTGCTTCTCCTGCTGGTGCTGCTGGTGCTTCTCCTGCTGGTGTTGCTGGTGCTTCTCCTACTGCAGCTGGTGCTTCTCCTGCTGCTGCTGCTGTGATGGACCAACCCCAAGGTCCTCAAAGCTCCACTGCTGAAGGCCCTGACGCCCCTGCCAGAGGGAGGAAGAGGCAAGGCAAGGAGAAGGGAGAGAGGAAACAGTACTCCATTTCTGAAGACCATGAGGAGGAGGTGCTGGAATGGCTGAGGAAGAACGAGTACCTGTGGAGGAAGGGCCACAGGCTCTATCGCGACACCAAGTGGAAGCAGGCAGTGTGGAGAGAAAAGATGAAGAGCCTGGGCTACACTTCAGATGTACTCCTGGGATGGTGGAAGCACATGCACACCTGGTACGGGAAGCTGCACCTGAAGAAGTCTGGCCAGGCCACGGTCAAGCTCACCGACCGGGAGACCTACGTGATGGGCAAGTGCAGCTTCTTGGAGGGTGAGATCCGCCACTGAGGAGCAGCCCCTCTGTCTACCCTCACTCTCAGGCAGCCCATAGAGAGCCAGTCCTCTTCTGGCCAAGAGTCAGCTCCTGTGTCCAGGCAGGTGTCTTTGGAGGGCCCCATGACAGAGACCCCCCTGGCAGCTGCACTCCCCATGCCAGAGGATGTGGAGGATCCCCTGTCTCAGATGGAGCAAGAAGAAGCAGCCACCAGAGACCACCCCACCCCACCCCCAGCTCCACTTCCACAGAAAGCAGGCAGAGAGGCAGACCAGAGGGACAGAGCCACACTGTCCTCTTGGAGATCAGGGACACAATCAAAGCCAGCACAGATCTCCTCTCCCAGCTGGTCCACTTCGACATACCATCCTCTAACCACAAGCCCTTCATCACCTACATGAGCCAGACCGTCATGGACATGCCCAAGGCCCAGTACCAGGCGATGAAGGAGAGGATCACAGCTCTTCTGCACCACCCTCCAGGCCCAGTTGAACCTTCTGCTACCCACTCCAGGTCTGCTCCTCCACCCCAGCTGATGTCACAGCTCTTCCACAGATTTCAGCAGCCCCTCGCCTACCAAGCCTACCACTACCAGGACTTCCCACAGAAGAGGCAGCCCTTCCCAGTCCAGGCCCAGGTTCATCAGATGCCACAGATGCCATAGACGCCTCAGCTGACCCAGCTGCAGACCAGACAGCCCCACTACACTCCTCCTTCCTCCACCCCACAGCCAAGCCCTTCGTCAAAACATCTGTCATCAGTCTTGGGCCTCACATCCCAGGTCCTTGAGGAAGGGCCTCTCAACCTCATGGGACTGAGTCAGCTCTCTGAGAGCTTCCTGCACATACCATCTCCTGTTATACTCTCGGGGCCAGACACCCCAATGGCGCCTCACACCAGCACTCCAGCAATATCCACCTCCACAGTCCCTGGCCCCTTTACATCTGAGACCATGGGCACGCCTCAGAGTGACTGAGAAGAGTGCCAGAGACTGAGTTGTTACCTGTTCACTTTATCTTTGCTTAAGACACTTTACTTGGGTCATTTTGCTTTTTTAATAAAGTCATACAATTTGTTATTAATAAAGGTTATCTTTGCTTCACACACTTGGTTCATTTTTTTTTTACTTAATAAAGTGTTGGGGAAAACTTTGAAAAAAGGGTTAAGCCATTGCATGCTTGTGGGATGGGTAAGGATAGCTATGGGATGGATAGCTGTGGGATGGGTAAGGATAGCTGTGGGATGGGTAATGATAGCTGTGGGATAAGTGTGGGATAAGGATAGTTGTGGGATGGGTAAGGATAGTTATGGGATAGATAAACCTCCAGTGCAAGCATAGTGGGACTGTATGGTCCACCCTCTCAGCTGCCACATATATGGCCCTTTATTATCAATAACAATTTAATCATTGATCAACACATTTCAACATAAACAAAACTCTTTATTAATCCCCTGTTCATTTTAGGGCCACTCAACATACATGGCACAATCTCATCAGTGTGATGAGACAGGCGGAAGGAAGCATCCATTGAGCATCTACCATCCTGTCTTGCCACTCCACTGCTCCAGCTGGGGAGTTGCACCAGTGTTTCAGGAGGTTGCGCTGCTTCTTCCCTTCACGTGAAGCTCTGTTGGGGCCTTGCACATCCTCAGTGTCTATCAGGTTTTGTCCTTACCTCCATTTACCAGGCTCCATGTCCCCATTCCCTTGTTGACAGTCCACAAGCCTGTTCTGCAACACTGCGTAGCGGGTGTGCATGAGATTGTGCAGGATGCAGCAAGCTTCCACGATGCTCCTCACAGTCCCCGGGTGATGCTGCATGGTGGTGAGAAGTACCTGGATCCTGTTGGCCAGGATGCCAAAGGCGTTCTCCACCACCTGTCTTGCCCTGGACAGCCTGTAGTTGAAGATCCTCTCTTCACAGGTGAGGTATCTGGAAGTGTAGGGCTTCATGAGGTAGGTTCTGAGGGAGAAGGCATCATCACCTACAATGAAGTAGGGCACATCTTGTGTGTCATTGGGTAGGGGGTCTGGATCTGGGAAAACCCATGATGAGGTTGCATTCCAGCCCATCCTTGAGGTCACTGGTGTTGTATATCTGGGCATCTGAAGCTGACCCGTTGCCTGAAGCATCGATGTACATGAACTTGTAGTCAGCATCCACTATGGCAAAGAGAATGATGCTGAAGAAGCCCTTGTAGTTGAAATAAGTGGACCCTGAGTTGGCTGGAACTTTGCAGGCCACGTGCTTCCATCTCCAACGGTGTGGGGAAAGTTCCACCTCTGATACCACTGCTCTGCAACTTTCCTCCAGCCTTCTTCAGTGGTGGGACACTGGAGGAGCTCCTCCACGTATTCTTTGATGATGGCCTGCACCACTTCTCTGGCCACAATGCTGATGGTGTTGTGTGTCACCCTCCAGGCAAGGAAGTTGGTGCTCTGCTTGGTCAACCTGGATCTCAGACGCTCCACAACTTCATCAAACATGGCTGGTGGCATCCTCATGAAGTGCTGGAATGCACAAGGGTCTTCATTCCTCAGCTCCACCATCAGTTATCATTAATTAGATTATTTTAATCAAGATCAGTATCAGATGTGTATGCATTTTGAAGAAATGATCAATTGGACATGAACATCACAACAGACCTATGCTATGGAAAACGTTATGTGGGTATTGTGTGGGAAATATGCATACAGGGAGATGCCACCTTACTGGAGTGGCACATGTACACTTGGGTATGTGATACTGGTGATATATAAACTTGATGGCCTTCCCCAAGGCCGGATACATAATAAAAGAGACTCAGAATCTGGCCTTACTTGGAGACTCTGGACCCAAATCTCCCGTGGTATAATAACACCATTGGGAGTAGCCATGAACTACTGAGATATACATATTCTAAATAACTTCACGGTAACAATGTTCAATGACACAATAAAAAATATTAAAATGATTAACACCGAGCTTTCTGAAGTAAGACAAGTTGCTCTACAAAATAGGTATGCTTTAGACATTGTATTAGCTACAAAAGGGTGTGTGTGTGCTCTGGTTCATTCACATTGCTGTGTATACATCCATGATTTCCAACCCAATATTAAAAGACAGTAAAAGTAATGGAAGAAAATATTCTCTCTAATCCATTATCACAAAGAGGTGAGTCCCCATTGCCAGACCTGTGGGGAGCACTATGATCTTGGCTTCCCAGTTCCACTTGGTTTAGATCTACCATAATGGGAATTATATTGATTATTATATGCTGTGTATTGTAGTGTTGTTGTGTTCAGTGTCTCCCTGGTGCAATAACAACGTGTGGGAAGATAGGGAAATCCTTGGGTTCAAGATTTGAGAAGAAGCAGGAAGCAGAACCTCTAATGATGTATCAGAGAGAAATCACTCTGAAAGAAGCAGAGGATCTGCTATTTGAGTTTGAGACAAGAATGGAAAAAGAAAAAAAGGGGGGGATTGTGAGCAGAACCGAAGTCATGTTGGATGGCCCATTGAATTGAATAAGGAAGTGTGTCTCAAACTCAGTAGTTCTGCTAAATAAGAAAGTGTTCCAGTTTGTGTACAAGAGAAAAAACAAGATAAGGCTAGAACAATGGGAAACTGTAATAAAGTGCTGTGATGTCAAAAACCGTGTAACTACTTTTGCTAGATAGGGAGCTAGTATGAACCTTCGAAATATATATGTCAATTTGAAAACAGAAAGAATGTGAGCCAAGCCCTCGTACGAGGGGGCGGACAGTTAGGGTATAAAAATGCTGCCTGAATTTTGCTCTGTGTTCCTTCAATGCCTGAGGGAACCCATCTCTGCAGACACGTGAATAAAACCTTGTTTTCCTTGGATCAACGAATCTTTTGGTGGTTTTTTTTATCTGCTTCCACCTCACACAAAGAAGAAATTATTTGCAAGACAGAAGCAGTTTGGAAGGAAAATTAGCTGATACAGGCTGCTGTTGCAAAAGTCAGTTATTGCAGAAGAGATCAATGGCTAATTGACAGTGGGGCTAGTCAAACAATTGTTAATAATTCTAAATTGTTTTACAGGATGGATGCAACTGTTGGAGATGCAGTAGCCTTTGCAAATGGCAAAAAAGCTAAAGTCATTGGAAGAGGCAATGTACAAATTCCAAATCTGGAAACAAGGTTTAATGATGTTTTATGTGTACCTGAAATTGAGCATAATTTGCTGAGTGTTTCTAGTTTAGACAAGCAAGGGTTTCAGGCCACATTTGTAAATGGGAAGTGTTTCATAAAGCAAAATGGCAAAGTTTATGCAAAAGGCTTAAAGCAAGATAACCTTTATGTGTTGCAGGGACAAAATATTGATTGTTCACAAACATTTGGAAATGTGGCACAACATGCTTTATGTGTTTATTTTTTGCATCATAAGGTTGGTCATGCCAGCTTTAAAAATATTCAAAAGATGGACCAGTATGCAGAAGGATTGCATATAAAGGGATGTAAGGCATATTTGGATTGTGCAGTATGCAAATCATCATTGAAGAAAGACTGTTTGCAAGGAAGAAAAACAACAAATGGACAAGCTGCTATTGCATAATTAGCTATTGTAATACCAGAGACAAATAGTTAATAGACAGGGGGGCTAGTCAAACAATTATTAATAATTCAAAATTGTTTTTCAGAATGGATCCAGCTGGAGAAGATGCAGTAACCTTAGCAAAAGGCCAGAAGGCTAAAGTCACAGCAAAAGGCAGTGTGCTGATTCCATGTCTGGAGGAAAAGTTTAGTAACATATTATGTGTGCCTGAAATGGAGCATAATTTACTGAGTGTCTCTAGTCTAGAGAAAAAGGAATTTGAGACTACATTTGTAAATGGGAAGTGTCTCATAAAAAGGAACAGAATGTATGTGCACAGGGCATAAAACAGGATAATCTTTATGAGTTGCAGGGATAAAAGGTTCAGTGTGCCCAAACATTATCTGGCACAACATAATTATGTGTGTTCATCTCTTGCATAGAAAGTTTGGTTGTGCCAGCTTCAGAGTTTTGCAAAAGATGCAACAATTTGCAGAAGGTCCAAACTTAAAAGGGTATGTGGCATACTTGGACTGTGCAGTATGTAAATGATCAAAATCCAAGGTATTTCCTGTAAGCACAAGGTAGACAATAAGAGCTCTAGAGCTGGTACATGCAGATTTGGTGGGGCCAATGCAAGCCAGTTTGGGAGGAGCAAAGTATGCGCTGGTCATTGTAGATGACTATAGCAGGTTTGGGTTCTGCTATTTATTAAAGAGTAAAATAGAGCTTCTACAGAAATTTAATCAAAGGATAAGCCTCATACAAAGAAGGTATAAACAACACATTTGTCAGCTGCAAATTACAGAGGTTCAGAATTCATGCCAGCAAGTTTTCAACATTGGTTGGGATAGTTAGGAATAAAACACAGACACACAAATCCTTACACAGCAGCTGAGAATGGTATTGCTGAGAGATGGAATGGAGTCTTACAAACCATGAAGGGCTCACTGCTAGAGGATTCGGGTCTGAGCAGGTCATATTGGGTAAAGCCATATTGACTGCTAATCATTTAGTTAATAGATTGTGGAGTTTCTCCATTAATGATACTCCATATGCAGTACTATATGGGAGAAAACCATCTCTAGCACATTTAAGAGTGTTTGGAAGCCATGTCTAGCAGGGGTGAGATTCAACTGGTGTTCCTACCGGTTTGGTGAGAATGCATTTTGTGTGCATGCTCATGCTACATGCACATGCATGCCTGACACGTGCTGTATGTGTGTGTACAGCATTTGCAACAATCCATCAGCTGTGCCACCCAGACAACTGACAAGTGCTGTGTGTGGATGCACAGTGTTTGAAAATCCTCTTCTTTCCTGCTTTTTTAACTTCAAAGGTGCCACAAAAAAGCAGCTGAGATTGAAAAAGTAGGAAATAAGGACAGCCAAGAGCCCAGGCGGGCCAAACAGACAACCAAAAGGTTGTTGCAGAGATTCGGTTCAGTTTCTGCTGCTCTTCAGAGCTACTGGTTCTATAGAATTGGGCTGAACTGGTAACATCCCACCCCTGATACCTAGATGCATATTCCAAAAGCAATTAGAAGAAAGGAACAACCAAAGGCTAGAAAGCTCAGGTTTATAGGCTATTAGCCAGGCTTAAAGCCCCTGTCACACAGCACCAATGGATGGAAAGAGGATGTAAAATGGAGAGAAACACTTGCCATCCATTGGTTAACGGGATGCATCTGTTCAGTACTCACTGCGTCCGTTTTTCATACTCTGTATCCGTCCAGCATTCATCTACCGACATTTCATCCGCTCAAAATGTTTTGAGCTGCACAAAACTTTTTGAGCAGAAAAAGTATCCAACGCGTCTGTTACACATCCACTACGAATATGGGAAACATCCGTTATACGTCCATTGTCACCCGTTACGTGTCCGCTATATCCGCTAGGCATCCGCTGTGCATCCGCGGAACTCGCATCCGCTCCAGTGGAAAACAGACACAGGGAGGAAGCAACACGGATGCGGAACAGACACGCAACGTTAGTAGCATGGACGTAGAAAGGATAAAAGCGGATTCAGCTTGCATACAAAGCATTAAAACGGAAAAAATGTTTGTATAGGTGACGTATCTCAGATATATAGGATGTCTGCAGGATGCCTAGAGGATGCAAAAGGACACCTAGCGGAAAACCTATATTCCCTATAAAAAGCAGCCCTGCGGTGCAGACCTCTGCAGCCTTCATCTGGCTCTTGCTCTTCCACAGCATCCAGTCATCTCAACCATGGTTTGTCACACACTCCTTTTAGTAGCCGCCATCGTTCTACAACAGTGCGAAGTCCGCTACAGGCTCTTTCACCTGTTCTACGCGAAGAAAAGGAGGCGTCCAAGAAATGTCTGGGTCCGAAGATGGATCACGAGAAGAGCCAAGTACGGACTGTATAACAAGCTGATGGGGGAGCTGAGGAACGAAGACCCTCGTACATTTCAGAACTTCATGAGGATGCTGCCAGCCATGTTTAACGAAGTTGTGGAGTGGCTGAGACCCAGGATGACCAAGCAGAGCACCAACTTCCGGACCAGCCTGGACCCTGGGCTGAAGGTGGCACTGACTCTGCACTACCTGGCCTCAGGGACCACGTACAGGAGCATGCAGTATGGCTGGAGGGTGCCACACAACACCATCAGCATTGTGGTTAGAGAAGTGGTGCAGGCCATCATTGAAGAATACCTGGAGGAGCTCCTCCAGTGCCCCTCAACTGAAGAAGGCTGGAAGAAAGTTGCAGAGCAGTGGTATCAGAGGTGGAACTTCCCCCACACCATTGGAGCCATAGATGGGAAGCATGTGGCCTGCAAAGCTCCAGCCAACTCAGGGTCCTTTTTTGTCCTTGCCTCCATTCACCAGGCTCCATGTCCCCATTCCCTTGTTGACGGTCCACAAGCCTGTTCTGCAACACTGGGTAACGGGTGCACATGAGATTGTGCTGGATGCAGCAAACTTCCACGATGCTCCTCACAGTCCCTGGGTGATGCTGCATGGTGGTGAGAAGTACCTGGAACCTGTTGGCCAGGATGCCAAAGGCATTCTCCACCACCTGTCTTGCCCTGGACAGCCTGTAGTTGAAGATCCTCTCTTCACGGGTGAGGTATCTTGAAGTGTAGAGCTTCATGAGGTAGGTTCTGAGGGAGAAGGCATCATCACCAACGATGAAGTAGGGCACATCTTGTGTGTCATTGGGTAGGGGGTCTGGATCTGGAAAACCCATGATGAGGTTGCGTTCCAGCCCATCCTTGAGGTCACTGGTGTTGTATACCTGGGCATCTGAAGCTGACCCGTTGCCTAAAGCATCGATGTACATGAATTTGTAGTCAGCATCAACCATGGCAAAGAGGATGATCTGAAGAAGCCCTTGCAGTTGTGATAATTGGACCCTGAGTTGGGTGGATCTTTGCAGGCCACGTGCTTGCCATCTATGGCTCCAATGGTGTGGGAAAAGTTTCACCTCTGATACCACTGCTCTGCAACTTTCCTCCAGCCTTCTTCAGTGGTGGGACACTGGAGGAGCTCCTCCACGTATTCTTCGATGATGGCCTGCACCACTTCTCTGACCACAATGCTGATGGTGTTGTGTGGCACCCTCCAGTCATACTGCATGTTTCTGTATGTGGTTCCAGAGGCCAGGTGCCGCAGAGTCAGTGCCACCTTCAGTCCAGGGTCAAGGCTGGGACGGAAGTTGGTGTTTGCCTTGGTCAACCTGGGTCTCACATGCTCCACAACTTCATCAAACATGGCTGGTGGCATCCTCATGAATGCTGGAATGCATGAGTGTCTTCATTCCTCAGCTCCACCATCAGCTTGTCATAGAGTCCAAACTCCACTCTTCTCCCGATCCATCGTCGGACCCACACAGCTCTTAGACTTCTCCTTCTCCTTTTGTAGAAAAGGTGAAACAGTCTGTACAGGGCTTGGTTCTGGTGTTGAATGATGGCAGCTACCAAAAGGAGTGTGCGATGATCCATGGTGGAGATCAATGGATGATGTGGAAGAGCAAGAACAAGGCTGAAGAGGTCTGCACACTACGGCTGCTGGACTGATAGTGAGATCCAGGTGATTTCCTCCCACTTTTTATAGGAAATGTCGGTTTTCCACTTGGTGTCCTTCCACATACTCGAGACATCCTCCAGATATCCTAAATATCTGAGATACGTCCCATATACAAACGTTTTGTCCATTTTAATGCTTTATATCCGAGCTGCATCCACTTACATCTTTTCTATTTCCGTGCTACTAACGTGCTGTGTGGACGTTCCATGTACCTTTCACTTCCTCCCTCTTTCCGCTTTCCGCTGGAGTGGATGTGAGTTGTGCGGATGCCCAAAGGATGCCCAGAGGATACATCGGATGTGTAACGGATGACAATGGACGTAGAACGTTTGTTGCCCGTATGTGTCGTGGATGTAGATCATACGCGGCAGAAAATTAATCTGCTCAAAAAGTTTTGTGCAGCTCAGAACTTTTTGAGCGGATGAAATAGCAGTAGACAGATGCTTGATGGATAGAGTGTATGAAACACGTATGCAATGAGTACACAACGGATGCATCACGTTTTCCAACGGATGGCAAGGTGCTTGTCTGTTTTACATCCTCTTTCCATCCTTTGGTGCAGTATGACATGGGCTTTAGATGCAAGCAATTTATTTGTAAAAAGAAAGAATTCCTGAACAGTGATTAGAGTATTCAAAATTTCCCTGCCTTTTGAATTTCAATATTTTTTAGTCATTTTTGGTGCCACTGACATTTAATCATCTAATTTAGAAGCATATGAAAAGCTATATGTTCAAAGTGCTTATCAATAGGTTTGTAAAAAGTCTTCTAATAATGTTTATTAAACTCTTATAAGAAGATTTAGGGTTTAAAAAATTGTAAAAAATTCAAGTCTTATATCATCAGAAAATTAGGGTTAGGATTAGGAGAGTAATAAAGTCTTCGAAGTATAAGTTTCAAGTCTACTCCTAACTTACATGGGTGTCTTAAGATAGGCACGGCATGTTGATATACTGAGTTCTCTCTTGAGAGTAGTTAGAGAGATCACCAACTAATGAGGGCTCATTGTAATCCCATTGCAGAAGACAAACTCCATGATGGAATTCAGAACCCTATTTTTCATATGCACTGGTGAAACCAAGATGAATATAGAAGTAGCTTCTTTTATGGAAACCAGACTCTGACCCATTTTATAGAAAGAACATTTGAGATGGTGGGATTCTATTGGTTCTGACCCATTCTATAGAATCCTTGTTAACTTTCTAAGTTCAGAGAATCGGTCGTTAGAAACAAGCTCCTTTGGTTTTTTCCACCCTTATTACATTCTTGGCAGACTTACTGTCCCTGGAGCTTTGGGGCTTGGCTTTCTTAAAGGGGAAGGGTTGTTTTAACATTTTTAAATTGCTGTTGGGAGGAAATACGTCCCTGGACAATCAGCACTTTGAAGAAATAATTGATTAATGAAGAAAAGCTTTTAGTGACAGGGAACCAAGATGAGTGACATTCAGCATTGGTCTGGCAAAGATTTTGTATGCCCTTGTTAGCAATGTTACCAGGGAAGAAGCTTCGCAAAATAAGGTTAAGAACTCTTAATGCCTTTTTGGCAATGCTGTTACAGTGAGTATAGTACATATATATAGTATGGTAATGATAGTAACAACCCTCCTTCAAAGAATGAGAATTTGTGGAATGAAAACCTTTTGAAAAACACAAAAGGATTTTCAAATACAAGAAATCTGATTCTTCTCTTCTGATGGGTAGATGGGGAAATACTGTCTCTGACTATCAGGTTGGATGCAGCCCATAGATACTTTTGTCATTCCCTTCTTCCAAAACATCTCTTCCCTTGCTCAATTTAGGGCATGTCAAATTTTTCAACTTTCATTTTTCAAAAATTATGGGTTGTGACAAGCCTTGGAGATTATACAGATATTTTGGTTATTTTAATATAATTTAATATAATTTAAATGTGCTAGGTAAGCAACTACATAAATATCATAACTTTTTAACATTTTGTTTGTTTCATCCCAAGTCCTGAAAAACTAATATTTAATATTACAGTAAATAACTTCTTCAGTGGAAATGGAGGCTGATTTTATTTCTGATGGTTGAAGTGCTGGTGAAAGGAATCTGTTATTTATGAAAGGACTGATCTATCTCTACAAACATGAATGAAAAAGTATTCATGTATGTGCACATGCTGCACATTTTTAGTAATAGATTAAAACATCAACAGATAGACTTTTATCATAACCAATATGCAGACTATGAGTTTCTCCTTTTCGTTAAAGAAAATCTGAAAAAACAGCCCCAGGGTCATATTATATTTAGCCTTAGTGTATGCATTTATAGTTTGCTTCCTTGCACCATCCTTTTGTTTTTGGATAAAAAAAAGTTGAAAACGATGAAAAGGTTTTCTTGTACTTTTTAAAATGTCATTTACATACTCAAGTTAATATTTTTGTGCATATTGTCTCCAGTCCAATGATCAATAACTTCCTACAAGGAACAGAAACGTGAGAGGCAGCATACAAAATTCCCTGTATTGCCTTTTCTGCTCTTTTTCAAAACATAAAAGTTTCCTAGCCAAGGTTCTATTTTACAGATCTATGTAGTATTATCAGTTAAAGTTGGATAGAACAGAACTACAGATATTCAATCCAAATAGTTTTATTTCAGGAACAAAGTTGTTTCAAAGCTACTAAAAACTGTTTTGAACACACAATCTGTGTTATCTCTTTAAAATATATTTCAAGCAAATTGCTGTTTGTAAATACATAAAACATAAAATTGAAAGCATGTTAATGCTTGTTAAACTTTGAGCAAAGAACATGCTTTAATAGCAGGACTTTGAAAAGAAAACACACTAGATGGTCTTTTTGCTATCTTTCTCTGTGCATTTTTAACCATCCCAGAAATAGCATGTACCTTATTTAAAGCAGAATTGTAATATGAGGCAACCCTTTACAAGGGCTGAGAGATTCAGAGACATTTAAAACTAGTTCCATAAAGAAAGCAATTAAATCTAAGTCTTGGGGGCCTTTATTTTTTTTTAAAAAAAACCACTTTAAATATCTATTCAATAATTGCCCTTAGCAATTTCAGATCAAAGAATGTTTATTTTCCCAGATATATTTGGTTTAGAAATACCTTGGTTAGTTCTATGTTTTTGTTTTTATTTTTCATAAGTTTTTATTTTATATTTACAACAAATCCATCTTTCATTTAGACATTGTGTCGACTGGGTACATACAATATGTAACAGAAGTGAGTACACCCTCTCACATTTTGTAAATATTTAAGTATATCTTTACATGTGACAACACTGAAGAAATGACATTTGGCTACAATTTAAAGTAGTGGGTGTACAGCTTGTATAATTGTAAATGTGTTGTTCCCTCAAAATAACGCAACACAAAGACATTAATGTCTAAACCTCTGGCAACAAAAGTGAATACACCCCTAAGTGATAATATCCAAATGGGACCCAAGTAGCCATTTTCCCTCCCTGATGTCATGTGACTGATTAGTGTTACAAGGTTTCAGGTATGAAGGGGGAGCTGGTGTGTTAAATTTGGTGTTATCGCTCTCAATCTCTCATACCGGTCACTGGCACCTCTCTGAGGATCTCAGACAATAAATTGTTGCTCTACATAAAAATAGCCTAGGCTATAAGAAGATTGCCAAGATCCTGAAACTGAGCTGCAGCACGGTGGCCAAGACCATACAGTGGTTTAACAGGATAGATTCCACTCAGACTAGGCTTCACTATGGTCAATCAAAGAAGTTGAGTGCCTGTGCTCAGCATCATATCTAGAGGTTGGCTTTGGGAAGTAGACGTATGAATGCTGCCAGCATTGCTGGAGAGGTTGAAGGATGGGGAGTCATCCTGTCAGTGCTCAGACCATATGCTACATGCTGCATCATATTGGTTTGTAGGGCTGTCATCTCAGAAGGAAGCCTCTTCTAAAGATGATACATAAGAAAGCTCATAAATGGTTTGCTGCAGACAAGCAGACTTAGGATATGGATTTCTGGAACCATGTCCTGTGGTCCGATGAGACTAAGATAAGTGTATTTGGTTCAAATAGTGTCAATTGTGTGTGGGGGCAACCAAGTGAGGAGTACAAAAACAAGTGTGTCTTGCCTACAGTCAAGCATGGTGATGGGAATGTCATGGTCTGGGGATGCATGAGTACTGCCGGCACTGGGGAGTTATAATTCATTGAGGGAACCATGAATGCCAACATGTACTTTAACATACTGAAGCAGAGCATGATTCCCTCCCTTAGGAGACTGGGCCACAGGGCAATATTCCAACATGATAATGACCCCAAACACACCTTCAAAATGACCACTGCTTTGCTAAAGAAGCTGACGGTAAAGGTGATGGAATAGCCAAGCATGTCTCCAGACCTAAACCCTATTGAGCATCTGTGGGGCATCCTGAAATGGAAGGTGGATGTGTGCAAAGTCTCTAACATCTACTGCTCCGTTATGTTATAATTGAGGAGTGGAAGATGACTCCAGCGGCAACCTGTGAAGCTCTGGTGAGGTCTATGCTCAAAAGGGTTAAGGCAGTGCTGGAAAATAATGACAGCCACACAAAATATTGACATTTGGGCCCCATTTGGACATTATTACTTAGGGGTGTACACACTTTTGTTGCTAGCAGTTCACACATTAATGGCTTGTGTTATTTTGAGGGGACAGTACATTTACCCTGTTATACAAGCTGTATACTCACTACTTTTCATTGTAGCCAACTGTCATTTCTTCAGTGTTGTCACAAGATATATTTAAGTATTTTCAAAACATGATGGGGTGTACTCACTTCTGTGACATACTGTATATCTTGTACTAACAATTATAATTAATATGCCTTTCTTACTAATATAACAGTAATCACATTTTCTTTATAAGCCATTATCTCTTACATATGTTATCTTTATAACAATCTGAATTATTTCTCTTTGTATTCATCTACTCAATTTTAACTTGTTTTATATTCCAACAATTGATAAAATAGATTCCATACCATATAATGTTCAGTTTCTTCTTTTTCTTTAATTGCCAGTGTTAATCTATTCATCTCTGCACATTCTAATATTTTCTCAGTCACCTTTCTCTCTGCTGGAATTTTTTCGCTTTTCCAATTCTGAGCAAATACAATTCTAGCTGCAGTTAATACATGAATAATTAAATATATTTTTTCTTTGCTATAACATTCAAATACCATCCCTACCAGGAATATTTCAGGTTTCAAGAATATACGTTGCTTTAGCATTTTTTCCAACCATGTGTGTACTTTTGTCCAATATCTTTTGGCTTCTATGCATGTCTACTACATATGGTAATATGATCCAGGTGTCTGATGGCACTTTCAGCATTTGGCTGATTTATCTTTAAACATCTTTGCCAATTTTCCCGGTGAAAAGTGCCATCTATAAAACATCTTGTACAAATTTTCTTTATATGCTGTCGATATTGTTAATTTATAATTTCTTTCCCATAGCTTCTGCCATTTATCTAATTCTATAGCGTACCCAAATTTTTTTGCCCACACTATCATTACTTCCTTTACTTGTTTTCCTTCTCATTTGACACCTGATAAATAACAATACAATTTTTTTATCAGCTTGTCTTCCATTCCTGTTAGTATTTCGTCCAATTCTGTCAACTCCTTATAAAAACCTTCAGCTTTAACATCATTTTAATATCTTAATTGTATTTATATATATGAGTACCAATGCATATCAACCCCTTGTTCATTTAACTCGTTTAGTTTTGAGCTTACCCTTTTCATTCAATATATCCTTATATCTAACAATAGTTCTCATTTTACAAACATTTGGATGTATGAGTGCTTCCATTGCCAATAACCAGACTGGAATTTTCAAATAATGTTGTCTGATTCTTTCCCATATTAACAATGAAGCATTTCTAACATAATTCTTTGAAAATAACCATATATCATAACTCTCCCATAACACAGAAAAGCATACTAGCCCAATTGCAAATCGTGCCCCTCCAACCCTCAACAACTTGTGTTCTTAAGACAATCCATTCTTTCATCCATGTTAATACTGCGGCCTGATAGTATAATTCCCAACTAGGTAACCCAAACTCTTCCTGCATCCTGCAACATTTTAAGATTAATTCTTGCTTTCTTCCCTTGCCATATATATTTCAGGATACTTCGGTTAATATCATCACAATATTTCTTTTCTAGTTTTGTTGGGATTGTTTGGAACAGGTATAATAATTTTGAAGTATATTCATCTTCATTGTTGCAATTCTTCCTATTAATGATAGTTGCATGATACCCCATTTTTCCAAATCTATCTTAAGGCCCTGTCACACTGCCCAACGGATGCAAAATGGACACAACGGAGGAGCAAAATGTTCCATCCGTTGTTATCTGCTCTCAAAAGGGGCAAAAATTTGCATAACCGGAGCGAATAACACGGACGGGGGGAGGACGCAGGGCGGATGGAAAGCGGATGCAGAACGGAAGCCCAGCAGATAAAAGTGGATGGGAGTGGATGGCACATCCGCAGGGCTTTCGGGGGGCCTCAGCAAAGCAGATGCAGAACGGATACAGCAGATGCAGAGTGGATGCACAGCGGATGAAGCGGATGCACAGTGGAAGCCTGGCAGATGCACAGTGTTAATTGCGCATGCGGGGAGGATGCATTGCATCAGCTCCACGGATATAACGGAAGCAGCTCGGAAGCAGGTCGCCATTCAGAGGAAAGACCTGCTTCCAGACAGATCGACTGCATTGCCTGTCCTGCCTGCATGTCTGCCTGCATGTCTGCCTGCATGTCTGCCTGCAAGCCTTGCTGCCAGCCTTGCTGCCAGCCTTGCTGCCAGCCTTGCTGCCAGCCTCCCTGCCAGCCTTGCTGCCAACCTCCCTGCATGTCTGCCTGCCAGCCTCCCTGCCAGCCTTGCTGTCTGTCTGCCTTCCAGCCTTGCTGCCAGCCTCCCTGCCAGCCTTGCTGTCTGCCTGCCTGCCAGCCTTGCTGCCAGCCAGTCTGCCTACCAGCTTTGCTGCCTGCCTCCCTGACAGCCTTGCTGCCAGCCTTGGTGCCTGCCTCCCTGCCAGTCTTCCTGCCAGCCTTGGTGCCTGCCTCCCTGCCAGCCTTCCTGCCAGACTTGGTGCCAACCTTCCTGCCAGCCTTGGTGCCTGCCTGCCTGCCTGCCAGCCTTGGTGCCTGCCTGCCTGCCAGCCTTGGTGCCTACCCGCCTGCAAGCCTTGGTGCCTGCCTGCCTGCCAGCCTTGGTGCCTGCCTCCCTGCCAGTCTTCCTGCCAGCCTTGGTACCTGCCTCCCTGCCAGCCTTCCTGCCAGACTTGGTGCCTGCCTGCCTGCCAGCCTTGGTGCCTGCCTGCCTGCCAGCCTTCCTGCCAGCCTTGGTGCCTGCCTCCCTGCCCGCCTTCCTGCCAGCCTTGGTTCCTGCCAGCCTCCCTGCCAGCCAGCAATCCCACAACCATGTGGAAGCAGAGCAAGCCTCAGCCATCTGCTGCCAGACCTTGCAAGAGGAACAGGGCTACCATCCTGCCCCCTGGCCCTCACTCTGGTTCTGCTGGGGCTTCTGCAGCACGGGCTCGCTCTTCTGGGGCTGGTGCTTCTGCTGCTTCTGCTTCTGGAGGAGCTGATGACAAGCACTCCAGCACCAGCCACCTCCACAGCACCTGCACCCTTCACCCCTGAGACTGAGCGACCAAGAGGAGTACCAGAGACTCATTTTTGTCTTATAGCTTGTTGTTAATAAAGTCTATTTTTGATTCACACACTTGCTTCATTTCTTTTTTTTAATAAAGTCTTGCTGGAAACTTTTAGAAATGGTTTAAGCCTTTGCATGCTTGTGGGATGGGTTAAGATAGCAGTGGGATGGGCAGGGATACCTTTGGGATGGGTAATAGCTGTGGGATAGATAAACCTCCAGTGCAAGCATAGTGGGACTGTATGGTCCACCCTCCCAGGTGCCACACCTATGGCCCTTTATTATCAATAACAATATAATCAATAATCCACACATGTCAACATAAACACAATTCTTTATTAAATGCCCTGTTCATTGTAGGGCCACTCAACATAAATGGCCCAATCTCATCAGTGTGATGAGACAGGCTGAAGGAAGCATCCATTTAGCATCTATCATCCTGTCAGTATTTCTGTTTAACACTTCTAAAGTTAGTACAAATAGTAATAGTGACAAGGGGCACCCTTGTCTTGTTCCCTTCTAATGTTAATTTTTTCAGTCAATTCTCCATTTACTATCACTTTTGCATATTGTTTATAGTATATTGCCTTAATCATCTAAATAAACATTTCCCTGAAATCCATTTCTTCCATTTGTGTCAACATAAATTGCCAATTCACATTGTCAGATGTCTTCTGTGCATCTAAGAAAATCAACACCATCTATTTTTCTGGATATGCTTCATAATATTCAAAAGTGTTCAGGATTATTCTCATATTGTTTTTTATTTGTCTCTTCGGTAGAAACCCATTTTGATCTGAGTGTATAAATTGGTTCAAAAATCTCTTTAGTCTGCCATTACTGAAGCAAATATTTTGTAGTCAGAGTTCAACAATGATATTGGTCTGTTGGAAGAAATATCCTTCTGGGTTCAGTTCCATATGGGGGGAAAAGACACTGGAAACATGGAGGCTGTTTAGAAGGATCGTTTAATGATGGACAGGATCACATGCCTTGGAGCTCCTGGGTGAAATGGGCTGAGATGCTGAGAGTCCCTTAGTTATATAACCTCTATTGGGCCCCATCTTAGTGTTTCCTTTTCCTGTACAAGAAATGTATCCCATTGGCTGTCAGACTCCCGGGGCGGGTGTCTTAGCTAATTCTATAGGCTTTGTCTGGACCACATGGCTTCACCTCAATGCTGGCTGATGCAATCTTCCCAGGCCTGGTGGTGGGATGGGCAGAGACCTTTATTATGTAGAATACTCTGGCCTAGGCCTTAATGGCCCACCAATTAACAAAGGTGAAGGTAAGCTTCTGCTTCTGAGGTGAATTTCTGCTTCTGAGTTTCTACTTTTTTTAGGGGAAATATTCTGCCTTTTTAATATTTCCTAGTATATTTCATTTTTCTAGGAGAGGGTTAGTGTTAGTGTCTATAGCTTTTAATATGTTGTAAGTCAGAAATCTAGGTCAGAATCTTCCTTTGGTATAAAAGTAATATAAGCTTCCATCCATGAATTAGGTATTTTCACCTTCGTCAATACTTCATTTAACACTTCCAACATTGTGTTATTAAAAGAATTTTGCAAAGTTTTATACAATTCTGTTGGTAGGTTATCCGGCATTGGTGCTTTCCCATTATTTTGTCTTTTTATTGCTTCTGTTAATTCAGTCATTGTAATTCTTTCCTCTAACATTGTTTTAATTTCTTCTGGTACTTTAGGTTATTCTGCTTTTTAAAAATATTCTTTAATTTCTTCTACAACTTGCTCTTGTTCATATAATTTCCCACAATATTTTTAGATTATTATTTTTTGTCTTCATTTCTGTAGCAAAGGTTTTCTTTATCATCCGTTAATTGAGGAATCAATTTCTGTTCTTTTTGTGCATCCCAATTTTTTTTTAATGCTGCTTGCTTTTTGGGGTGTGTTTCGTAGTATTCAACTGTATTTAACACTATTCTGATGTTGCTTCTAATTTGTCTCTGTGGCAGAAAGCCATTCTGGTCCGAATGTATAATTTTACTTAGAATTTGTTTCATTCTCTCAAAATTGTCATAAATATTTTATAATCTGTGATTAATGGCGAAATTGGTCTAACACCAACCACGAGTCCAGTCTTCACAAAGTTCAGACCTCTGATCTCATACTCAAATTCCATTCAAACACTGTTAGAAAACCAAATCATGCCAACTCTAATTTCTTGTTTTCAAGCCTTATGCCAAATCGCCACTCTTCAAGACTCACGATTCTGCCGACCAGTTTCTATGATCTCTCCTCTCTGACAGTCACTATCCGCCTTCTCCTGATCACATTCAAAAGTTGGCTCGATGTCGCTGCTGCTGTCACTATTATATCTTCCTCATTCAGTGTGATTGCTGTGGCTTCGGTCTGCCAATAGTATGGCCGATCACTCACACACTAGAGCTAGTGAGGTTTCTGTTGAGGTAATTTCCCGTTAGGAGAATAAGCACATACAGGGAGACACAGTGAGAGAAGTGTTTGAATAATACATATACAGCACATAGATACACTGCACAGTAAATGTAGGTTTTTACTTCCAGAAAGGTTTAAGCAAAGTTCAAAACAAGCAGACCAAAGTCATTCACAGGTAAGATCAGTCAGTTTTCAGTCCAGAGATAATCCAATAACAAAGTCCAGTGTCAAAAACAGTTCAGTATTAGATTTACATCAAATCCAAGAATATCAGTCAACAGAAGGAATGGCAATATTATCCAGCAGAAGGAAACAGAAACTCACTGAGACACACTCTCTTCTGAGATGAAGGCTAAACAACTCAGATTTCTGGCTTGATCTTATGGCCATTTGAGAAACCACACCAATTACACTTTTAGGATTCTCATAAATAGATAGACAGTCTTAAAATGTCTATCCTGGTTTATATATTGTCCAACCCAAATAGCTGTTAGGTGACTTATATTCCTAAAGCCCATGTCACACTGCACCAACGGATGCAAAGAGGATGTAAAACGGACAAAAAACCTTGCCATCCCTTCGAAAACGTGATGTACTCACTGCCTCCATTTGGCTTCCTCTCTATCCGTCCAGCATCCGTTTATGGATGTTTCATCCATTCCAAAAGTTTTGGGCTGCCCAAAACTTTTGCGTGGAAAATGTATCCAGTTCGTCTGTTCTGCATCCGCTACGCATCCGCTATGCATTCGTTATGCATCCGTAACGCATCCGCTATATCCACTAGGCATCCGCTATGCATCCGCGGAACTCTCATCCGCCTGGATGCAGGGAGGAAGCGGAACAGATGCAGAACGGATGCAGAACGCATGCAGAATGGATGCAGCACGGAAACAAAGCGTTTAAAACGGAAAAAACGTTCACAGAGGGGACCTATCTCGGATATTAAGGATGTCTAGAGGATGCCTAGAGGATGCCTAGCGGAAAACCTATACTGCCTATAAAAAGGGGGAGCAACTCACCTGCATCTCACTTTCAGAACAGCAGCCCAGCGATGCATACCTCTGCACCCTTCATCTGGCTCTTCCTCTTCCACAGCATCCAGTCATGTCCACCGTGGATTGTAACAAAGTCCTTTCGGCAGCCACCATCGTTCTGCAACAGTGCAAAGCCATCTGCAGGCTCTGTGAACTCTACTGCGAGAAGAAAAGGAACCACCCAAAAGGAGTCTGGATCCGAAGATGGTTCGCCAGAAGAGCAGAGGACGGACTGTGCAAAAAGCTGATGGTGGAGCTCAGGAGCAAAGACACTCAGGCATTCCAGAACTTCATGAGGATGCCTCCAGCCATGTTTGATGAAGTTGTGCAGCAGCTGACACCCAGGTTGACCAAGGCAAACACCAACTTCTGGCCCAGCCTGGAACCTGGGCTCAAGGTAGCACTCACTCTGCACCACCTGGCCTCAGGGACCACCTACAACAGCATGCAGTACAGATGGAGGGTGCCACACAACACCATCAGCATTGTGGTCAGAGAAGTGGTGCAGGCCATCATCGAAGAATACAAGGAGGAGCTCCTCCAGTACCCCTCCACTGAAGAAGGCTGGAAGAAAGTTGCAGAGCAGTGGTATCAGAAGTGGAACTTACCACACACCGTTGGAGCCATAGATGGCAAGCACGTGGCCTGCAAAGCTCCAGCCAAGTCGGGGTCCACTTATTTCAACTCCAAGAGCTTCTTCAGCATCATCCTCTTCACCATGGTCGATGCTGACTACAAGTTCATGTACATCGATGCTTCAGGCAATGGCTCATCTTCAGATGCCCAGGTATAAAATGCCAGTCACCTCAAGGAGGACCTGGAAGGCAACCTCATTGTGGGCTTCCCAGATCCAGAACCCCTGCCCAACGACACACAAGATGTGCCCTACTTCGTTGTGGGGGATGACGCCTTCTCCCTCACAACCTACCCCATGAAGCCCTACACTTCCAGACTCCTCACCCGTGCAGAGAGGATCTTAAACTACAGGCTGTCCAGGGCAAGGCGGGTGGTGGAGAATGCCTTTGGCATCCTGGCCAACAGGTTCCAGGTACTTCTCACCACCATGCAGCATTGCCCAGAGACTGTGAGGAAGATCATGGAAGCTTGCTGCATCCTGCACAATCTCATGCGCACACGCTACCCAGTCTTGCAGAACAGGCTCGTGGACCTCCAGGAAGGCAATGGGGACATGGAGCCTGGGGAATGGAGGCAAGGTCAAAACCTGATCGACACTGAGGATGTGCAAGGCCCCAACAGAACCTCACATGAAGCGAAGAAGCAGCGCAACCTCCTGAGACAATGGTGCAACTCCCCAGCTGGAGCAGTGGGTGGCAAGACAGGATGGTAGATGCTTAATGGATGCTTCCTTGAGCCTGTCTCATCACACGGATGAGATTGGGCCATGTATTTTTGGTTGGCCTACAATGAACAGGGTGTTTAATAAAGAGTTGTGTTTATGTTGACATGTGTGGATAATTATTACATTATTAGTGATAATAAAGGACCGTAGGTGTGGCACCTGGGAGGGTGGACCATACAGTCCCACTATGCTTGCACTGGAGGTTTATCTATCCCACTGCTATCCTAACCCATCCCAAAGCTATCCTTACCCATCCCACAAGCATGCAAAGGCTTAAACCATTTCTAAAAGTTTCCAGCAAGACTTTATTAAAAAAAAGAAATGAAGCAAGTGTGTGAATCATAAATAGACTTTATTAACAACAAGCTATAAGACAAAAATGAGTCTCTGGTACTCCTCTTGGTCGCTCAGTCCCAGGGGTGAAGGGTGCAGGTGCTGTGGAGGTGGCGGGTGCTGGACTGCTTGTCATCAGCTCCTCCAGAAGCAGAAGCAGCAGAAGCCCCAGCCCCAGAAGAGCGAGCCCGTGCTGCAGAAGCCCCAGGAGAACCAGAGTGAGGGCCAGGGGGTGGGATGGTAGCCCTGTCCCTCTTGCAAGGGCTGGCAGCAGATGGCTGAGGCTTGCTGTGCTTCCGCATGGTTGTGGGCTTGCTGGCTGGCAGGGAGGCAGGCACCAAGGCTGGCAGGAAGGCTGGCAGGGAGGCATGCACCAAGGCTGGCAGGAAGGCTGGTAGGGAGGAAGGCAGGGAGGCAGGCACCAAGGCTGGCAGGAAGGCTGGCAGGTAGGCAGGCAGGCAGGCAGGCAGGCAGGCGCCAAGGCTGGCAGGAAGGCTGGCAGGGAGGCAGGCACCAAGGCTGGCAGGAAGTCTGACATGCAGGCAGGCACCAAGGCTGGCAGGCAGACATGAACCAAGGCTGGCAGGAAGGCAGGCAGCAAGGCTTGCAGGCAGGCTGGCAGCAAGGCTGGCAGGGAGGCTGGCAGCAAGGCTGGCAGGGAGGCTGGCAGCAAGGCTGGCAGGGAGCCTGGCAGCAAGGCTGGCAAGGAGCCTGGCAGCAAGGCTGGCAGCCAGACATGCAGGCAGGGCAGGCAAGGCAGTCGATGTGTCTGGCAGCAGGTCTTTCCTCTGAATGGTGACCTGCTTCCGAGTTGCTTCTGTTATATCCGCGGGGCTGACGCAATGCATCCTCCCCGCATGCGCAATTAATGCCAGGCATCCATTAGGCTTCCGCTGTGCATCAGCTGTGCATCCATTGTGCATCCGCTTCATCCGTTCCGTGTCCGCTGTGCATCCGCTGTATCCGTTCCGCATCCGCTTTGCTGAGGCCACCCAGAAGCCTAGCGGATGTGCCATCCGCTCCCATCCGCTTCCATCCACTGGGCTTCCGTTCCGCATCTGCTTTGCATCCGCCCTGCGTCCTCCCTGCGTCCGTGTTATCCGCTCCGGTTATGCAAATTTTTGCCCCTTTTGAGAGCGGATAACAACAGATGGAACATTTTGCTCGTCCGCTGTGTCCTTTTTGCATCCGTTGGGAAGTGTGACATGGGCTTAACATTCTCCCCTTTTGGGTAGTACAATATATACAACCTTACATTCTAAGTCCATAATCTTCACAGCAAGCTTTATAGTTTATAGAGCTTTTGGCCTTTGTAAAATGATCTGCTATATTGTTTTCTGACATACAGTATTCTAGCTTAATCATCTTACTTTGCACACATTATCTCACATTTAAATATCTTAAATCTGTGTGTTTCGTTCTTGTCTGAACAGCAATATTTGAAGCCATCTATATTGCTGATTGGTTATCTTCGTAAATAATAATAGAATCTGTTACATCAATTCCCATGTCAATTAGCAATTGCCTATACAAAACTAAATCTGTACATAATAAAGACAAAAATGAGAATTCAGCCTCCATTGTTGACAAACTTAGATGTTTCTGTCTAATAGAACTCCATCGAATGAATGCTTTTCCCAATAATACTACAGTACCCGATGTAGATTTTCGTGTATTTATGTCTGTAGCAAAACTTACATCAGCATATGCATAATGCATTGTTTCTTTTAGATATCTTAACACATGTTTAGCAATTTGCCAGTGCCCTTCAGTTAAATCTCGTTAGTTGATTAATACTGTATGCAAGATCTGGCCTTGACCAATTACTAAGATAAAATAAACAACTAATCAAGGACTGATAAATGTTCTTATCAAAAATAGGACTTTGAACATCACTATGGCTAAACTTCTGGCTCATTGATGTCTTAAGCCCATGTCACACTGCACCAACAGATGCAAAGAGGATGTAAAACGGACCAAAAAGCTTGCCATCCA
>BLBF01000019.1:16633735-16680558 GCA_015471245.1 Laticauda colubrina | reverse complement strand
GTTTAGCTTGTCTACCTAACCCTGGTTGGGGAACCCAGGCTTAACAGTAGCCACAATCGTTTTACAACAGTGCGAAGCCATCTACAGGCTCTTTCACCTGTTCTACGCAAAGAAAAGGAGGTGGCCAAGAAGTGTCTGGGTCCGAAGGTGGATCGCGAGAAGAGCCGAGTACGGACTGTACAAAAAGCTGATGGTGGAGCTGAGGAACGAAGACCCTCGTGCATTCCAGAACTTCATGAGGATGCCTCCAGCCATGTTTGACGAAGTTGTGGAGTGGCTGAGACCCAGGTTGACCAAGCAGAGCACCAACTTCCAGCCCAGCCTGGACCCTGGGCTCAAGGTGGCACTGACTCTGCGCCACCTGGCCTCAGGGACCACCTACAGGAGCATGCAGTATGGCTGGAGGGTGCCACACAACACCATCAGCATTGTGGTCAGAGAAGTGGTGCAGGCCATCATCGAAGAATACCTGGAGGAGCTCCTCCAGTGCCCCTCTACTGAAGAAGGCTGGAAGAAAGTTGCAGAGCAGTGGTATCAGAAGTGGAACTTCCCCCACACCGTTGGAGCCATAGATGGCAGGAACGTGGCTTGCAAAGCTCCAGCCAAGTCAGGGTCCACTTATTTCTACTACAAGGGCTTCTTCAGCATCATCCTCTTTGCCATGGTTGATGCTGACTACAAGTTCACGTACATCGATGCTTCAGGCAACGGGACATCTTCAGATGCCCAGGTATACAACGCCAGTCATCTCAAGGAGGGGCTGGAACGCAACCTCATTATGGGCTTCCCAGATCCAGGCCCCCTGCCCAATGGCACACAAGATGTGCCCTACTTCATCGTGGGGGATGACGCCTTCTCCCTCAGAACCTACCAATTGAAGCCCTACACCTCCAGTTGCCTCACCCATGAAGAGAGGATCTTCAACTATAGGCTGTCCAGGGAAAGGTGGGTGGTGGAGAATGCCTTTGGCTTTCTGGCCAACAGGTTCCAGGTACCATGGCCAACAGGTACCAGGTATCACCACCATGCAGCATCATCCACAGACCGTGAGGAGGATCATGGAAGCTTTCTGCATCCTGTACAATCTCATGCGCACCCGATACCCAGTCTTGTAGAACAGGCTCGTGGACCTCCAACAAGGCAATGGGTACATGGAGCCTGGTGAATGGAGGCAAGGGCGAAACCTCATAGACACTGCAGATGTGCAAGGCCCCAACAGATCTTCACGTAAAGGAGAGAAGCAGCGCAACCTCCTGAACACTGGTGCAACTCCCCAGCTGGAGCAGTGGAGTGGCAAGAAAGGATGATAGATGCTTAATGGATGCTTCCTTCAGCCTGTCTCATCCCCCGGATGAGATTGGGCCATGCATGTTGAGTGGGCCTACAATGAATAGGGCATTTAATAAAGTGTTGTGTTTATGTTGAAATATGTGGATCAATGATTACATTGTTATTGATAATAAAGGGCCAAAGGTGTGGCACCTGGGAGGGTGGACCATACAGTCCCCCTATGCTTGCACTGGTGGTTTATCTATCCCACAGCTATTACCCATCCCATAGCTATTACCCATTCCATAGCTATTTCCCATTCCATAGCTATTACCCATCCCACAGGTATCCTAACCCATCCCACAGCTATTACCCATCCCAAAGGTATCCCTGCCCATCCCACAGCTATCTTAACCCATCCCACAAGCATGCAAAGGCTTAAACCATTTCTAAAAGTTTCCACCAAGACTTTATTTAATAAAATAAATGAAGCAAGTGTGTGAAGCAAATATAATCTTTATTAATAACAAGCTGTAAAAGAAAAATGACCCAAGTGTCCCAAGTAAAGATAAAGTCAACAGGTAGCCACCCATTCTCTGGCACTCTTCTTGGTCACTCTGAGGCATGCCCAGTCTCAGGGGTGAAGGGTCCAGGTGCTGTGGAGGTGGCTGCTGCTGGAGTGCTGGTCTGAGGTGACATTGGGGTGCCTGGCCCTGAGAGGACAACAGGGGATGGTGTGTGGAGGAAGCTCCCAGAGAGCTGGCTCAGTCCTGTGATGTTGAGACCTTCCTCCAGGACATGGGGTGTCAGCCCCAATACTGATGACAGATGTTCTGAGGATGGCTTGGCTGTCGGGTCGAGGAAGGAGCAGTGTAGTGGGGATGTCTGGTCTGCAGCTGAGCGAGGTGGGGCGTGGGTAGCATCTGTGGCATTGGTGGCGTCTGTGGCATGGGTGGCATCTTTGGCATGGCTGGCATAGGTGGCGTGGCTGGCATCGGTGGCATCAGTGGCATGTACCTGTGCCTAGACTGGGAAGGGCTGCCTGTGCTGCTGGAGCTTCTGGTAGCTGTAGCCTTGGTAGGTGAGGGCCTGTGGAAAGCCTTGGAAGGGCAGTGACATCACCTGGGGTGGAGGAGCAGACCTGGACTGGGTGGGAGCAGGTTCAGCTGGGTCTGGAGGGTTGTGAAGAAGACCGGTGATCCTGTCCTTTATCACCTGGTACTGTGATTCCGATATGTTCATGGGGGTCTGGTTGACATAGGTGAGGAAGGGCTTGCGGTTGGAGGATGGGACGTCGGTGTGTACCAGCTGAGAGATGAGGTCTACGCTGCTTCTGATGGTGTCCCTGATCTCTGGCAGGACAGTGTGGCTCTGCCCCTCCGGTCTGCCTCTCTGCCTGCTTTCTGTGGAGGTGGAGCTGGGTGTGGATGTGGTGCAATTCTCTGGTGGAAGTGCACTCTCCTTGCTCCCACTGCGTCAGGGGGTCCTCCACACGCTCCACCATGGGTAGTGCAGCTGTCGGGGGGTTCTCCCTCGTGGGACGCTCCACAGATACCTGCCTGGACACAGGAGCTGACTCTTGACCAGAAGAGGACTGGCTCTCTGCGGGCTGCCTGAGAGAGAGGGTTGTCAGAAGGGCTGCTCCTCGGTGGCGGATCTCACCCTCCAAGAAGCTGCACTTGGCCCTCACGTAGGTCTCTCGTTCCATCAGCTTGACCATGGCCTGGCCAGATTTCTTGAGGTGCAGCTTCCCGTACCAGGTGTGCATGTGCTTCTACCAGCCAAGGAGCACCTCCGAAGTGTAGCCCAGGCTCTCCGCCTTCTCTCTCCAAGCAGCCTGCTTCCTCTTGGTGTCTCGATAGAGCCTGTGTTCGTTCCACCAAAGATACTCGTTCTCCCTCAGCCATTCCAGCACCTTATCCTCATGTTCCTCTTCGATGGAGTACTGCCTCCTCTCCCATTCTCATTCACGCGTATGCCTCTTCCTCCCTCTTGCAGGGCCATCTGGGGCCTCATCAGAGGGCCTCCGAGGTTGTAGGGGCTGCTCCTCCACACCACCACCACCACCAGCAGCAACAACAGCAGTAGCAGCAAAAGCAGGACCAATAGGACCAGCACCAGCAGGATCAGGAGCAGCACCAGCAAAGTAAGCTCCAGCAGCACCAGCAGGACTAGGATCAGCAGCAGCAGAGTAAGCACCAGCAGCACCAGCAGGACCAGGAGCACCAGCAGGACCAGGAGCACCAGCAGAACCAGGAGCAGCACCAGCAGAAGCCCCAGCACCAGGAGCAGCACCAGCAGAGTAAGCACCAGCAGAAGCACTAGGACCAGGAGCAAACCCAGAAGAGTAGGCACCAGCAGAAGCCCCAGCACCAGGAATAGTGCCAGCAGAGTAAGCCCCAGCAGAAGCCCCAGCACTAGGAGCAGCGCCAGCAGAGTAAGCACCAGCAGAAGTACCAGCACCAGGACCAGCACCAGCAGAAGCTTCATCACCAGAAAAGTGAGCTCCAGCAGCAGAAGCCCCAGCAGAAGCAGAGTCAGGGCCAGGGGGTGGGATGGTGGCCCTGTCCTTCTTGCCAGGGCTGGCAGCAGATGGCAGAGGCTTTCTCTTCTTCCCCATGGTTGTTGGCTTGCTGGCTGGCTGGCTGGAGCTGTGTCTGGCAGCAGGTCTTTCCTCTGAATGGTGACCTGCTTGCGAGTTGCTTCCCTTTATATCCGCCGGGCTGACGCAATGCATCCTCCCCACATGCGCAGGGAATGCTCTGCATCCGCTAGGCATCCGCTAGGCTTCCGCTCTGCATCTGCTGTATCCGCTCTGCATCCGCTCTGCATTCGCTCTTTCTGTTGCGCGTCCGCTTCGCTGTGCTCCCTTGGAAGCCCTGCGGATGTGCCATCCGCTCCCATCCGCTTCCATCCGCTAGGCTTCCATGGAGCATCTGCTTTCCATCCTGATTACATCCTCCCCCCATCCATTCCTTTCCGTTGTTGTCGGCTCTGGTTATGCAAATTCGGGGCACTTTTGAGAGCGGATAACAACGGCTGGAACATTTTCTCATCCGCTGTGTCCTTTTTACAAACGTTTTGCATCCGTCGGCCAATGTGACAGGCCCTTAAAATAATGATTAACACTCAGCAAGAAAGCTCTGTTATTTCATACAAAAGAATAAACAAGTTAACTTGTTCTGCACCATATTTTTGCATAGTAGACACATTTATGAATGAATGAATGACTTTTCTGTTCTTTAAGGCTATCCTTGTTGATTAATAATGGAAATCTTTTCTCATGTACATGAAGCAAACAAATCATTGAGAAACATTTGGAAAGATTATTCAGTGATTATTGATTTAGTCATGACTTTCTTTTTACATATAAAAATGTCACTTGCCATGATATCAGTGGTGGGATTCAATTTTTTTAAACTACTGATTCTGTAGATGTGGCTTGGTGGGCACAGCATGGCTTGGTGGGCACAGTAAGGGAAGGATACTGTAAAATCTTCATTCCCACCCCACTCCAGGGGAAGGATACTGCAAAATCCCCATTACCTCCTGATTCCTGGGAGAAGGTTACTGTAAAATCCCATTCCCTCCCCACCCCACTAACCTCCTTTCCAGCTCTGTTTTCCTGTGCAGTGCAATAAAAGAAGACTCAGCCAATCAGTTGGGACTCAGGAGGCAGAGAATCGATGGATGGGGCTAGACAGAGGTGGTATTTGCTGGTTCTCTAAACTACTCAAAATTTCTGCTACCAGTTCTTTAAAACTGGTCAGAACCTGCTGATACCACCTCTGCATGATATTCCTAAAGAAATATTAAGGTGAAGATGATGACACTATATCTATGTAGTTTTCTTCATGATAATATGAAAGCAGTTTGCTATTGCTTCCTCTCAGCCATTTTGGCATGGTGGTTCTGCCATTCAAGTACTAATCAAGTCTTCGTTATCTTTTTGTTCCCATATTGAGAAAAGAGAAAGAGGTGAGAGGAACAAGCAAAATCTTCTGTTCATACAGCTTCCCTCCTCCCCTGTCAATTTCCACATTCAATGCTTTAATTGAAAGGAAAAAAAATAAGTTACAATAATAAATTTGTATTTTCTTCTGAAAATCAGTTAAAGGGTTTGTTCATGTATGTATTGTTTCAGCAGATGGCAGCATCAGGCTGACCTTGTATGGGCTCAGAAGCTAAACTGTAACAGTCTGTGATAGTACTTAAGATGGAAGGTTACCAGGGAATCCCACAGTGATGGAAGTTAGACTAGGAAATTATAAAAACTTTCCAGAATGACAATTCACTTTGAACACGTTCATGAAGTTACCAGGAATCAAACTCTTCATGAAAAATACTTTTATGTTGCAAATAAATCCAGAAAAACACACAGAGATAGGCCTCACATTTCACCCAACACATCAGGATGCAAACATCCTTTCCCATGGAATGGGAAGGAAAGCAGAATCATGAGGTCTATTTCTTTCACACAAAACTATTAGAAATGGAGACAGGGAGAATAAGGTTCATTAGACAATCAGCCATGTCCCTTCAGAAGGTTAAAGCAGCGACATCTAAAAGTTTGTATAACTGCTTCAAAGGTTGTTTCTGGTTGTCCATGCATTAATCTGTATGCAGAAGCACTTTATTTTTCTGCAGTCCCAGCATACAGTCATTTGAATACACACATATGCATTATAAGTGGCATAGTTTCTTTGGAAAGGCTGTGGTAACTTTAAAGCTTTAACTAGTGATTCTCTAACATGATATTTTTCAACCTTAGCAGCTTCAAGTAGTGTAGGCATCAACTCCCAGAATACTGGGAAATTCTGGAGTTGTAGTCCAGACATCCTGAAGTTGCTGAGATAAAGAGATGCTACTGTACTTCTGCAATGATGCTATCTGCAAATAGTGGGATGCTTTCCACAGTTCCTATATATAATTTTGCTCTTTTTATATGAATTAGAAGTATAAGATTTTATTAAGCCTCTGTTGGAAGAAATATCCATCTGGTTCAGTTCCAAGATGGGAGAAAGACACTAGAAACAAGGAGGCTGATTGGAAAGATGGTTTTAATGGTGAACAGAACCAACACCAGTCCTGGGTCAGCTGATCAGTTGATTTGATGAGTACATGGATTTTTACATAGTTTGTTCTCCAGCATTTTGTAATTTAGAGGGTTGTTTTGTGTATTTTGTTATTTGATTTTAATTAGTTTGTCTTGTGAAGGCTGGCAATGAGTTAGGATTTTAATCTTGTTTAACAAATATAATTAATTCTAGATGCTGGCTTCCTTGGGGTTTAAACCCTGTCTTGAATAGATTACCAAATCTGCATTTTTAAAAGGTAGCCTCTTCAGTTTCTTGTGGGGGGAGGGAGACTGAGTCTGCTTTCTGACTTTTAAGAACATGTTTCTCTATTTCTCTTTTAGGGAAATATAATATTTTGCTTTTTAAATAAAATATTTCATTCTTCTAGGAGGGGGGCTTTCCACAATCCCCTCTTGTCATAATATATGTGGGTGACACACACATTTTTACTGGCAAAAGATTAAAAATTGATCAAACTGTAGATGCAAAGGGGAAGGCATTGATAGAAGCATCAGAAAACTATCCCTTCAATGGATCCCAAAAAGGAGAGCTTTCAACCTATGAAGGTCTAGCAACCAAAGCAAAAGTTCTGGAAAGAAATTTATAGTATCCAATTTTCCATATCAATTATTTTCAGAGATTTGATATCACTTTCTGTGAGCTTCCAGTCAGGTTTGAAGCAAGCACAAGCCCAAAAATTCTTCACAACCATGGTTTTGCTTTAGTAAATTACTACAGGCTGCCCATTAGAAGGGTTGCTTCTTGAACCTGCCTTAACTCTTAGTTTAATGTATCCATGGTTTGTGAGGCCAAATTGAGGTTAATTTGTATGCAATCCAGGCTATTAATATTTTTGAAATTATCCACAATGAGCCCTGGGACTCCTACTAATGAGACCACCAGTGCAATATCTTGCTTTACTGGGTAACTGGGCAGCATCATTTGTGAGTCACAATCAGGGCTTAGAGTTTGGAGATCTCTTTTCTGCTAACTCTTCAGTGGGGCAAATTAATTGCCTGAGTGGCATGCTCCCTGCCCCATGGAATTGGCAGAGAGGTATGACTACTTGGACCTTAGTGCCACAGAGCAAAAATCAACCTAGAAGAAGCTTTGTGTGGAGGTAGATGAAGAGGTAGCCTTGGTCTGATTCTGAATGGGGTCTCTCTCTCTCCCTCTCTCTCTCTCTCTCTCTCTGTGTGTGTGTGTGTGTGTGCACACGTGTGTGTTCTGCTACTACTACAAGATAGACAATACAAACATGCTGGACAAATTTCCCTCTGAATAGACAGAAATCTGAGGATTTGCTGTGTAACCACTCCCAACTGCCATCCCTTGATGAATCCATTTGAATGATTACAACATAAATGAGACAAGAAAGAAAACCTTTCAATGAATTTCCACCCTCCCCCCTTAGTCTTTCCAGCTGTCTTCTGGAGTCTGAAAATAATCTTTTAGTCTCCATTGTCCATCTCATGGTCTTCTCTTTCAAGTCTGTTAGGCTTGGCTTGGCTTGGCGGTAAGACCCAGAGATGGTATTCAGCAGGTTCTGACCAGTTCTGGAGAACTGATAATGGAATTTTTCAGTAGTTCAGAGAACCGGCAAAAACCACCTCTGTCTGGCCCTGCCCCATCTATTCTCTGCCTCCCAAGTTCCACCTGATTGGCTGGATCTTCTTTTATTGCCCTGAATAAGAGAATAGAGGCTGGAAAGCAGGTTAGTGGGGTGGGGTGGGGAGGGAATGGGGTTTTGCAGTAACCTTATCCCCAGTAACCTTTCCCCAGAAGTGGGGAGGGAATGGGGATTTTGCAGTATCCTTCCCCTACCGCACCCACAAGCCACACCATGCCAACCAAGCTATGCCGACAGAACTAGTAGTAGTTCTTACCACTGGTAAGTCTGGTCAGTTGGGCTTGGGAAGGTCTCCTCCATTCTGATTGCTGTGATGGCTGGATCCAAACCCAATTCCCTCATTCAAATGAAAAGAAGGTAGCAGCATCTGGGTCAGTGTACTGTGCTTCCACAGGTTGCAGAGTCATCTGTGCAGGTCTGAAAGATATGAGAACTGGACTCCTCCCCCCTTTGTGGGTGATCCTCCCAGGAAAGGCGTTGTTGGAGGATAAAATATAGAGAGGTAGAGTGGGGATGGATAGATAGCTTGCAGGCAGAATTTGAGGGGGGGGGGGGAAAGCATCAGTACTTTTTTAAAAAATTTATTTTATTGGGTTTGTCAATTGCTTGCAAGATAATAGGTATAAGTAAAAACATAGTTATGAATACATGGATACATATAAGAAAAATAAAAGAAACAATAGGACAGGGATGCTGCCATCCCTGTCCTATTGTTTATTTTATTTTTCTTATATGTATATTGCTGCACTTATGCACACCCCCTACAGACCTCTTAGGAAAGGGGTGAAGAAAGTCTAAGATTAAAGTTTTTGGGGTTTGGGGAAGAAACGACAGAGTCAGGTAGAGTATTCCAGACATTGACCACTCTGTTGCTGAAGTCGTATTTCCTGCAATCGAGTTTGGTGTAGTTAACCTTGAGTTTGTATCTATTATGTGCTCTTGTGTTGTTATGGTTGAAGCTGAAGTATTCATTGACAGGTAAGACATTGCAGTGTATGATTTTATACACTATACTTAGATCGGACTGAAAGTGGTGTAGTTCTAGGTCTACAATTTCAAGTTTGGTGGCATAAGGTATTCTGCAACAAGTAGAAGAGTGGAGAACTCTTCTTGTGAAATATTTCTGGACTTTCTCAGGTTTCCAGTCTGATTAGCTGTACTCAAGTATTGGTCTAGCGAATGTTTTGTATGCTCCAGTTAGTAGTGTAATATTACCAGAGAAAAAGCTATGTAAGATTAGGTTAACAACTCTTAATGCCTTTTTGGCTATGTAGTTACAGTGGGCTCTAGCACTTAGATAGTTAGAGATGAGTATTCCAAGATCCTTGACAGAGTGTGGATTATCAACAAGGTATTGACTATTCAGCCTGTATTTTATTTTCTGATTTTTTTGCCAATATGTAAGACAGAGCATTTATTTATTGAGATGTGAAGTTGCCATTGTTTTACCATTCTGATGCATAGTCAAGGTCTTTTTGAAGAGTAGCAGTATTGTCTGTGGTGTTGAATAGCTTTACATCATTGCTCTTAATGTGATCACAGAGGTCATTTATGTAGACTATGAAGAGAGTTAGTCCTAGAACACTGCCTTGGGGGGACATCACTGTTGACATGTACAGAATTTGATAGGATGCTCCCAGTTTTGACCATTTGTTGTCTGTTCAACAGGAATGCTTCTATCCAGTTGTGCAGGTGTCCAGAGATACTATAAGATTTTAGTTTTAGAGGAAGTTTGTCCTGTACCATTGAATCAAAGGCTTTACAGAAGTCTATGTAGATTGCGTCTATTGCTTTGCCCTGATCAAGTTGTGTAGTCCACATGTTTTTGCAGTGTAAGAGTTGCAGATTGCAGGGTAATTTTTTTCTGAAAATTGTTTATTAGAGAGTAGGTTGTTTGTCTCTAAGTGGAGGATAATGGATTGGTTAAAAATTGATTCCATGACTTTACAGGTGACGCAGCATAAGGAGATTGGTCTGTAATTTTCAACTTGGCTGGGGTCTCCCTTTCTGAAGATAGGGATGATTGTGGCTAGTGACCATAGTTTTTGCAAGGAGCTGGTCCTGAAAAATTTTTCAAAGATTATGCTTAGAGGTTCGGCTATGGCAATGCATAGCTTTTTTATGAAGACATATTCCGTCTGGTCCAATAGATAGAGATGGTTTTAGATTGCGTAGTACTTTTTCAACATTGTCTTCTGTAAAATTGATATGTATTAGATCATTGTAGTTGTCTGTGGTTCAATTAGGAAATACTGGGCATGATCCATTGCTGTTTACAAATACTGAGCCAAAGAATGTGTTAAAGAGGTTGGCTTTAATGGTGTCATCAGTCATTGCAGTCTTTATCATAAGGTCCTTTCAGGGGTGGGATGGACCTTGAGTCTTTAAGGTTTTCCTCTTGTTTAATGTGATAATTGGTGCATTCAGTCTATATCTGGGGGTATAATTTTTTGTATCGGCTGTTGAAGTTGGCAACGTGACCAGATTTGTTTTTCTGCCAAAGTGAGCTCTTTTTGGATTAAAGCTTCCTTATTGTTATGGGTAATCTGTTTTTTTTTTTTTTACAGTTTTTGGAGTTGTTATTGGTACATATAATTTGATGACTCTTTTGCTTGACTTCAAGTAAAAATATGATGTAATGGTCTTCAACAGTATTGTTGAATAGTATTGTGAATAGAAATTGCCAATCAAGGGTTGAGAGATTGTTGTCTGTAAGATCATAGTTGCCTTTTTTGAAGTTATAATTGGGGATCACATCGGTGTGTTGATTTTTGTGTGGACATATGTTGAGACAAAAGTAAATAATGCTGTGGTCTGTTGGAAAAGATTTCTTTAATTTGTATTCCCTAAACTGAATTCAAACTATTGCAGAAGATGAGATCGAGGCAGTTGTTAAGTCTAGTATTGTTGGTTACTTGTTGTTCCAGTTTCAAGTTTGTTACAGCATTGTAGAAGGTTGTATGTATGGGTTCAGTTTTACATTCGTTTGGGGTCCAGTTAATGTGAGGTAGATTGAAGTCACCAAGAAAAATAAAAGTGTGTGGGCAGGATGTTAAGGGCCTGTCATATTGGCCGACAAATGCAAAACGATTGTAAAAAGGACACAGCGGATGAGAAAATGTTCCATCCGTTGTTATCCGCTCTCAAAGGTGCCCTGAATTTGCATAACCAGAGCGGAAAGGAATGGACAGGGGGAGGACGTAGCCAGAATGGAAAGCGGATGCTCCACGGAAGCCTAGTGGATGGAAACGGATGGGAGCAGATGGCACATACGCAGGGCTTCCGGGGGAGCACAGCGAAGCAGACACACAGCGGAAAGAGCGGATGCAGAGCAGATGCCGAGCGGATGAAGCAGATGCAGAGCAGAAGCCTAGCGGATGTCTAGCGGATGCCTAGCGGATGCAGAGCGTTCACTGCGCATGCGGGGAGGATTCATTGCATCAGCCCCGCGGATATAAAGGGAAGCAGCTCACAAGCAGGTCACCATTCAGAGGAAAGACCTGCTGCCAGACACAGCTCCAGCCAGCCAGCCAGCCAGCCAGCCAGCCAACAACCATGGGGAAGAAGAGAAAGCCTCTGCCATCTGCTGCCAGCCCTGGCAAGAGGGACAGGGCCACCATCCCACCCCCTGGCCCTGACTCTGCTTCTGCTGGGGCTTCTGCTGCTGGGGCTGACTCTTCTGGTGCTGGAGCTTCTGCTGGCTCTGGTCCTGGTGCTGGTGCTTCTGCTGGTGCTTACTCTGCTGGTTCTGGTATTCTGCTGGTGCTTACTCTGCTGGTGCTGTTCCTGTTGCTGGTGCTTCTGCAGGTGCTTACTCTGCTGGCACTGCTCCTGGTCCTGCTGGTCCTGCTGGTCCAGCTGGTGCTGCTGGTGCTCCTGGTCCTGCTAGTGCTGCTGGTGCTCCTGGTCCTGCTGGTGCACCTGGTTCTGCTAGTCCTGCTGCTGGTGCTGGTGCTGCTGCTGCTGCTGGTGCTGCTGGTCCTGCTTTTGCTGCTACTGCTGTTGTTGCTGCTGCTGCTGGTGGTGGTGTGGAGGAGCAGCCTCTACAACCTTCAAAGCCCCTTTGATGAGGGCCCATATGGCCCTGCCAGAGGGAGGAAGAGGGAGACGCATGAACAGGAGAGGGGGCAATATTCCATCGAAGAGGAACATGAGAATGAGGTGCTGGAATGGCTGAGGGAGAACGAGTATCTTTGGCAGAAGGGACAGAGGCTTTATTGAGACACCAAAAGAAAGCAGGCTGCTTGGAGACAGAAGGCGGAGAGCCTGGGCTACACGTCGGAGGTGCTCCTTGGCTGGTGGAAGCACATGCACACTTGGTACAGGAAGCTGCACCTCAAGAAATCTGGCCAGGCCATGGTCAAGCTGACGGACCGAGAGACCTACGTGATGGCCAAGTGCAGCTTCTTGGAGGGTGAGATCCACCACCGAGGAGCAGCCCTTCTGACAACCCTCTCTCTCAGGAAGCCCGCAGAGACCCAGTCTGCTTCTTGCCAAGAATTAGCTCCTGTGTCCAGGCAGGTATCTGTGGAGCGTGCCACGATGGCAACCCCCCCGACAGCTGCACTCCCCGTGGCGGAACATGTGGAGGATACCCTGACGCAATGGGAGCAAGGTGAGCGCACTTCCACCAGAGACCAACCCACATCCACCCCCAGCTCCACCTCCACAGAAAGCAGGCAGAGAGGCAGACTGGAGGGGCAGAGCCACACTGTCCTGCTGGAGATCAGGGACACCATCAAAAGCAGCGTAGACCTCCCCTCTCAGCTGGTACACACCGACGTCCCATCCTCCAACCGCAAGCCCTTCCTCACCTATGTCAACCAAACCCTCATGAACATGTCAAAATCACAGCACCAGGTGATAAAGGACAGGATCACCGGTCTTCTTCACAACCCTCCAGACCCAGCTGAACCTGCTCACACCCAGTCCAGGTCTGCTCATCCACCCCAGGTGATGTCACTGCCCTTCCAAGGCTTTCCACAGGTCCTCATCTACCAAGGCTACAGCTACCAGGAGCTCCAGCAGCACAGACAACGCTTCCCAGTCCAGGCACAGGTACATTGAACGCCACCGGTGCCACTGATGCCACTGATGCCACCGATGCCACCCACGGCACTGATGCCACCCATGCCACAGATGTCACCGATGCCACAGATGCCACCCACGCCACAGATGCCACCCACGCCTGACCTCGCTCAGCTGCAGACCAGACATCCCCACTACACTGCTCCTTCCTCCACCTGACAGCCAAGCCAAGCCTCAGAACATCTGTCATCGGTATTGGGGCTGACACCACATGTCCTGGAGAAAGGGGCTCTCAACATCACAGGACTGAGCCAGCTCTCTGAGAGCTTCCTCCACACACCGTCCCCTGTTGTCCTCTCTGGGCCAGGCACCCCAATGATGCCTCAGACCAGCACTCCAGCAGCAGCCACCTCCACAGCACCTTGACCCTTCACCCCTGAGACTGGGCACACCTCAGAGTGACCAAGAAGAGTGCCAGAGACTGGGGGGCTACCTGTTGACTTTATCTTTGCTTGGGACACTTGGGTCCTTTTTCTTTTACAGCTTGTTATCAATAAAGATTATCTTTGCTTCAAACACTTGCTTCATTTATTTTATTAAATAAAGTCTTCGTGGAAACTTTTAGAAATGGTTTAAGCTGTGGGATGGGTAGGGATACCTGTGGGATGGGCAGGGATACCTTTGGGATGGGTAATAGCTGTGGGATGGGCAGGGATACCTTTAGGATGGGTAATATCTTTGGGATGGGCAGAGATACTTGTGGGATGGGCAGGGATACCTTTGGGATGGGTAATAGCTGTGGGATGGGCAGGGATACCTGTGGGATGGGCAGGGATACCTGTGGGATGGGCAGGGATACCTTTGGGATGGGTAATAGCTGTAGAATAGATAAACCTCCAGTGCAAGCATAGTGGGACTGTATGGTCCACCCTCCCAGGTGCCACACCTATGGCCCTTTATTATAAATAACAATGTAATCATTGATCCACACATTTCAAAATAAACACAACTCTTTATTAAATGCCCTGTTCATTGTAGGCCCACTCAAATAAATGGCACAATCTCATCAGTGTGATGAGACAGGCTGAAGGAAGCATCCATTAAGCATCTATCATCCTGTCTTGCCACTCCACTGCTCCAGCTGGGGAGTTGCACCAGTGTTTCAGGAGGTTGCACTGCTTCTTTCCTTCACGTGAAGCTCTGTTGGGGTCTTGCACATCCGCAGTGTCTATGAGGTTTTGCCCTTGCCACCATTCCCCAGGCTCCATGTCCCCATTGCCTTGTTGGAGGTCCACGAGCCTGTTCTGCAACACTGAGTAGCGGGTTCGCATGAGATTGTGCAGGATGCAGCAAGCTTCCACGATCCTCCTCACGGTCTGTGGGCGATGCTGCATGGTGGTGAGAAGTACCTGGAACCTGTTAGCCAGGATGCCAAAGGCATTCTCCACCACCCACCTTGCCCTGGACAGCCTGTAATTGAAGATCCTCTCTTCACGGGTGAGGCATGTGGAGGTGTAGGGCTTCATGAGGTAGGTTGTGAGGGAGAAGGCGTCATCCCCCACGATGAAGTAGGGTACGTCTTGTGTGTCGTTGGGCAGGGGGTCTGGATCTGGGAAGCCCATGATGAGGTTGCGTTCCAGCCCCTCCTTGAGGTGACTGGCGTTGTATACCTGGGCATCTGAAGCTGACCCGTTGCCTGAAGCATCGATGTACATGAACTTGTAGTCAGCATCCACCATGGCGAAGAGGATGATGCTGAAGAAGCCCTTATAGTTGAAATAAGTGGACCCTGACTTGGCTGGAGCTTTACAGGCCACGTGCTTGCCATCTATGGCTCCAACGGTGTGGGGGAAGTTCCACTTCTGATACCACTGCTCTGCAACTTTCTTCCAGCCTTCTTCAGTGGAGGGGCACTGGAGGAGCTCCTCCAGGTATTCTTCAATGATGTCCTGCATCACTTCTCTGACCACAATGCTGATGGTGTTGTGCGGCACCCTCCAGGCGTACTGCATGCTCCTGTACGTAGTCCCTGAGGCCAGGTGGCACAGAGTCAGTGCCACCTTGAGCCCAGGGTCCAGGCTGGGCCGGACGTTGGTGCTCTGCTTGGTCAACCTGGGTCTCAGCCGCTCCACAACTTCCTCAAACATGGCTATAGGCATCCTCATGAAGTTCTGGAATGCACGAGGGTCTTCGTTCCTCAGCTCCACCATCAGCTTGTTATACAGTCCGTACTCTGCTCTTCTCCCGATCCATCGTCGGATCCAGACACTTCTTGGCCGCCTCCTTTTCTTCATGTAGAACAGGTGAAAGAGCCTGTAGATGGCTTCGCACTGTTGTAGAATGATGGTGGCTACCAAAAGGAGTGTGTGATGATCCATGGTGGAAATGACTGGATGCTTTGGAAGAGCAAGAGCAAGATGAAGGCTGAACCACAGGGCTGCTGGACTGAAAGTGAGATCCAGGTGAGTTCCTCCCCCTCTTTATGGGAAATATAGGTTTTCTGCTCGGTGTCCTTTTGCATCCTCTAGGCATCCTGCAGACATCCTAAATATCTGAGATACATCCCCTCTGCGAACGTTTTTTCCATTTTAATGCTTTGTATGCGAGCTGCATCCGCTTTCATCCTTTCTACGTCCGTGCTACTAACGCTTTGTGTCCGTTCCGCATCCGTTTTGCTTCCTCCCTGTGTCCATTTTCCGCTGGAGCGGATGCGAGTTGTGCAGATGCACAGTGGATGCCTAGGAGATATAGCAGATGCATAACGGATAACAACGGATATAGAACGGATGTTCCCCCTATGCGTTGCGGATGCAGAATGGATACGGTGGATACATTTTCAGCTCAAAAAGTTTTGTGCAGCTCAAAACTTTTTGAGCGGAAGAAATGTCAGTCGACGGATGCTGGACGGATAGAGAGGATGAAAAACGGAGGCTGTGAGTACAGAACAGAAGCATCGCATTAACCAATGGATGGCAAGTGTTCCTCTCCATTTTACATCCTCTTTCCATCCGTTGGTGATGTGTGACATTTGTGGTGGCTTTAGTTACAGGATGTTGCCCATGTTAGTAGTGAATTTAGCTTGTTTACATGTTCGATTTTATTATCGGGGGCTCTGTAACATAGTAAGAATCAAAATGTGATATTTAAGGATAGTTCACAGATGATGGTCTCAGGAATAGCAAGGTCTTGGGTAACTTGGTTGTTTTTTATAGAAGATAGCAACACACCTCCTCTACGGATTTCATGATCGGATTGGTAAACATGATAGTCTCTTCCTGTGGTAATGGTGTCAGGGAGAGATGTGTTGAGCCATATTTCATAGACAAATATGGTGTTGAATTTAGCCATGTTTAGTAAGAGGAGAAATTCAGGTATTTTATTCACAAGGCTTCTTGTGTTGAGTAGCTTGTATTTAAGGCCAGTTGGGGTTAGAATTGAGGTAGGTAGTTAGGGGCGTGCGTGTTTAGTTTTGAGTGATGGTGGGTTGGATAGGGTTGGATGTGCAGTTGTGGGTTGTGCGACTTACATTTGATACAATCTGCACAGTTGGAGTACTACAGTTATTAAACAGATAACAAAATGGAGACACCACGATGAGAAAAAAGAAGCTGGATTCTGGTAATAAGGCAAAAGATGTCTGGTAATTGAAGAGAACAAGAAAGGACAAGAGTCATTTCTCTGAAAATGAACAAATGCATAAATTTTGTAAAGCACGTATTAGGATTTAAGAACTGGCAGTTTAAGAATGCTGAAAGTTCCTAATATTTTAGTGTGTACAATTTGTGGGGGGCATAAAGACTCTACTTTTAACATTTGGTGTGTAATAGACCACATTATTTTAGAGATTGCTTATATGTTCCAGGATTAGTTCTATTGGAAGAATTATCCAGGATTAGTTCTATTGGAAAAATTATCTTTCTGGCTTCAGTTCCAAGTGGGGAAAAAGACACTGGAAACATGGAGGCTATTTGGAAAGATGGTTTAATGGTGGACAGGACTACATGATTTGAAGCTCCAAAGAAGGATGATCACAGGTGAAGGAAAAGAGAAAAGGGAGGCCAAGATGCTGAGAGACACTTATATACCCTCTGTTGGGCCCCACCTTAGTGTTTCCTGTTTCATGCAAGAAATGTATCTCATTGGCTGTCTGACTCCTCAGGATGGGGGTCTTAACTTTGTAGGCTTTGTCTGGACCACATGGTTTCACTTGGTTGTTGGCTGATACAATCTTTCCAGGCCAGGTGATGAGAGATGGGTAGAGGCCTTTATTATGTAGAGCAGTGGTCCCCAGCCTTTTTTGTACCAGGGACCGGTTTCATGATTATTCATTCTTCCACGGACTGGTACCTGATTAACGCAAGACTCCACCGCCATTGGGACAGCTCTTCGTTTGAAGCTGCCCCTCCTTCATTGAAACTAAGGCGGGAGGATTCCTTCAACACCCAAACGCCGCTTTCCAACCGAAAACCTGGAAGTACTTTCCAACCAAAAACCCGGAAGTGCCATCGAAACAAGATGGCGGCGCCCAAGCTTTGTGGCCCGGTACAAAATGATCCACGGACCGGTACCGGTCCAGGGACTGGTGGTTGGAGACCACTGATGTGGAGTACTCTGGCCTAGGCCTTAATGGCACATTAGCAAAGGTTGGGGGGCTGAATTTCTGCCTCTCTGAGGTGAGTTTCTGCTTCTCAGTTTCTACTCTTTTTAGGGGAAATATTCTGCCTTTTTAATATTTCCTAGGATATTTCAATTTTCTAGGAGAGGGATGGGTGCTAGCTTCCTACATTTCCATAATAGTTTTACTGATTACTGATAGGGTAAGGAAAATAAATAAGAAAAGCTTATTGCTACAAAAGTGAACTTGAGAAACTCCTGTGGACGGACACACCTCATGTTTCAGGAAAAAGGATAAACAGATTACAGCGCAGACAGTAAATTAAAACAAACAAAACTTTTCTTCTAAATGAGCTTGCATATCCCCTCCTGACAACCTCTCTTCACTCTGTTTTGCTGGCCTTTATTAGAGTAAAGGTATTTTCTTTTCATTGCTTAATTTAACATTATTTTCTAACAATTTTAAATTCTTGTCTCTAGGGATAACACAAAGACTTTTACATACATATATACAAAAACAAGGAAAAGAGAAAAGAGAAAAGAGAGGAAAACAGAACTCTCAGGTTTACACACCGTGGTCATTCCCACCATAAATCTCAGTTAACTCAGAAGGAGGAAGGCACAAATTTTAAGAAACATATCACATAGTTGCATGGAAGACAGAGGAGAACAAAGAATCAATGTATATATTTATTTCCTTGTTTCTTTTAAGTATCTTTATTTAACCAAATGAGTCTTCTTGCTTCATCTCTGAGCAGAGTCCATTTCTCACATAACTTGTTCACATGTGTCTTCCTCATCCTTCCTCATTCTTGCCTGGACAGGCAATTTATCCCAGTCCCAGGCATCCATTGGTCTCCCTGGGGGGGGGGAACCTTGGTGGGATTCTAAATCCTGAGCTCTCCATTTCCTGGTCTTCCCCACCATCCGAGATGAGACTCTACAGTTCTTCCTGCCTAGTCCCACACAGTCTATGGAATACACTGCCCCCAACAGGTGAAGGTGCCTTTCAGCCTGTGGTAATCCCCTCAATTTTCAGGCACCTGGGAGGATTCTGTCCACTGAAATTACTCAGAGTATGGATATCTCCTTTCCAGAACAGGAGTCTTCTCATTAATGCTTAGTCAGTTGCCCAAGAGTGAACCTCTCACTTGCCTTTCAAGCCTTTCCCATGCACTCTCTCCCTTGCTTAACAGAAGGTCCTACGCTCTGGGTCAATCTCCTTGCTTTCCAGAATTCACCCATCATAGCCCGGGAGTAGGGGGGAGGTGTTAGCAGTTTGTTTGTGGCTAGAAAGATGCAGAGGGAGCAGGATCCAGCTGTGGCACAGAAGGGATTTTTTTCAAGCGCATTCATACATACTCAGATACCCACATTTCTCTCGCTTTTCTGAGTTTTGAAATTAAAATTCAGAGGTACTCACCTTTTCAGTCTTTGAGCTCAACGCTCAAAACTGCCTTCACTACCCTTGCATCAAATGGCCAAGATCTGAGGCTCATCCACAGACACAAGGGGTCTTCTGTCAGTGGTGGTCTACCTGGGCCAGGTCTATTGGTCAGCTTAGCTTGGAGTCCTGTCTTGGGTACCAAATTTTTAGAAGAGATATCCATCTGGGTCAGTTCCAAGCTGGGAGAAGACACTGGAAACATGGAGGCTGATTGGAAAGATGGTTTTAATGATGAAGAGAGAGAGGGAGAGAGGGAGAGCGAGGGAGGGAGGGGGAGCATGGCCAACTCAATATCACTTGCATTGAGGCATGCATCTCCTCGCCTGGCCACTCATGACTGTGGGGATGCAACAGTTGTAAGTGTGAAAAATGGTCATAAGTCACTTTTTTCAGTGCCATTGTAACTTTGAATGGTCACTCCACACAAGCAAAGTACCAGCAAAGGAGGGAAAACAACTCCAGAGTAGTTCCTGAGATAGGAAGACCTAGTCCTGCCAAGAATGTAATAAAGTTAATGGAGAGGCAGTTTCTGTAAGCAACACCAGAATGTTTCCTTCCTGCCTTCTTTACAGGATTACGCCAGTAATCTCTCCTAACAACTGGTTCTCCGAACTGTTTAGAATGTTAACTGATTCTAGTGAATAGGTGTTAACTGGTAGAATCTCACCCCTGGGAGGGGCGGGGTGGGAGGGGTTAGAATTCAGTTAGCTTATCATGCATGCACGTGATGTTGTGCATGCATGATAAAGACTGACTGGGCAGGAAATAGAGAAGTGGGTGGAGAGGGATGTGGCCAGCTGGGGGTCCATTTTACCAGTTCTCCAAACTATCAGGAATTGAAACAACTAGTTTTACTGAACCGGTCCAAACCAGTAGAATCCCACCCCTGGTCCCATGTTAAAAAGTGTTCTTTTTTTTCCCCTTCTTTTTCTTTTCTTTTAAGTCTATCCATCTCAGCATATTCTAGTATTTTTTAAATAATACTTTCATCTGTAAAAATCTCTTCATTTTTCCACTCTTCTGCAAACACAATTCTTGCTGCTATTAATACATGTAAAATTAAGTATGTTTTCTCTTTATTATACTTTTCTGGTAGTATACCCAACAAAAATATTTCTGGTTTCAAATCTATGTGTTGCTTTATTATTTTTTCTAACCAAGTCTGTATTTTAGTCCAGTATTTTTTTTGCCTTTGAACATGTCCACCACATATGATAGTATGAATTTGGTATCTGTTTACACTTCTAACATTTAGCTGATGAGTTTTCATACAACTTTGCTCATCTCACAGGTGGTAAATGCCACCTATAAAAAAATTTGCATTCATTTTCCTTATTTATGTCATTTCCTTATATGTCATTGACATTGTTGGTTTGCAGTTTCTATTCCACAATTTTTGCCATTTGTCTAGTTCTATTGAATAGCCAAATTTTTTTTGCCCATCTTATAATTGTTTCTTTCACTTGCTCTTGTTCCATTTTAATACCCATCCAATAGTTATACATTTTTAATTAATTGTTCCTAATAGTATTTGATCTAATTGCATTGGTTCTTTATAGAAACCATACATTCTTGCATCTTTCTCATATCTTGATTGTATTTGCACATGTGGCCATCATGCTTAATCAATCCCTTGATTATTCAGTTCTTGTTTAAGCCCATGTCACACTGCACCAATGGATGGAAAGAGGATGTAAAACAGAAACACTTGCCATCCGTTGGTTAACGCAATGCTTCCATTCTGTACTCACTGACTCAGTTTTTAATCCTCTCTATCCGTCCAGCATCTGTCTATTGACATTTCATCCACTTAAAAAGTTTTGAGCTGCACAAAACTTTTTGAGCAGAAAATGTATCCAACGCGTCCGTTCTGCATCTGCAACGCATAGGGGGAACATCCGTTATACATCCGTCGTCATCCGTTACGCATCCGCTACATCCGCTAGGCATCCGCTGCACATCTGCACAACTCGCAACTTCCGCTCCAGCGGAAAACAGACACAGGGAAGAAGCAAAACGGACGCGGAACGGACAAAAAGCGTTAGTAGCATGAATGTAGAAAGAATGAAAGCGGATGCAGCTCGCATGCAAAGCATTAAAACGAAAAAAAAGTTCGCAGAGGGGACGTATCTCAGATATTTAGGATGTCTGCAGGATGTCTAGAGGATGCAAAAGGACATCTAGTGGAAAACCTATATTTCCTCTAAAAAGGGGGAGGAACTCACCTGGATCTCACTTTCAGTCCAGCAGCCCTGCGGTGCAGACCTCTTCAGCCTTCATCTGGCTCTTGCTCTTCCACAGCATCCAGTCATCTCCACCATAGATCATCACACACTCCTTTTGGAAGCCACCTTCACCTGTTCTACGCGAAGAAAAGGAGGTGGCCAAGAAGTGTCTGGGGAGGAACGAAGACACTCGTGCATTCCAGAACATCATGAGGATGCCTCCAGTCATGTTTGATGAAGTTGTGGAGCGGCTGAGACCCAGGTTGACCAAGCAGAGCACCAACGTCCAGCCCAGCCTGGAACCTGGGCTCAAGGTGACACTGACTCTGCGCCACCTGCCTCAGGGACACCTACAGGACCATGCAGTATGGCTGGAGGGTGCCACAACACCATCAGCATTCTGGTCAGAGAAGTGGTGCAGGCCAACATCGCAGAATACCTGGAGGAGCTCCTCCAATGCCCCTTTACTGAAGAAAGCTGGAAGAAAGTTGCAGAGCAGTGGTATCAGAGGTAGAACTTCCCCCACACCATTGGAGACATAGATGGCAAGCACGTGGCCTGCAAAGCTCCAGCCAACTCAGGGTCCACTTATTTCAACTACAAGGGCTTCTTCAGCATCATCCTCTTTGCCATAGTGGATGCTGACTACAAGTTCATGTACATCGATGCTTCAGGCAACGGCTCATCTTCAGATGCCCAGGTATACAACGCCAGTGACCTCAAGGAGGGGCTGGAATGCAACATCATCATGGGCTTCCCAGATCCAGACCCGCTGCCCAATGACACACAAGATGTGCCCTACTTCATCGTGGGGGATGACGCCTTCTCCCTCAGAACCTACCTCATGAAGTCCGACACCTCCAGATGCCTCACCTGTGAAGAGAGGATCTTCAATTGCAGGCTATCCAGGGCAAGGCGGGTGGTGGAGAACGCCTTAGGCATCTTGGCCAACAGGCTCCAGATACTTCTCACCACCATGCAGCATCACCCAGAGACCGTGAGGAGGATCGTGGAAGCTTGCTGCATCCTGAACAATCTCATGCGCACCCGCTACCCAGTGTTGCAGAACAGACTAGTGGACCTCCAACAAGGCAATGGGGACATGGAGCCTGGTGAATGGAGGCAAGGACGAAACCTGATAGACACTGTGGATGTGCAAGGCCCCAACAGAGCTTCACGTAAAGGGAAGAAGCAGCGCAACCTCCTGAAACACTGGTGCAACTCCCCAGCTGGAGCAGTGGAGTGGCAAGATAGGATGATAGATGCTTAATGGATGCTTCCTTCAGCCTGCCTCATCACATGGATGAGATTGTGTCATGTATGTTGGGTGGGTCTACAATGAACAGGGCATTTAATAAAGAGTTGCGTTTATGTTGAAATGTGTGGATCAATGATTACATTGTTATTGATAATAAAGGGCCAAAGGTGTGGCACCTGGGAGGGTGGACCATACAGTCCCACTATGCTTGCACTGGAGGTTTATCTATCCCACAGCTATTACCCTTTCCAAAGGTATCCCTGCCCATCCCACAGGTATCCCTGCCCATCCCACAGTTATTACCCATCCCAAAAGTATCCCTGCCCATCCTACAGCTATTACCCATCCCACAGGTATCTCTGCCCATCCCACAGCTATTACCCATCCCAAAGGTATCCTTGCCCATCCCACAGCTATTACCCATCCCAAAGGTATCCCTGCCAATCCCACTGCTATTCTTAACCATTCCACAAGCATGCAAAGGCTTAAACCATTTCTAAAAGTTTCCAGCAAGACTTTATTTAATAAAATAAATGAAGCAAGTGTGTGAAGCAAAGATAATCTTTATTAATAACAAGCTGTACAAGAAAAATGACCCAAGTCAAGTGTCCAAAGCAAAGATAAAGTCAACAGATAGCCCCCCAGTCTCTGGCACTCTTCTTGGTCACTCTGAGGCATGCCCAGTCTCAGGGGTGAAGGGTCGAGGTGCTGTGGAAGTGGCTGCTGCTGGAGTGCTGGTCTGAGGTGTCATTGGGGTGCCTAGCCCTGAGAGGACAATAGGGGACGGTGTGTGGAGGAAGCTCTCAGAGAGCTGGCTCTGTCCTGTGATGTTGAGAGCCCCTTCCTCCAGGACATGGGGTGTCAGCCCCAATACCGATGACAGATGTTCTGAGGCCGGGCTTGACTGTGGGGTGGAGGAAGGAGCAGTGTAGTGGGGATGTCTGGTCTGCAGCTGAGTGAGGTCAGGCGTGGGTGGCATCTGTGGTGTGGCTGGCATCTGTGGCGTGGCTGGCATCTGTGGCATGGCTGGCATCAGTGGCGTGGGTGGCATCGGTGGCACCGGTGTCGTATGATGTACCTGTGCCTGGATTGGGAAGGGCTGTCTGTGCTGCTAGACCTCCTGGTAGCCGTAGCTTTGGTAGGTGAGGGCCTGTGGAAAGCCTTGGAAGGGCAGTAACGTCACCTGGGGTGGAGGAGCTGGTTGACGTAGGTGAGGAAAGGCTTGCGGTTGGAGGATGGGACGTCGGTGTGTACCAGCTGAGAGAGGAGATCTACGCTGCTTCTGATGGTGTCCCTGATCTCCAGCAGGACAGTGTGGCTCTGTCCCTCCGGTCTGCCTCTCTGCCTTTCTGTGGAGGTGGAGCTGGGGGTGGATGTGGGTTGGCCTGTGGTGGAAGTGCCCTCTCCTTGCTTCCACTGCATCTGGGGGTCCTCCACGCATTCCACCATGGGTAGTGCAGCTGTTGGGGGGTTCTCCATCGTGGGACGCTCCACAGATACCTGCCTGGACTCAGGAGCTGACTCTTGGCCAGAAGAGGACTGGCTCTCAGCAGGCTGCCTGAGAGAGAGGGTTGTGAGAGGGGCCGCTCCTCGGTGGCGAATCTCACCCTCCAAGAAGCTGCACTTGGCCATCACGTAGGTTTCTCAGTCTGTCAGCTTGACCGCGGCCTGGCCAGATTTCTTGAGGTGCAGCTTCCCGTACCAGGTGTGCATGTGCTTCCACCAGCTGAGGAGCACCTCCGAAGTGTAGCCCAGGCTCTCCGCCTTCTCTCTCCAAGCAGCCTGCTTCCTTTTGGTGTCTTGATAGAGCCTGTGTCCCTTCCGCCATAGATACTCGTTCTCCCTCAGCCATTCGAGCACCTCATCCTCATGTTCCTCTTCGATTGAATATTGCCTCCTCTCCCGTTCACGCGTCTCCCTCTTCCTCCCTCTGGCAGGGCCACATGGGCCCTCATCAAAGGGGCTTCGAAGGTTGTAGGGGCTGCTCCTCTACACCACCACCAGCAGCAGCAGCAACAAAAACAGTAGCAGCAAAAGCAGGACCAATAGGACCAGCACCAGCAGCACCAGCACCAGCACCAGCACCAGCAGGACCAGCAGGACCAGGATCAGCAGCAGCAGAGCAAGCACCAGCAGCGCCAGCAGCACCAGCAGGACCAGTAGGACCTGGAGCACCAGCAGGAGCAGGAGCACCAGCAGCACCAGCAGGAGCAGGAGCACCAGGAGCACCAGCAGGACCAGCAGGACCAGCAGGACCAGGAGCATCGCCAGCAGAGTAAGCACCAGCAGAAGCCCCAGCACCAGGAGCAGCACCAGTAGAGTAAGCCCCAGCAGAAGCCCCAGCAGCAGGAGCGGCACCAGCAGAGTAAGCACGAGCAGAAGCACCAGCCCCAGGAGCAGCGCCAGCAGAAACTCCAGCACCAGAAGAGTCAGCACCAGCAGCAGAAGCCCCAGTAAAAGCAGAGTCAGGGCCAGGGGGTGGGATGGTGGCCCTGTCCCTCTTGCCAGGGCTGGCAGCAGATGCCACAGGCTTTCTCTTCTTCCTCATGGTTGTTGGGTTGTTGGCTTGCTGGCTGGCTGGCTGGCTGGCTGGCTGGCTGGCTGGAGCTGTGTCTGGCAGCAGATCTTTCCTCTGAATGGTGACCTGCTTGCAAGCTGCTTCCCTTTATATCCTCAGGGCTGACGCAATGCATCCTCCCCGCATGCGCAGTGAACCTGTGCATCTGCTAGGCTTCCGCTAGGCTTCCGCTCTGCATCCACTTCATCTGCTCTGCATCTGCTCTGCATCCGCTCTTTCCACTGTGCGTCCACTTCACTGTGCTCCCCCGGAAGTCCTGCGGATGTGCCATCTGCTTCCATCCGCTTCCATCCGCTAGGCTTCCGTCGAGCATCTGCTTTACATCCTGGCTACGTCCTCCCCCCGTCCGTTCCTTTCCATTGTTGTCCGTTCTGCTAATGCAAATTCGGGGCACTTTTGAGAGTGGATAACAATGGATGGAACATTTTCTCGTCCGCTGTGTCCTTTTTACAAACATTTTGCATCTGTCGTCCAATGTGACAGGCCCTTTAGATTTGTCATTCAAGATGTCCTTTTATCTTACAATCTTTTCTGTATTAATCACATTCGGATGTGTCAATGCCTCTATCATGAGAGCAAGACCAGTACTTTCATATAGTGTTTTTCTTGGACTTTTCCCCATGCTAACAGTAATACATTTCTAACAAAATGTCTCTGAAACTATCCATGTATTTTGTTTTTACCATATTATAGAAAAACATGGCACCCCAATTGGAGATCATGCCCAGGGGTTGGATTCAAATTTCTTAACAACCGGTTCTATGGGTGTGGCCTAATTTGTGGGTGTGGCTTGGTGGACATGTGATGGGGGAGTGGCTTGCTGATTGGGCTACATAGTCATGTGACTGGGGTGGGCGTGGCTATGTGTCATGTGACTGGGGTGGTCATGACTATGTAGTCATGTGATGGGTGGGCATGGCCATGTGGCTGGCAACCCAAATTTAAGTGGTCCTCACCTAATCACCAGGTGCTTGCTTAGTGGCCAATTGCAGCAAGTGCTTTTTGCCAGTTTCCAAGCCTGGTGAACCCTGGAGAGGGTAGGAGAGGTATGGGCAGCTACGGGGAGGGCTGCAGAGGGCTGGGCAAGGCCAACTCAACATCGTCTTTGCCCTAATGACTAAGTATTAAAAAAGATATATCGAAACAAAAGGTAGTTTATTATGTCATGTCTTTAATGCTTAAATAATAAAACAGTGCACAAAACTATATTGTTACAACATTTTAAAATATTAATTAAAAACTATTGCATAACAAAAGTTTACAAAAAACAATAAAACTTATTTAAAGTACTCCCAAATTGCTTTTCTATTATTGTCCTGAGTTACAGTTTTCTTGTGTTTAACACGAGCATCATCAGCTGTGTGATCTACCCATAACCACTTCTTTACTATAGGAACAGGGTCCCATTCTTGCACAGGTAAGCCAATTAGACTGATGGTCAGGAGGTTTGTAATATTGGAAACTGTAAGGCGACTTCTGCCTTCTGAACATATTATGTTCATCTGCGAAAAGCCCTTTTCTGCCTCTGCTGAACTGACTGCAAGTTTTAATAATATCTCTAGCCTTTTTAATGCTGCAAGGAATTCTATAATTTTTAAAATCTTTTAGTATATTTTCTATGAAATCACAATATTCATTAATATTGATTTCATAATTGAAAATTTGACCAAATGCAACCAATTGTCCTTCAGCTGCTCTCCATGGAACCACCACTTCTTCAATGATCCAATATTCTGGCTCCAAATAATTTAGAAATTTTAAGTGATCAATGTCTTTAAATTGGTAGCCTGTTTTTAAATGTTCACAATCCATCAATCTTTTTTTCAAACTAGTTACAATGCTTTGTATAAGTTTTTCATGAGGAAGTCCCACAAATTGATGATTTTGCATAAAATTTATATTTTTAAAGGTTTCTGAAGTAATTCATTCATCAACCTTATTTTCATATGAACCATTTTCCTCTATAAGCATTTCAAATGATCTAATTACCACAACTTTTTCACCCTTTATAATGTCTATGTTTCTCACTTGCAATGCGTTAGAAAGGAGAGATAGTTCAGTTAGCACATCAATCATCAAGGCCAAATCAGTGAGAAAATATGAGTTTTCAAGACGGGCAGCCATACCGGAGTATTTTTTATTTGAACAGAAAAATTGATGTAGTGATGGATAAGCATGCCACACAGTGAGGATGATCTTAAACTACAGTCTGACCATCTTGGTCCCAAAATGCTACCAATTTTTACAATTTCAATCTCAAGTTGTTCAGAAATTTTGTTAAGTTCAATTAGGTTCTTATTCGACTGATAGAAAATAGAATATATTTTATCAATAAAAATTTGAAAATGATTGATTTGCTTTCTTTCCCTAATAGAATCATCTAAAACAAGTTGCAGACGATAGTTTAAACAGTGCCATATTATAATATTTGGAAACTCTTTGGCTATCCTAGTGCTTATCCCAGATTTTCTCCCAGGCATTACACTGGCTCCATCAGAGCAAAATCCAGTTAAATGTTTCTCCAGCTAGTTTCCATTAAACCCAACTTTATTCAAACTTTCTGTAACTGAACAATATATCATCTCTGCATCTTGTCTGTCTAATTCTACTAGTTCAAGGAAAATTGTTGGTGAGAAAGTTGTACCCTCAACTTTTAAATACAGTATAAGAACTGGTTTGGAAGATATTGTTGAGGCTTTGTCAATTATCAAACAGATTTTGCAAGTTTTCTCAATAATTTTGGTAAAAAAATGTTTCCTGACATCTTTTCAATGAAATCTACTATTGCAACTGCAGTTCTATGTGAATGCAACCCTTTTTCCAAATCTACACCATTTCTTTTTTATAACTCAGTCAGATCTTCTATATATGAAAATGTTCTGCGTGTTTGTGCATGATTATAAACTGAAATAAACACTCTACATGTACCACCCAGATATTTCTCACTCATCTTCTCCAATCCTTTGCTTTATGGCATCTTGCTCACATTGCTTTAACTTCTCTGTACAAATGTTGTGAGCCTTAGACAGAAATGTTCCTTCAATTTCTTTTTGAGGGAAGCTTGATGGATTTCTTTACTCTTTCCTGATAGTTTAATTTGGTAATTCTTCCACTCCTTAGCTCCATGGACACTTTTTTCTTTGGTCAAAATTTCAAATCTTCTGCAATACTTGAACCTATTTTTTTCTGGGAAATGTCTTGTCCATCATATTTTTCCTTAAACTGATTGTACTGCTGCAATGTCCAGCAGTCAGGAAGGTTCCCTTCAGTGTCTGATTCAGCTCTTCCAGTACCTGATGATGTGTTGGCTCCTTCCTCTGGTTGTGGTGTGGATGATGTACTGGCTCCAGTTTCTTTGATGGATGATGTGCTGGCTCTTTCCTCTGGTCCTGGTGTGGATGATGTACTGGCTCTTTCCTCTGGTCTTGGTGTGAATGATGTGCTGGCTCTGCTTTCCTCAGACTCCAATGGTTGAGGCTGTGACTCTTTTGGATCTCCTTTTGTTTTCTTGCTGAAGAAAGCAGATAAATTCATTTGTCTTTTCATCTTGGCAATATGCTGCAAAAAAAAAAAAAATCAACAGTGGTTTGGACTCGATTGTTGTTGTAAGTTGAGTGGTGAAGGCAGTAGCAAGCAAAGAAAGCAGGCGAGGAACAGAGATCAGTAATATTCAGTTACTTTTAAAAGTCCCTGACACTATAGCTAGTTAGTGTTTAAAAGATGTTATGGAAGAGGAACAAGTTTCACCAGACATGAATAAGATGAACTGAAAGTGGATTTGAAAATGACAGTCTATAAAAAGATGTTGCACTGTGTATATAAAAGAATGGCTGATAATTTCATAATTAATTGAAAAAAAAAACATTTGAAATGGAAATACTATTAACAAACCAAGGGAATTTGTTATATTGTGCCAGTAGTGGCACAAAAAAAAAAATCTTTCCTAGCCAAGACTACTTACCTGGACCAACAGTCCCTAATGGAATGCTCTCTCTATAGCAGAGAGAGAGAAGCCAGGGGAAGCCATGTTTGGTCACCTAACCTTTTTAGAATGCATCTTAAAAATATACTGAAGCTTTTTACAGCCTTGTGCAGATATATATAGTACAAAAAAAAGATGATAGTACAAAATCATCTAAGAAGTTAGATTACAAATGGAATTGATAGGCTCATTCACAGAGCAATACTGAATTCTTTTTCTGAAATTTATTCCTCAGTTCGAAAAACTGGAATATATGAATTCAGTATTGGGCACTGCTAGTGTAGCTATTCAAGAGGATATAGTGTCCAGGTTAGCAAAAATGGTAAAGCAACATATAGATTTAAATTTTAAAACCAGAAATATTTTGTTGATACCCACATAAAGGGAGTACAATACATATTTAATGTTATGCATGTTAACAGCAGCTAGAATTGTTTGCACAATAGTGGAAAAATGAAGAGATCCCCATAGATGAAAATGAAATTAAAAAATTACAATGTGCAGAAATGGATAGAGATAAGAGGTAGAAATTAGGCAAGGAATGATCATTGCTATGTATGAATTAAATACAGAAGGTTGATAATTATAATGCTTAAAGAAACATCAAGATGAATAGTAAAATAATTTTTATTTATATGTTTATTTATTTCTTTAATATCTGTTTTGTTTTTATGATTAATAAAAACAAAAATAGATAGTAAAAAAATAAATAAATACATAAATATAAAAAAGCAACTTACCAAAAAGGAGACAGGCTATTTGGCTAGCCAACTATGCTGGGGTGCTCCTCAGTCTTCTTGCTTGCTGTGGCGAGGCCGGCTGTCCCAGGAGTTGGCTCTCTACCGGGCTGGTGGTGGCAATGGCAGGAAAAGGTAGGGGACCGACCCAGCAGGACTTGCTGCTTTGCCTCCTCACTACCAATCAATAGCGGGAAAGCAAGGCAGCAACCCTTGGGCTGTGGTGGGTGAGATAGTGGCACCAGGCCTGGGAGTCGGCTGGTGGCAGAGGAGGCAAGAGGTAGGGCCAGCAGGAACTGCTGTTTTGCCTCCTCACAACCAATTGGTGGTGGGAAGTCAAGGTAGCAACCCTTGTGGCAGTCCTCGCGGCAGGCGAGGGAAGGTGGAAGTGGGGGAAGCAGGTAGCATCAGCAAGGGCGGTGGGTGTCCTGGAATTTGGCAATCGACCAGGACTGGCGGCGGTAGGTAGACGACCTGATTGGAGGTCATACTTACCAATCTGCATCTTCAGAGGACTGCGGGATAGGCAGTCAGGACGGGCGAGGATGGCTAGCAGCAGTGGCAGCCGAGGCTTGCGTCTTCTTTTTTTTTTTTTTTTTTAATTTTTATTAATTTTCTACAAACAAACAAACATACAAAACATTAAAAACATCTACTCTCATATATACTTCCGGTGTATCAGTTGGTTCATCAGTTTTGTGCATTCATTTTATAGTGTCAATTACAATTATATTGCATAACCACTCATATTGTCAATCCATATTCTAATATTACTAAAAAAAAAATAAAAATAAAAAAATCTTTTTCTGACTATACTTTTAATCATTCATGCTTTGCGAGATAACAATACTTCAAACAGTTTATTCTATAATTTGTCGTATAATCATAACAAATCAATCCTAAAAACTCTTCATTTATATAATATTAATGCTCTATTATTGTATTTTATCATCTAACCATTGATAAAAAAAACCCCAAATTGCATAAAATTGTTTATCTTCTTGTTCTCTAATTTCAAATGTCAATCTACTCATCTCAGCACATTCCAATATTTTCTTAATAATTTCTTCCTGCAATGGTATTTTCTCATTCTTCCAGTTTTTAGCAAATACAATCCTAGCCGCCGTTAATACATTTACAATCAAATATTTCAAATCTTTATTATATATATCAGGTAAAATTCCCAATAAAAAGATCTCTGGCTTCAAGTCTATGTGTTTCTTTGTCATTTTTTCCAACCACATGTGAATTTTAGTCCAATATTTTCTAGCATTCTCACAAGTCCACCACATATGATAGTATGAGCCAGGTATCTGATGACATTTCCAACATTTTTCAGATTTATTCTTGAACATTCTTGCTATTCTTGTCGGGGGAAGGTGCCACCTGTAAAACATCTTATACAAGTTTTCTTTATATGCTATTGACATTGTCATTTTATAATTTTGAGTCCACAATTTTTGCCATTGTTCTAAATCAATTCCATATCCAAAATTCTTCCCCCATGCAATCATAGTTTCTTTAACTTGTTCTTCCTCTAGCTTAATTCCCAATAAATAACCATATAACTTTTTAATCACTTTCTCATCAGTACCCATCAATATCTTATCTAAATCAGTCTGTTTATCATAGAATCCTTCCGTTTTAAAATCTTCAAGATATCTTGAGTGTATTTGCGCATATGAAAACCAATTCATCCTTATACCTTGTTCCTCTAAATTTTGGATCGTTTTAAGTCCACCCTTTTCATCCAACAGTTCCCCATATCTAACTGTTTGTTCCTTTTTATAGATCATAGGATAGGAAAATGCTTCAATAGTCGATAACCAAATTGGAATTTTCAAATAACATTGTTTTTTTATCTTCTCCCAATTTAACCACAAAGACTCCCGTATATAATGTCTTCTGAAATACCCCTGTGTTTTAGTTCCCTTGTACCATAAAAAAGCATGCCAGCCCAACAGTAAATCATGTCCTTCTAATGTCAACAATCTATGTTTTCTTAATGTTATCCATTCTTTGACCCACATCAAACTTGCAGCTTGATAATACAGTTCCCAATTAGGCAGGCCAAAACCTCCTCTAATTCTAGCATCTTGCAAAAGCTTTAACTTTATTCTCGCTCTTTTACCTTGCCATATAAACTTCAACATGATTTTATTTAAATCTTCAAAGTAGTCTTTTCCAAGTCTAATTGGTATTGTTTGAAAGAGAAATAAAATTCTAGGTAAAATATTCATCTTAATTGTTGAAATTCTCCCTATTAATGACAATTGTAAATTTTCCCATTTCTTCAAATCTGTAATTATCTGTTGTTTAAGTTTAATATAATTATTCTCTTTTAATGTGCTACATCTTGCTGTCAAATATATCCCCAGATACTTAACCTTGTTTGTAATTTGAATTTTCAAAAGATCTGTCAGTTCTTCTCTTTGTCTCAATAACATGTTTTTTGTCAAAATTTTTGTTTTATCTTTATTTATTTTCAAGCCAGCCATCTCACCATATGTCTCTACCTTTTCCAATAACTTTGGAGCGGTTTCTAACGGGTCTTCCAGAATAAAAGCTAAATCGTCAGCAAAAGCTTGTAGTTTAAATTCTTCCTTTTTAATTTTCATTCCTTTTATATTTTTGTCATCTCTAATATTTCTATTCAACACTTCCAAAGTTAATACGAATAACAAAGGAGATAGGGGACATCCTTGTCTTGTACCTCTTCTTATATTAATAAGATCTGTAAATTCTCCCTCCATCATTACCTTTGCTGTCTGTTTATTATATATGGTTTCTATTGCTTGAATAAATTTTCTGGCAAAGCCCATCTGTTCCAATAATAATAACATAAATCTCCAGTTCACGTTGTCAAATGCTTTTTGAGCATCTAGGAATATCAAAGCCATTTGTTTTTCAGGATGAGCCTCATAATATTCCAAGGTATCCAAAATTACTCTCATGTTGTCTCTAATTTGTCTCTTTGGTAGAAATCCATTTTGATCTGGATGGATAAAATTATTTAAATATTTTTTCAGTCTTTCTGCTAAGATTGAAGCAAAGATTTTATAATCTGCATTCAATAAGGAAATAGGTCTATAGTTCTTAATTTGCAACGGGTCAGCCTCTTCCTTTAAAATAAGTGTAATATAAGCCTCTGACCATGTTTTGGGTGTCATCTTTTTTAACATAACTTCATTCATAATTTCTAACAATGGAGTGTTCAATGATTCTTGAAATTTTTTATAGAATTCTGCCGGAAGCCCATCTGGACCTGGTGCTTTCCCATTATTTTGTCTTTTAAATGCTTCATTTAGTTCCATCATTGTTATATTGCTTTCTAACATTTCTTCAGTCTCTTTAGGTATCTTCGGTAAGTTAACATTCTGTAAATACTGTTTAATTTTTTTCTCATCAATATTCTCTTGATTATATAGTTGTCCATAATAATCTCGAATAATTTCCTTTTTCTCCTTATTACCACAACAAACTTGACCTTGATCATCTATTAGTTTCAATATTTTTCTTGATTCCTTCTCCTTTCTCAGTTTATATGCTAGCCATCTACCTGGTTTATTTGCGTCTTCAAAATAATTCTGTTTAGAATTTCTAATTTTCTGTGCCAGTTCTTCTTTCTCTATTAATTCCATTTTATGCTTAATTACATCCAGTTTCAATTTAATATCTTTTTTCTGTGGTATTTTCTGTAATTCTTTTTCAAGTCTTATATATTCATCTTCCAAGGCCTTAGAGGTTTGTCTTTTTCTAATATTCTTTTTTCTTGTATAGTCTATTATCAAACCTCTTACATATGCCTTCATTGTATCCCAAACATTCTGTATTGAGGTATCTTCTTTTTTATTTTCTTTAAAAAAAAAAGACCAATTCCTTCTCCATCCATTGTATAAAATCTTTCTCCTTTAAAATGGTATTGTTTAATGTCCATCTCGATCTTTTTCTTTGTCCCTTCCATTTAATTGTCATTGGACTATGATCTGCCCAAGTACTTATTTCAATATTTGTTTCTTGAATAGTAGATATTAGTTCTGTTGAGATCCAAATCATATCTAACCTGGACCATGATAAATGTCTATTAGAATAAAAAGTATATTGTTTAGTTTTAACATTTCTTTCTCTCCAAATATCTTTTAAGGTTAATTCATCTGTCATTTTAAAAAAAGATTTAGGGAGAATCTTTCTATTTTGTTTTGTTGTTGTTGTTATATAGTCCAATTTATTGTCCACAATTCCATTAAAATCTCCCATCATGATTATGTTAACATAGTCCAGTCTAATTATTTCCATATGTAGTTTTTTATAAAACTCTTCTTGTTTATCATTCGGGGCATAAATTGCAATCAAGAGTATTTTTTTATTATTATCCATTATTTCCACCATTAATACTCTTCCATCTTCATCCGTGTAGATCAGTTTTGCTAGAATATCTTCTTTAATGTAGAGAACCACTCCTCTTTTCTTACATTGAATCAAAGAAGTAAATATTTTCCCTAATTTTGGCTGTACTAACAAATGCTCATGTTGCTTTTTAATATGAACTTCTTGTAAGCAAATTATATCAAATTTTAATTTCTCTAATTTGTGAAAAGTTTTCCTTCTTTTAACAGCTGAGTTAAGTCCATTTATATTCATTGTAATCAATTTTTTTTCTTCCATGATTATGCTTTATATTTAGGTCTAACAGCTCTCGTAGCTCTCACTTCACGTTGTTCTTTACTGTCTACCTGTCCACCTGCAACTCCTTTCTCTTTTTCAATCTCCAGTTGTTCCTCCAGAAGCTCAATTAATGAGATCTCTTTCTCTGCCACCTCTTTTTTTCTTCCAAAAAATTCTGTATAAAAAAGTTCTGCTTTTTCAATCGAGTCAATTCTATGTCTCTGCTCTTGCCACGTAAAAATTAGTCCTTCTGGTATCAGCCATCTGTAGTTCACTTCATTTTCCAGTAGCACTTTGGTCAAAAATCGATATTCTCTTCTCATCTCTCTCACTCTTCTAGGTATTTGTTTTAAAACTACAATCTCTTTGTTTTTATATTTCAATGCTTTTTCTCTTGCCACTTGTAATATTTGTGTTCTGATGGATTTTTTAGTAAATCTAATATGTACTTCCTTTGGTAGTTTATTTCTCATCGCATATCTTGTATAAACTCGGTATATCTCATCTACTCCGTCCATCATTTTTTCCTCAGTAATTTCCAGAAGATCTGCCAATATTTCTATCATTATCACAGCCAAGTTTTCTCCTTTTTCCTCTTCTATATTTTGAAATCTAAGATAAAATTCTGATCTTTCCATCTCCCACCTCAACATCCCATTTTTTTCTTGTTCTATCACTGTTAATCTAGTGTCAATATTTCCAATCTTCTCCTCTCTTTGTTTTCCTTCTTCCTCAATTTTTTGGAATCTCTCCTCATATTTTCCCATCATTTGTTTAAAATTTTCATCAGATTTCTCTATTTTTTTGTCCATGGTATCTATTTTTATCTTAATATCTTGAATTCCTTGCATAATCATCTGTAAATTTACTTTTTCTTGTTCCTTATCTTGCTTCAACATTGTCTGAATTGAAAGTTGTCCTTCAAGTGGTGGGGAAGCAGAGGTAGAAGCAAAAACGCCAAATGATTTTGGCTTCCTGCTCATTTTAATATTTCCAAGTCTTCAAGCTCTCTTTGACTTTAAATCCAGCTGGTATAGTAACCAAATATAGTCCAAAAAATCAAAAAAAAAGAAAAAAAGAAAAAATCCAATAGTAAAAAGCCCAAAGCCAAAAAAGAAAAAAGGAAAAAGGAAAAAGAAAGGTCTTCAAGTTCTTCTAGACCCTAATCCAATTAAAATAGATGGAAGAAGCAAAGAAAGAGAAGAAAAAAGAAAAAACTCTGAGGCTTTCCCTTTGAAATAAAAAGCAAAAATGCTAGAGTTAAAATTAACCAAAAAGGCTGGCGAGTAGGAATTTCAAAAGTATATATATATATATGCACTGTACACTGCACTTTATTTCTTTATCCAAGGCTCTTATTATGACTGTCTTCTCCAGCAGCTTCAAAGCCAAGCCTCAAATGTTAAAATATTGATAAGAGTCCAAGAGAGCACCTGTAATAATATTTTACTGTATTCTCCCTCTATCTTATCACATTAAAATGTCCTTGAAAAGAAGTGCTTTTCTCCCCAATTCAAATAAAATATTTTCAAGCCTCTAGTTGGCAGTGTTACAGCATCTAAATACTCTTTCCCCCCCCAGCCAAAAGAAAAAATATTTATAAAGAACTCAAAGAAAAGAAAAAGATAGTCAAAGGGAACCTCTATCCTAAAAAGAAAGTTAAAAAGATAAAAAATAAAAATCAAGTGAAAAATAAAAATATATATAAGAGAAAATTCAATCCGGTTACCTACAAAGTCACCTTAAAGTCCTCAAAGAAAATAAGAAAAAAAAAAAAAATCCAAGTCTCAATTTGACATCACTTAAACGCCGCTCAACCCAGGTTCAGTCAAAAGAAAAATAAAGTCACAGATTTCTTCTTTGTTCAGGATGTCCTTTCAAGTCTTAATCAATTTATAATACAAAAGAATTTCTCACCCAACCGATACACGCTCATTTAAATCCCTTTCTTTCCGGAGTTGTCCCGGCTTCAGCAGCTTTAGAGGCTGCCTTTCTGCTTCCAGCAAAAGGGCTTCTCCCGGATCAAACCAGAGATTTTGCGATATCTCTGGGATCCTGGGACTGTGCCCTTCACGATCCCCGTCTCTACGGGACGGTTTAGGTCCGTTAGAACCGACCAGAGGCAAAAATATCAGCTGAGATCTCAGAGCCCCGAGATCGCAGCTGTAACACCGAGACGTAGCTCCGCCTTCTCCCTTGCGTCTTCTTTAAAGCCCATGTCCCACTGCACCAACGGATGCAAAGAGGATGTAAAACGGACAAAAAAGCTTGCCATCCATTGGAAAATGTGATGAATCCGTTGTGTACTCACTGCATACGTGTTTCATACGCTCTATCCGTCGAGCATCCGTCCACTGAGATTTCATCTGTGGAAGACGTTTTGAGCTGCACAAAACTTTTTGAGTGGATGAACTTTCCGCCGCGTAAGATGTACATCCATGACACATATGGGTCACAAACGTTCTATGTTCGTTGTCATCTGTTAAACGTCCACTGTATCCTTTCGGCATCCTCTGGACATCCTCGCAACTCACATCCGCTGCAGCTGAAATGGAAAGAGGGAGGAAGCGAAAGGTACATGGAACGTCTACATAGTGTTAGTAGCACGGAAATAGAAAGGATGTAAGCAGATGCATCTCGTATATAAAGCATTAAAACAGACAAAACGTTTGTATATGGGATGTATCTCAGATATTTAGGATGTCTGAAGTATGCCTAGAGCATGTGGAAGGACATCAAGCGAAAAACCGATATTTCCTATAAAAAGGGGGAGGAAATCACCTGGATCTCAGTATGAGTCCAGCAGCTGTGGTGCCCAGACCTCTTCACCCTTGGTCTTGCTCTTCCACATCATCCATTGTTCTCCACCATGGATCTTAACATAGTCCTTATGGTAGCTCCAATCATTCAACACCAGAACCAAGTCCTGTTCAGACTGTTTCACCTTTTCTACGCAAGGAGAAGAAGGAGACGTTCAAGAGCTGTGTGGGTCCGACAATGGATCGGGAGAAGAGTGGAGTTTGGACTATATGACAAGCAGATGGTGGAGCTGAGGAATGAAGACCCTCGTGCATTCCAGCACTTCATGAGGATGCCACCAGCCATGTTTGATGAAATTGTGCAGCGTCTGAGACCCAGGTTGACCAAGCCAAGCACCAACTTCTGTCCCAACCTGGACCCTGGACCGAAGGTGGCACTGACTCAGCAGCACCTGGCCTCTGGAACCACATACAGAAACATGCAGTATGCATGGAGGGTGCCACACAACAGCATCAGCAAAGTGGTCAGAGAAGTGGTGCAGGCCATCATCGAAGAATACGTGGAGGAGCTCCTCCAATGTCCCACCACTGAAGAAGGCTGGAGGAAAGTTGTAGAACAGTGGTATCAGAGGTGGAACTTTCCCCACACCGTTGGAGCCATAGATGGGAAGTACGTGGCCTGCCAAGCTCCAGCCAACTCAGGGTCCTCTTATTACAACTACAAGGGCTTCTTCAGTATCATCCTCTTTGCCATGGTTGATGTTGACTACAAGTTCATGTACATCAGTGCTTCAGGCAATGGGTCAGCTTCAGATAGCCAGGTATACAACACCAGTCACCTCAAGGATGGGCTGGAACGCAACCTCATCATGGGTTTTCCAGATCCAGACCCCTTACCCAATGACACACAATATGTGCCCTACTTCATCATGGGTGATGACGCCTTCTCCCTCAGAACCTACTTCATGAAGCCCTACAGTTCCAGATACCTCACCCATGAAGAGAGGATCTTCAAGTACAGGCTGTCCAGGGCAAGGCGGGTGGTGGAGAACGCCTTTGGCATCCTGGCCAACAGGTTCCAGGTACTTCTCACCACCATGCAGCATCACCCAGGGATTGTGAGGAGCATCGTGGAAGCTTGCTGCATCCTGCACAATCTCATGCACACCAGCTACCTAGTGTTGCAGAACAGGCTTGTGGACCATCAACAAGGGAATGGGGACATGGAGCCTGGTGAATGGAGGCAAGGACAAAACCTGATAGACACTGTGGATGTACAAGGCCCCAACAGAGCTTCACGTGAAGGGAAGAAGCAGCGCAACCTCCTGAAACACTGGTACAACTCCCCAGCTGGAGCACTGGAGTGGCAAGACAGGATGATAGATGCTTAATGGATGCTTCCTTGAGCCTGTCTCATAACACTGACAAGATTGTGTCATGTATGTTCAGTGGTCTTACAATGAATAGGGCATTAATAAAGACCTTTGTTTATTTTGAAATGTGTTGATCAATGGATAAATTGTTATTGATAAAAAAGGGCCATATGTGTGGCAGCTGGGAGGATGGACCATACAGTCCCACTATGCTTCCACTGGAGGTTTATCTATCCCACAGCTATCCTTACCTATTCCACAACTATCCTTACCTATCCCACCACTATCCTTACCTATCCAACAGCTATCGTTACCCATCCCACAACAATCCTTACCTATCCCACAATCATGCAAAGGCTTAACCATTTTTTCAAAGTTTTCACCAACACTTTATTAAGTAAAAAAAATGCACCAAGTGTGTGAAGCAAAGATAACCTTTATTAATAACTGTCTTAAGTAAACTGTATGACTTTATTAAAAAAGTAAAATGAACCAAGTAAAGTGTCTTAAGCAAAGATAAAGTGAACAAGTAACAACTCAGTCTCTGGCACTATTCTCAGTCACTCTGAGGCATGTCCATGGTCTCAGCTATCAAGCGGCCAGGGACTGTGGAGGTGGCTGTGGCTGGAGTGCTGGTCTGAGGTGCCATTGGGGTGCTTGGCCCCGAGAGTACAACAGGGGATGGTGTGTGGAGGAAGCTCTCAGAGAGCTGACTCAGTTCTGTGAGGTTGAGAGGCCCTTCATCAAGGACCTGGGATGTCTGGCCCAAGACTGATGACAGATTGTCCGTTGAGGGGCTTGGCTGTGGGGTGGAGGAAGGAGGAGTGTAGTGGGGCTGTCTGGTCTGCAGCTGGGCGAGATAAGGCATCTGTGGCATGCGATGGACCTGCACCTGGACTGGGAAGGGCTGTCTCTGATGTGGGAAGTCCTGGTACTCATAGCCTTGGTTGGCGAAGGGCTGTTGAAAGCCATGGAAGGGCTGTGACATCACCTGGGGTGGAGGAGCAGACATGGACTGGGTCGGAGCAAGTTCACTGGGCCTGGAGGGTTGTGCAGAAGTGCTGTTATCTTCTGCTTCATCACCTGGTACTGGGCCTTGGGCAGGTCCATGAGGGTCTGGCTCTCATAGGTGATGAAGGGCTTCCAGTTCGAGGATGGTATGTCGCTGTGGACCAGCTGAGAGAGAAGATCTGTGCTGGTTTTGATTGTGTGTCTGATCTCCAACAGGACAGTGTGGCTCTGGCCCTCCAGTCTGCCTCTCTGCCTGCTTTCTGTGGAGGTGGAGCTGGGTGTGGGTGTGGGTTGGTCTCTGGTGGCTGCCGCTTCTTGTTCCATTTGTGACAGGGGATCCTCCACGTCCTCCGGCATGGGGAATGCAGCTGTTGGGGGGGGTCTCTGATGTGGGGCCCTCCGAAGACACCTGCCTGGACACGGAAGCAGTCTCCTGGCTGGAAGAGGACTGGCTGTCTGTGGGCTGTCTGAGGGAGAGGGGTGTCAAAGGGGCTGCTCCTTGGTGGTGGATCTCACCCTCCAGGAAGCTGCACTTGGCCATGATGTACATCTCCCAGTCAGTGATTTTGACAATAGCCTGGCCATATTTCTTGAGGTGTAGCTTGCCATACCAGGTGTGCATGTGCTTCCACAATCCCAGGAGTAGTTCAGAAGTGTATCCCAGGCTCTCTGCCTTGTTTCTCCAAGCTGCCTGCTTCCTCTTGGTGTCGTGATAGAGTCTGTGGCCCCTTCTCCACAGGTACTCGTTCTCCCTCAGCCATTCCAGCACCTCCTCCTCATGGTCCTCGGAAAGGGTGTACTGTTTTCTCTCTCCCTTCTCCTTCCCTTGCCTCTTCCTCCCTCTGGCAGGGGCTTGAGCAGCAGGGCTTTGAGGGCCTTGGGGCTGGTCCACCACAGCAGCAGCAGCAGCACCAGCAGCACCAGAAGGAGAAGCATCAGCAGCACCAGAAGGAGAAGCACCAGCATCACCAGCACCAGCACCAGGAGAAGCACCATCAGCTTCAGAGTCAGTGCCAGGGGGTGGGATGGTTGTTCTGTCCTTCTTGCCAGGGCTGGCAGGAGTAGGCACAGGCTTTCTCTTCTTCCCTGACTGACAAACCATGGTGTTATTCGAAGATGTCTGTGGCAGCACGTCTTTCCTCTGAATTCTGACTGCTTGCGAGCTGCATCCTTTTATATCCGCAGAGCTGACCCAATTCATACTCCCTGCATGTGCAGTGAACGCTTTGCATTCACTATGCATCCACTATGCATCCGCTATGCATCCTATAGGCATCCACTATGCATCCGTGATGCATCGCGTCATCCTCTATGCATCCACTCCTTCTGCTATGCATCCATTTCGCAAATCTCTCCCGGAAGCCTTCGGATGTGTCATCTGCTTCCATCCACTGTCATCTGCTAGGATTCCTATGAACATCCGTTTAACATCCTCGCTACATACTACCGCCGTCCGTTCCTTTCCGTTCTTTTCCATTCTGTTTATGCAAATTTGGGGCACTTTTGGGAGCGGATAACAACGGATGGAGCCACCCCCAAAATTTTGCTCGTCTGTTGTGTCCTTTTTGCATACGTTTTGCATCCGTTGGCCAGTGGGACCTAGCCTTAAGGTAAGGCAGGCATGTTGACTTGGGAGGCAAGGTGGACCTGGGAGGCAGGCCAGCCGGGTGAGGATGGTTAGCAGCGGTGGTGAGTGGAACTATGGTTTGCCCTCACTCACTTAGCAGGGTGGCAGAAGGCAGGCAGCAGGGGAGAATGAGGAAGGGATTTTTGCCATGCACAGTAAAAAAAAAAAACTGGATTTTTTTTTAAAAAAACAGGGTTTTTTACTTTGGAGTGGTAGATAGGGGTGAGGGCTGGGGCAGTGAAGGGATGGGCAGGTGGGTGAGAATGAGGAAGGGATTTTCATGCGTGTGCAGTAAAAAAACCCTGTTTTTTAAAAATAAACTGGGTTATTTTTACTTTAGAGCAGTGGATAAGAGTGGGGGCTAGGGCAGCGAAGGGAGGGGCAGGCGGGGGAGAACGAGAAAGGGATTTTTGCACATGCGCAGTGATAAAAATTTGGTTTTGGCCCGTAGGAGCAGTGGAGAGGGGCAAGGCCAAGCAGGGATCAGTTTTACTGGTTCTTAGAACTACCAGTGATGTTAACAACTGGTTGAAACCCACCCCTGATCATGCCCCTTCAAATTTAATAACCTTTATTGTCACAGATTTATTCATTCTTTCCCCCAGACAAGTGCAGAGGCCTGGTAGTACAATTCCCAAACTGGCAACCCAAAGCCTCCTTTATATTTAGCATCTTGTAGCAATTTCAAGGATTTTTATGCAGCATTTTGTATTTTAGATATTTATTTTGTGTATTTTGTTATTTGATTTTAATTAGTTTGTCTTATGAAGGCTGGCAATGAGCTGGGGTTTTAATTCTGTCTTGAATGGATTGCCAAATCTGTATTTTTAAAAGGTGGCCTCCTTAGTTTCTGGGGCGGAGAGAGACTGAGTCTGCTTTCTGTCTTTTAAGAACATGTTTCTTTATTTCTCATTTAGGGAAATATAATATTCTGTCTTTTTAATATTTCTCAAAATATTTCATTCTTCTAGGAGGGGGCTTCCTATACCTTCCAAACATGAAAAAATATTTTCCTCATGTTGTTCAACTGCTACATATTTACTTAAATTTAGAGTAGTATGTTTCTATATTACATGTTTGAATCTCTATTATAAAAAGTTGGAAGGTATTTTTTATAATTTATTTTATGTATTTTTTATTTTGTGATCCTTTTAAATTTCCTCCCTTTTTTTACCCTTCCCAATTTCTCCCTTTTATATTATTTTGTATTTTATTATTCTTTTGAAATTCAGTAAAATTATTTTTAAAAGTGTGTGTGCTATGGTTTTTTTAGATGATTTTTAAGGAATATTTGTAAATATCATGACATCATTACATAAGGGTAAACTTCAGTGGCTGTTGCCAAACCATCAATCCAAGACTAATATTAGTGCTACAGGTAACTTTTTGAAGAACCAGAATAGAATGGGGAAAAAACTTCAAGCCACCCCAAAATAGTAGCTACAGATCTGACACCTTCCTAATGAAATAATAGGTTGCATCTTAGTCTAAGAAAGAACATGCAAGTTCATTTGCTGAAAATCCCACTTGTGAAATATAAGTATTCATTCTTTGTGGCTAGATGAAGTGTTCTCCATGGGAATCACACAATAGTTTTAAGTGTTCCTAACCTAAAATGCTTCATATTATTATGAGCACTCTGTAGAATTCTAGTGGGGTTACCCATCAAAGTATTTTAGTTGCAGTACTTCAGAAATAAAGCAGCCTGACTTACTTGGATTGGCAGAAATTGGGACAATCCATTCCCAGTATTAAAGTCCTTATTGCCCTCTGGCTGACCTTTAAAAGAGTGGTTTCAACATTTCCATGAATTACCTTTAAAAGATTATCTTCATTCTTCTAAGGCATGATGACTGACTATATGATTCAGGGTGTTTTCATTCTTCTTTCATAACCACAAGGTATTCTTGTATGCAGAGACAGTTATAATAAAAGGGAATATTTGGAAAAAATGATTAATGATAGCAGTTTTTATTTGTGCCTTTTCTTTCTTATAAATGCCAGTTTTATAATTGAATGGTTAGATTTGGAAAGCAAATCTTTTGCTGTGCCAACTATTTTATTTCTACAAGAGGCTCAGTGTCAATAAAGCTTCCAATTAAATAAGTTGCATATTTTTCATCCATTGTAGGAAGTATGGGGGGCTTCTGCTTCTTTTATCTTTCCCATTTCTCCAGCAAGGAGCTCATTGGATTTCTCTGATAGCTCACATTATTGGGTAGTAGATAATGGATACAAAGGAAAAGTCAACCAATAAAGATAACAGCCCAAATGCAAGGAATAATCTAATTCCTGTTTGATTATGGAAAATGTTTTTTTTTCCTAGACTTAATCTGCATGAATGCTGAATACATTTTTATTTTTCCTGTTTGCTTCTGATGATGCCTAAGTGTAGCCACATGTTGTGCGATGGTGTGATAGACTTGTCTTGCAGGGGGACAAGGTTGCATTTGCTTCCAGATGGCTTGGGAGTTGTATGCATACGGAAAGAACAAATTTGTAACCACCATAACCTATTGCTTACCTATGGAACTAAACAACAATTGCATATTACTTGAGAATATCACTGTTTCAACCCTAAAAGTGTTTCTTGTAACATTTAAGAAACAATGCAGATCTCTTCACAATCATACCATTGATTTGGAAGGTAAATTGCAAACAGATGAACAGGATGATTTCAATCCATCAGAGGACATTATAAAGGTAATGCTAGGAACATCTGAATCTACATTTAAATAAAGTGACTTTGGAGTTTTATTTTTAATATTTATATGCATAAAACTTTCTGTATCAGATAATAGAATATAATGGAGATACTAAAATTACTGGCAGTTTTATTCTGAATATATATGTGACTTCTGAATCAGTACTACCCTGTGTAATCACAGAATATCATCTCTGGCTTGGCCTGTTTTATTTTGTATCATAAAATGGAATATTCTGGAAGTATTTAAAGCAGTCTTTGAGTTTATTGCTTGTATTATTCTTTTAATTATTCACACACTAGCCAACTGTCCAGTGTAATATCTTTTTCCATGTCAATCTTATAGTCGGTCATTTATAAATCCACTTTCAACTCAGATAAAATGGTTCCCATTCCATAATAATTATTAGGTAAAGTCTGTCCATAATGGCAGATATTTCTAGTTACATTAATATTAACTTTTGACTCCATTTTTAAAAAATGTCTTTCAGTCTTTCCATTGTTAGAACATTTTGCCTCAGTCTGTAAGTCAAATTTATATGTTCTTCCTTAATTAAAATCTTTAATTATGTCTACTATCCAATTTTAAAAATATTTTATTATGCTTATTAAAAAAATCAAACAAAAGCATTATAAAAATATAAAATGATTTTTTTATAATAAATTTCAACACCTTATTCACATTTATCCTTAATCCATTTTTAGGTTTCTAAAATCAAAGTCGTAATAAACCTTTTTCTGTTTTATTCAATTTTTAAAAGTTGCTATGTTTATAGTTAAAATCACTTTTATTAGGAATTGAAGGCAAACTCACACACTATTTTCAAATTTGGCAAACTGAAGGTTTCCATTATTAGAAAAGTAGTTAACAAACAATTTCTGAAAGTGATTAGAAAAGAAATTATGTACCTATTATCATTTCAAAGCTCCAGCTTTAATTATTCTTTCATCTCCTGGTGCTCAACACCTGCCAGAGACTACTGCTTTCAATATCCTTGTGAGGAGCAATTGTTTTGCACACTTGTGAGAAATCTCTCATCTTCTTTTTCCAGAGGGTTCAAAGAGCTGATCTACCCACCAGTTCTTCATTCTTCAAAGTCATTAGTTCTGCCTTTGTGGTGGTGCAGTGGTTAGAATTTAGTACTGCAGGTCTAGCTCACTGTTCATTGTAGGAATTCAATTCTGAGTAACTCAAGGTTGACTCAGCCTTCCATCCTTACGAGGGCAGTAAAATGAGGACCCAGATTGTTGGGGGCAATATACTAACTCTGTAAACTGCTTAAAGATGACTGTAAAGCATTGTGAAGTTATATATAAGTTTAAGTGCTATTGCTATCATTTTTCTTCTGGAAGTCCTGATGTTTCAAAATAAAATAAAAAAACAGGTATAAATAACAAACCAAGAGTATGATTTGGACAATATTTTTCCTACTGGATTTAAAAAAGAAGCTTGTTAAAGCTTGAAGAACTTTATGATGGAGCAAAGAAGACATAAAAAGAAATAAAATCCCACAATATTTGAATGAAAAAAATAAAATTGTTAGAAATAAAAGCAAGGAATACAAGCTTGGTTTATTTGATCCAGGTTAAATAATATATGTTGCTGCTTCTGCTAATCTTTTATGGACTTTCTGCTGGCACCAGGACCATAAAGATGATATTTTAATTTATATTTTAAATAAGAGATGGATATGTGATGAAAAGATAACTATTCATAGTTTTAGAGGAGATGAAGACTCATTAAAATCTACCACAATTTCTATGGTTTGGCAGTGTGTTTAGTTCAAGATTGTTCCAGTCACATCACAAGGCTAGTTGTTCAAGCTCCAGTCTGTATGCAAATTCATTGCTGTCTCGAATGAGACTGAGCACTGTTGTACCATCTGCAAACTTCAGTACTTTAACAGAGGGATTCCACACTACCACCTCTTACAATACTAGACAGCACAGTATCAACAGTAAAGATCTTCAAATTTCTAGGTTATACCATATCACAAGACCTAAAATGGACACCTAACATCAAAAACATCATCAAAAAAATACAACAAAGAATGCTCTTTCTGCATCAACTCAGAAAGCTCAAATTACCCAAGGAACTGCTGATACAGTTCTACAGAGGAATTATTGAGTCTGTCATCTGCACATGTATAACTGTCTGGTTTGGTTCTGCAACCCAACAGGACAGACACAGACTTCAGAGTATAATTAGGACTGCAGAAAAAAAAAATATTACCAATCTGCCTTCAACCGAGGACCTGTATACTGCATGAGTCAAAAAGAGGGCTGTGAAAATATTTACAGACCCCTCCATTCTGGACATAAACTGTTTCAACTGCTATCCTCAAAACGATAATGAGAGCATTATACATCAGAACAACTAGACACAAGGACAGTTTTTTCCTGAACGTCATCACTCTGCTAAACAAATAATTCCCTTAGTGCTGTCCAACTATTTACAAAGTCTGCACTACTATCACTATTAATTTTCTCATGACTCCTTATCACCCACCCCTTCCCACTTGTGACTGTATGACTGTAATTTTGTTGCTTGTATCCTTATGACTGTATCTATATTGACTGTTTCCTAGTATGATTTGATTGCTTATTATAATCTATGACTACTATTAAATGTTGCACCTTATGATTCTTGACTCTTGATGAATGTATCTTTTCTTTTATGTAGACTGACAGAATTTGCACCAAGACGAATTCCTTGTGTGTCCAATCACACTTGGCCAATAAAGAATTCTATTCTATTCTGTTCTGTTCTGTTCTGTTCTGTTCTGTTCTGTTCTATTCTATTCTATTCTATTCTATTCTATTCTATTCTATTCTATT
>BLBF01000019.1:16575781-16598443 GCA_015471245.1 Laticauda colubrina | reverse complement strand
TCTCTCTCTCTCTCTCTCTCTCTCTCTCTCTCTCTCTCTCTCTCTCTATCCATCCATATTCAAAGCGCTAGCCCTGCAGACACATTGGGAAAGTAGACCAAAGTCAGAGTGGCTGCACTTTCCCAAAGTGTCACTGCTGTCACATTCTGTCCCTCTGTCTGTCTGCCTGTCTGTCCGTCTCTCCATCTGTCCATCTGTCTGTCCATCCATCCATCCATCCATCCATCCATCCATCCATCCATCCATCCAAAAGTTCTGTCAGTCAGTAGCCTATCTACCTACCTATCTAGCAATATAGATCTTTCTTTCTATCTACCTACCAAACTATCTATCTATCTATCTATCTATCTATCTATCTATCTATCTTTTACCTACTTATCTATCAATCTACCTACCTATCCATCCATCCCTCCAAAAGGTCTGTCTGTTTGTCTTCCTGCCTGCCTGTCTGCCTGCCTACCTACCTATCTATCCATACATTCATCCAAAAGTCCTGCCTGCCTGCCTGCCTACCTACCTACCAATATATCTATCTATATAACTTCCTACCTACTTACTTATACCTCTCTCTGCCTCTCTCTTTCTCTCTCTCTATATATATCTATCCATCCATCCATCCATCCACGTTTTTTTATAAAAGTTTATATTTTTAAGACAAACATGCAAACAAAACATAAAAACACAAAACCACCTTCCACTTTATATACATACAGTGTGTCAAGGCCATGTCACACTGCCCAACGGATGCAAAAAGGACACAACGGACGAGCAAAATGTTCCATCCGTTGTTATCCGCTCTCAAAAGGGGCAAAAATTTGCATAAGCAGAGCGGATAACATGGAAAGGAACGGACATGTGGAGGACGCAGAGCGGATGTATAGAGGATGCAGAGCGGATGTATAGAGGATGCGAAGAGGATGCAGAGCGGATGTGTAGAGGATGCAGAGCGGATGCAGAGCGGATGCGTAGAGGATGCGTAGAGGATGCAGAGCGGATGCGTAGAGGATGCAGAGCGGATGCAGAGCGGATGCAGAGCGGATGAGCTGCATCTGCTTTCATCCTTTCTCCATCCGTGCTACTAACGCTGCGTGTCCGTTCTGCTTCCTCCCTGCATCCGTTTACCGCTGGAACGGATTTTAGTTGTGCGGATGCACAGCGGATGCCTAGCGGATATAGCAGATGCGTAATGGATGCAGAACGGATGTCCCCCGTATGCCTAGAGGATGCAGAATGGATGCATTGGATACATTTTCCGCTCAAAAGTTTTGGGCAGCTCAAAACTTTCTGAGCAGATGAAACGTCCATAAACAGATGCTGGACGGATAGAGAGGAAGCAAACGGAGGCAGTGAGTACATCGCGTTAACCAACGGATGGCAAGCTTTTTTGTCCATTTTACATCCTCTTTGCATCCGTTGGTGCAGTGTGACATGGTCTTTAGTTGGTTACAAATCTTTTGTGCTATCCCCTCGCAGTCATTACTCACAGTTTATATAATTTTTCACATTGTCAAACTAACATATGCTTATATATTTATCAGTTACTAATCATCCATGACCAAACTATCTATTCCATCATTACATACAAGATATTCCAAATTTTATTCCAAAGTTTATATTGTACTTTCAGCCAATGGTTATATATGTCTATATTATATTTTATATCAGACTATTAAACTTCTGTTACAAAATTATCTGATCTATTACATTACCATGTCTTCTTGTTTAACCATTGATAAAACAAATCCCATATCATATAAAATTGTTTGTTTTCTTGCTCTCTAATTTCAAATGTCAATTTACTCATTTCAGTACAGTCCCTAATTTTCTGGCAGAAGAAATCAAATTGATTTCCATTAACATCAACGGTTTAAATTCACAAATTAAGAGATAAAAAATGATAACTAAACTACAGAAATTGAACTTAGATAATATATGCCTACAAGAACACATATCCAGAAACATCAAAGTAAACTGTTAGAAGCACCAAAGTTAGGAGATTTATACGTATCTCTAGCCCAACAAAAAAAGAGGGGGATTTCAGCTCTTTATTGTACATTTCCAGTATAATTCCCAATAAAAAGATTTCCTGTTTAAAGTCTATGTGTTGTTTTATCATTTTTAACAACCACGTGTGGATTTTAATCCAATATCTTTTTGCATCTGAGCATGTCCACCACATATGGTAATATGAGCCAGGCATCCGATGACATTTCCAACATTTATCCGAATTATTTTTAAACATTCTTGCAATTCTCGATGGGGGTAGGTGCCACCTGTAAAACATTTTGTACAAATTTTCTTTATATGCAGTTGATATTGTCATTTTATAATTTTGAGACCACAATTTTTGCCATTTCTCTAAATCAATCCCATATTCAAAATTTCTCCCCCAAGCAATCATTGTTTCTTTAACTTGTTCTTTTTCCAACTTAAATTCTAATAAATGTCCATAGAGTTTTTAAATTACCTTTTCATCAGTACCCATCAGAATTTTATCTAAATCAGTCAACTTATCATAAATACCTTCTGTTTTAAAATCTTTATCAAATCTAGATTGTATTTGCAAATATGAAAACCAATTCATTTTGCATCTTGTTCTTCCAACGCTTCCATAGATTTAAGTTCACCCTTTTCATTCAATATCTCACCATATCTAACTGTTTGTTCCTTTTTATGTATTATTGGATAAGAAAAAGCTTCAATGGTAGATTTCCTTAATTGAATTTTTAAGTAGTATTGTCTTTTTATCTTCTCCCAGTTTGAAAACAGTGCCTCTCGAATCTAATGTATTCTAAAATACCCCTGTGTTTTAGTTCCCTTATACTGGAGGAAAGCATGCCATCCCAGCAGCAAGTCATGCCCTTCTAAAGTCAATAGTCTACTGTTCCTTAATGTTATCCATTTTTTTACCCACATCAGATTTGTTGCCTGGTAATATAACTCCCAGTTGGGCAAGGCAAACCCTCCTCTTGTTCTTGCATCTTGTAACAGTTTAAGTTTTATTTTCACTTTCTTACCCTTCCAAATATATTTCAGCACAATTTTATTTAAATCTTCAAAAAACTCTTTCCCTAGTCGAATTGGAATTGTCTGGAATAAATATAAAATTCCAGGCAATACATTCATCTTAATTGTAGATATTCTCCCAATTAATGATAATTGCAAGTTTTCCCATTTTGTCAAATCTGTCACAATCTGCTGTTTGAGTTTAAGATAGTTATCCTTCTTCAGTGTGCTACATCTTGATGTAATGTATATCCCTAAATACTTAACCTTATTTGTGCCCTGTATTTCTAAAACTTCTTCCAACTCTTTCTTTCATCTTGCTAACATATTCTTTGTTAATATCTTTGTTTTATCTTTATTTATTTTCAAATCTGCTACTTTTCCATATTCTTCTATCTTTTCTATTAATTTAGGTGCTGTTTCCAATAGATCCTCTAATATAAATACCAGATCATCTGCAAAGGCTTGCAATTTATACTCTTCCTTTTTTGATTTTCATTCCTTTTATTTCTTTTTCTTCTCTAATATTCCTATTCAACACTTCCAATGTTAACACAAACAGCAGAGGCAACAGTGGGCAACCTTGTCTTATCTCTTTTCTTATATCTATGGATTCTGTTAATTCCCCATTTACCATAATCTTTGCAGTTTGTTTATGGTATATTATTTCAATGGCTTGGATAAAATTTTTACCAAAGCTCATTTGTATCAATTGCAGTAAGATGAATTGTCAACTCACATTGTCAAAGGCATTTGTGCATCTAGAAACATCAAGTCCATTTGCTTTTCCGGATGTGCCTCATGGTATTCCAAAGTGTCCAGAATTATTCTCACATTGTCTTTAATTTGTCTCTTTGGCAGGAATCCATTTTGATCAACATGGATAAAGTTATTTAAATATCTTTTCAGTCTTTCTGCCAGGATTGAAGCAAAGATTTTATAATCTGAATTTAATAGGGATATAGGTCTATAATTTTTAACTTGCTGCAGGTCTGTATCTTTCTTCAGTAGAAATGTAATATATGCTTCTGACCATGTTTTGGGTACTTTTTTCTTCTCCTCATTTCCATAGCAAACATATCTACCTATCTAGCCATACATTCATCCAAAAGGTCTGCCTGCCTGCCTACTTACCTACTTACCAATCTCTCTCTCTCTCTTTCTCTATCCATCCATCCATCCATCCATCCATCCATCCATCCATCCATCCATCCATCCATGTTTGAAGTGCCGGCCCCGCAGGATAAATTGAGCAAAACCAGTCTAGGAGGGAGGGAGGAAAAGGGAGAGAGAGGGAAAGAGAGAGAGAGAGAGACCTGAGGCATCAAATTGAAATGAGGCCTAATTTAGACTGAGGCCCTTTTCTACATTGAAACATCTTTGCCAGCACATTGAAACATCTTTGGCTTCTATGAAAGGTTTTGTGAACAAAACATGGTCAAGACTATCAGAAAACTCTCACATTTTGTTGAGGCTTTAAACAGGATCCATTGGACAAGATCTCCACCCTAAAAGTTACTTTTCCCCAATGTATTACAATGCCAATTCTGAAGAAGGCAAAACCAAAATGTACTGGTAAATTACAAGGAGAACACACACGCACGCACACACACACCCTTCTAACTTTGTTGGAGCAGATGATTGGAATAGAATAGATATCTCATTATCTTTCTCCTCCCTCCTTCTTTATTTCTTTTTCCTTCTGTCCCTTCTTTCCATCCTCCCCTCTTTTGTTGTCTGCCATTTTATTTTCAGTCTGTTGTTTTAGTCTATAATAACTATCTTCCTTAAGTGTTCCACATCTTTCCGTCAGTTATATCCCCAGGTATTTCATTTTTTTGTGTATGATCTGGATATTAAATTTATCCAGCAATGCTTGTCTTTGCCTTTCCATTATGTTCTTCACTAAAATCTTAGTTTTTATTTATTTATCTTCAGTCCTGCCAACTCTCCATATTCTTCTATCTTTTCTATCAGCTTAGGACCTGATTCTAATGGTCCTTCTAGTATAAAGACCAGACCATCTGCAAATGATTGTAATTTATACTCCTCATTGTTTTTATCTTCATTCCCTTCATTCCCTTGTTTTTTCTAAAGCCCCTGTCACACTGCACCAACGGATGCAAAGAGGATGTAAAATGGACAAAAAAGGTTGCCATCCGTTGGAAAACATGATGTACTCACTGCCTCTGTTTTGCTTCCTCTCTATCCGTCCAGCATCTGTTTATTGATGTTTCATCCGCTCAGAAAGTTTTGAGCTGGTCAAAACTTTTGCATGGAAAATGTATCCAATTCGTCTGTTCTGCATCCACTAGGCATCCGCTATGCATCCGTTCTGCATCCATTATGCATCCGCTATATCCACTAGGCATCCGCTAGGCATTCGCGCAACTCGCATTCACTTGGACACAGGGAGGAAGTGGAACAGACGTAGAACAGATGCAGAACGGATGCAGAATGGATACAGCATGGAAACAAAGCGTTTAAAATGGAAAAAACGTTCGCAGAGGGGACCTATCTCGGATATTAAGGATGTCTAGAGGATGCCTAGAGGATGCCTAGAGGATGCCTAGAGGATGCCCAGAGGATGCAGAGGGACACCTATACTGCCTATAAAAAGGAAGAGCAACTCGTCTGCATCTCACTTTCAGACCAGCAGCCCAGCTGTGCAGACCTCTGCAGCCTTCATCTGACTCTTCCTTTTCCACAGCATCCAGTCATGTCAACTGTGGATCGTAACACAGTCCTTTTGGCAGCCACCATCCTTCTGCAACAGTGTGAAGCCATCTACAGGCTCTGTGAACTCTACTACGGGAAGAAAAGGAGGCGGCTTAGAAGCGTCTGGGTCCGAAGATGGATCGGGAGAAGAGCAGAGTACGGACTGTACAACAAGCTGATGGTGGAGCTCAGGAATAAAGACACTTGTGCATTCCAGAACTTCATGAGGATGCCTCCAGCCATGTTTGACAAACTGACATCCAGGTTGACCAAGGCAAACACCAACTTCCGGCCCAGCCTGGAACCTGGGCTCAAGGTGGCACTCACTCTGCACCACCTGGCCTCAGGGACTACCTACAGGAGCATGCAGTACGGCTGGAGGGTGCCACACAACACATCAGCATTGTGGTCAGAGAAGTGGTGCAGGCCATCATCAAAGAATACCTGCAGGAGAGCTCCTGCAGGTGCCCCTCCACTGATGAAGGATGGAAGAAAGTTGCAGAGCAGTGGTATCAGAGGTGGAACTTCCCACACACCGTTGGAGCCATAGATGGCAAGCACATATCCTGCAAAGCACCACCCAAGTCGGGCTCCACTTATTTCAACTACAAGGGCTTCTTCAGCATCGTCCTCTTTGCCATGGTCGATGCTGACTACAAGTTCATGTATGCTTCAGGCAATGGCTCATCTTCATATGCCCAGGTATACAACACCAGTCACCTCAAGGAGGGGCTGGAAGGCAACCTCATCATGGGTTTTCCAGATCCAGACCCCCTGCCCAACGACACGCAAGATGTGCCCTACTTCATCATGGGGGATGATGCCTTCTCCCTCAGAACCTACCTCATGAAGTCCTACACTTCCAGATGCCTCACCTGTGAAGAGAGGATCTTCAACTACAGGCTGTCCAGGGCAAGGCAGGTGGTGGAGAACGCCTTTGGCATCCTGGCCAACAGGTTCCAGGTACTTCTCACCACCATGCAGCATTGCCCAGAGACCGTGAGGAGGATCATGGAAGCTTGCTGCATCCTGCACAATCTCATGCGCACCCGATACCCAGTCTTGCAGAACAGGCTCGTGGACTTCCAGCAAGGCAATGGGGACATGGAGCCTGGGGAATGGAGGCAAGGGCGAAACCTGATAGACACTCAGGATGTGCAAGGCCCCAACAGAGCCTCATGTGAAGGGAAAAAGCAGCGCAACCTCCTGAGACACTGGTGCAACTCCCCAGCTGGAGCAGTGGAGTGGCAAGACAGGATGATAGATGATTAATGGGTGCTTCCTTCAGCCTGTCTCATCACACGGATGAGATTGGGCCATGTATGTTGGGTGGGCCTACAATGAACAGGGCATTTAATAAAGAGTTTTGTTTGTGTTGACATGTGTGGATGATTATTACATTATTATTGATAATAAAGGGCCATAGTTGTGGCACCAGGGAGGGTGGACCATACAGTCCCACTATGCTTGCACTGGAGGTTTATCTATCCCACTGCTATCCTTACCCATCCCACAGCTATTACCCACCCCCAGGTATCCCTGCCCATCCCACTGCTATCTTAACCCATCCCACAAGCATGCAAAGGCTTAAATCAATTCTAAAAGTTTCCACCAAGACTTTATTAAAAAAAAGAAATGAAGCAAGTGTATGAAGCAAAGATAAACTTTATTGAACAACAAGCTTAAAAGAAAAATGACCCAAGTCAAGTGTCCAAATAAAGTCCACAGGTAGCCAGCTACCAGTCTCTGGCACTCTTATTGGTCACTCGGAGGTGTGCCCAGTCTCAGGGGTGAAGGGTCCAAGTGGTGTGGAGGTGGGTGGTGCAGGTGACAGATTCAATTATTCCTCTGTAGGACTGTATCAGCAGCTCCTTGGACAGTTTGAGATTTCTAAGTTGGCCAGAAAGAACATTGTTTGCTGTTTTTTTTTGATGACATTTTTGATGTTAGGTGTCCATTTTAGGTCTTGGGACATGATAGAACCTAGAAATGTAAAGGTTCCTACTATTGATAATGTGTTGTCTAATATTAAGAGGTGGTAGTATGGGAGGGTTTTTTTGTAAAGTCTACCACCATTTCTATGGTTTTGAGTGTGTTCAGTTCCAGATTGTTCTGGTCACACCATGAGGCTAGTTGTTCAACCTCCTCTCTGTGTACAGATTCGTTGTTGTCTTGAATGAGACCAATCACTGTTGTGTCATCAGCAAACTTCAGTATTTTAACAGATGGATCGTTTGATATTGAATCATTGGTATATATAGAGAAGTGAAGAGAGACACAGCCGTGGAGAGAGGCTGTGCTAATTGTATTGGTATCTGATGTGATTCTGCCTAGCTTCATCTGCTCCTTCCTGTCTTTTAGGAAGCTTATGATTCACTTACATGTGTGTTCAGGTACCACTAGCTGGTTTAGTTTAGTTAGAAGAATGTCTGGAATGATGGTATTGAATGCTGAACTAAAGTCTACAAACAGGACCCTTGCATAGGTCTTTGGAAATTCAAGCTGTTGTAGGATGTAGTTCAGAGCCATATTAACAGCATCATCTGTCAATCTATTTGCTTGCTAGACAAATTGTATGTGGTCTAACAGTGATTGGACTAAGATTCATGACTGCACTGAACCATGGACCTTGAATGATTCCTGATGAGTTCTGGACTTATTTCAGAAGATTTTTATTGCTATTATACAATAGCAATGTGAGGCAACCTTACCATTTTAATTGCAAATGGCATTATAACTAGATAAAGCCAGAGCAGAATCCATTAGAGATGGGCAGCTAACATATTCATACAAGTAAATCAATAGGAAAACCCTGCTGGTCAGATCTTTACATTTATTCACATGAAAAGAAATCCTTATTTATTAAGATAGCAATTCACTTTTGAAAAAGAACTTTTTAAAATAAAATGATAAAACATAGAATTCTATTGCTAAACACTTAGATGCCAAAATTTAAGTTGATGTTCACATATTCTTGGATTTGGTTAAAGCAACCTTTTGGATTCAAGGCAGTTGAAGAATAAAACATTATTAAGCTCAATGAGAGAAACAAATATTTTTTTTTCCAGTAATTTTATTCAGAACTACAAATGAAAATAATAAAAGTCAATACAAATAAAGAAATGCAAACAGAAAAATTCAAAAAAGCGGGTATATAAAACAGAAAAAAAAGGAAAGAAAAAGAAGTAATCCATTCACTTCAACCAAGGAGGTAAATTTTTTTTAATAATATCACCTTCTCTAAATAAAACAATATCTCTTCTCCCTATAGCTCTTTGATAAGGAAACCAAAGTCGAAAGGCTATATCAATCAATCTTTGTCAGCAACAATCCAGTAAAAATAATTTCCCTTTAACTTTTTTTTTTTTTACTCTGGTCAAACAAGCTAGCCTTATACATCTTGCATGGTTTTTAAAAAAATCATTTTGAAAAAAAGTTTCAGAGGTAGTTTGCTCCTCATCTGTGGTTCCTTCATAATTTTAAGAATTTTTTTGTATCAATAAATCACTTTTTTTTCTTTGTCAATTCTAAAATAAGTCCTCCAAATTTTAACAGAACTCATGCCTACCCAGAAAAAAAGATTATCCATATAAATGTCCTATTTTAATATCTGTTTATCTTCTTTAGAGAATGAGTCATCCATCAGATCAATTTATATTACATTTAAATCCCTCTTCAATTTAATTTCAGATATATCCATTATAGTTTGGTCTTGTTTTACAACCTCATTAGAACATGCTGTGTCAATTTTATCAAACATTTGGCACATTTTTTCTAAAAACCTGATTGAAAGGCATTGAAATTTGCACCAAGGATTTCTGGTCCATTTTCTTTATCCTTTGTTTCTAGGGTCAAGGAAGGAAAGAAGGTCTCAAGCGCAAAATTGACACATGCATAGCCATTTTATTTAGCTTATTATATATTCCTTTTCTCTCTCTTTGCTGAACATGGGGGGAAGGGTTTCAGGCTTGCCACATTCCTAAGGTGGGAGGAGGGAGATAGAATTGTTTAGGCTAGGTGGTTCTCTTTCTCTTGAGAACAAAAGCTGGCCTTGCTGAGACCTGTAGATGAAGATTGATGACACCAGACAATATTGATTTACTTCTTTTGGGGAATGTGATTCTTGGGGGGGGGGGGGGGGGTGTTTCTAATTTCCAATACTATGTTGTGTAATTCTGGGTTGTTTCAGATCTGGAATTACAACAAACTGCCAATTTGATGCTTTACTAATTAAAACAAATTGTTTTGGAAGATAGACTTTGCTTTTTTCTTTTTAAATGGATTTCATCACTTGGAAACCTGGCAGAAGGAAGGAAATTCAATTTTCACATGAGTAAATACCTTCCAAATAATCTAAAGCCCATGTCACACTGAACCAACGGATGCAAAGAGGATGTAAAACGGACAAAAAAACTTGCATTCCGTTGGTTAACGCGATGTATCCGTTCTGTACTCACTGCCTCCATTTTGCTTCCTCTCTATCTGTCCAGCATCGGTTTATGGACGTTTCATCTGCTCCAAAAGTTTTGGGCTGCCTAAAATTTTTGCGTGGAAAATGTATCCAGTTCGTCCATTCTGCATCCGCTACGCATCTGCTAGGCATCTGTTCTGCATCCGTTACGCATCCGCTATACCAGCTTGGCGTCTGCTGCGCATCCGCACAACTTGCATCCGCCCGGACGCAGGGAGGAAGCGGAACGGACGCGGAACAGATGCAGAATGGATGCAGAATGGATGCCTAGCGGAAACAAAGCGTTTAAAACGGAAAAAACGTTTGCAGAGGGGAACTATCTCGGATATTAAGGATGCCTAGAGGATGCAAAGGGACACCTGCACTGCCTATAAAAAGGGGGAGCAACTCATCTGCATCTCACTTTCAGACCAGCAGCCCACCTGTGCAGACCTCTGCAGCCTTCATCTGACTCTTGCTCTTCCACAGCATCCAGTCATGTCTGCTGTGGATCGTAACACAGTCCTTTTGGCAGCCACCATCCTTCTGCAACAGTATGAAGCCATCTACAGGCTCTGTGAACTCTACTATGGGAAAAAAAGAGGCGGCCAAGAAGCGTCTGGGTCCGAAAATGGATCAGGAGAAGAGCAGAGTACGGACTGTACAACAAGCTGATGGTGGAGCTTGGGAACGAAGACACTCGGGCGTTCCAGAACTTCATGAGGATGCCTCTAGCCATGTTTGACGAAGTTGTGCAGCACCTGACACCCAGGTTGACCAAGGCAAACACCAACTTCCGGCCCAGCCTGGAACCTGGGCACAAGGTGGCACTCACTCTGCGCCACCTGGCCTCAGGGACAACCTACAGGAGCATGCAGTATGGCTGGAGGGTGCCACCAAGCACCATCAGCTTTGTTGTCAGAGAAGTGGTGCAGGCCATCATCGAAGAATACAAGGAGGAGCTCCTCCAGTGCCCCTCCACTGAAGAAGGATGGAAGAAAGTTGCAGAGCAGTGGTATCAGAAGTGGAACTTCCCCCACACCGTTGGAGCCATAGATGGCAAGCACGTGGCCTGCAAAGCTCCAGCCAAGTCAGGGTCCACTTATTTCAACTACAAGGGCTTCTTCAGCATCATCCTCATCGCCATGGTCGATGCTGACTACAAGTTCATGTACATCGATGCTTCAGGCTACGACTCATCTTCAGATGCCCAGGTATAAAATGCCAGTCACCTCAAGGAGGGGCTGGAATGCAACCACATCGTGGGCTTCCCGGATCCAGACCCCCTGCCCAACGACATTCAAGATGTGCCCTACTTCATCGTGGTGGATGACGCCTTCTCCCTCAGAACCTACATCATGAAGCCATACACTTCCAGACACCTGACCCGTGAAGAGAGGATCTTCAACTACAGGCTGTCCAGGGCAAGGCGGGTGGTGGAGAACGCCTTTGGCATCCTGGCCAACAGGTTCCAGGTACTTCTCACCACCATGCAGCATCACCCAGAGACCGTGAGGAGGATCATGGAAGTTTGCTGCATCCTGCACAATCTCATGCGCACCCGTTACCCAGTCTTGCAGAACAGGCTCGTGGACCGTCAACAAGGCAATGGGGACATGGAGCCTGGGGAATGGAGGCAAGGGCGAAACCTGATCAACACTCAGGATGTGCAAGGCCACAACAGAGCCTCACAGGAAGGGAAGAAGCAGCGCAACCTCCTGAAACACTGGTACAACTCCCCAGCTGGAGCAGTGGAGTGGCAAGACAGGATGGTAGATGCTTAATGGATGCTTCCTTCAGCCTGTCTCATCACACGGATGTTGGGTGGGCCTACAATGAACAGGGCGTTTAATAAAGAGTTGTGTTTGTGTTGACATGTGTGGATGATTGATTACATTATTATTGATAATAAAGGGCCATAGGTGTGGCACCTGGGAGGGTGGAGCATACAGTCCCACTATGCCTGCACTGGAGGTTTATCTATCCCACAGCTATTAGCCATCCCAAAGGTATCCCTGCTCATTCCACAGGTATCCCTGCCCACCACACTGCTATCTTAACCCATCCCACAAGCTTGCAAAGGCTTAAGCCAATTCTAAAAGTTCCACCAAGACTTTATTAAAGAAAAGCAATGAAGCAAGTGTGTGAATCAAAGATAAACTTTATTGAACAACAAGCTGTAAAAAAATAATGACCCAAGTCAAGTGTCCAAATAAAGTCCACAGGTAGCCAGCTAGCCGGTCTCTGGCACTCTTCTTGGTCACTCGGAGGTGTGCCCAGTCTCAGGAGTGAAGGGTCCAGGTGCTCTGGTGGTGGGTGGTGCTGGAGTGCCTGGCCTCGAGAGGACAACAGGGTACGGTGTGTTGAGAAAGGTCTTGGACAGCTGGCTCAGCCCCGTGATGCTGAGAGGTCCTTCCTCCATGCCATGGGGTGTCAGCCCCAGTACTGATGAGCGATGTATTGAGGCCGGGCTTGGCTGTGGAGTGGAGGAAGGAGTAGTGTAGTAGGGCTGTCTGCTCTGCAGCTGGGTGAGGACTGGTGTGGGTGGCATCACTGTCGTGGGTGGCATCATTGGCGTGGGTGGCATCGCTGTCGTCGGTGGCATCATTGTTGTGGGTCGCATCGGTGGCATCATTGAAACAGGTGGCAACGGTGTCACCCGATGACTCTGTGCCTGGACTGGAAAGGGCTGCTGCCTGTGCTGCTGAACCTCCTGGTAGCCATAGCCCTGGTAGGTGAGGGCCTGTGGGAAGCCTTGGAATGGGAGGGACATCACCTGGGGTGGAGGAGCAGGCCTGGACTGGGTGGGAGCAGGTTCCTCTGGGTCTGGAGGGTTGTGAAGCAGCTTGGTGATCCGGTCCTTCACCTGCTGGTACTGTGGATCCGCCATTTCCTTGAGGGTCTGGTTGACATAGGTGAGGAAGGGCTTGCGGTTGGAGGAGGAGGAGTCGGTGTGGACCAGCTGAGAGAGGAGATCAATGCTGCTCCGGATGGTGTCTCTGATCTCCAGCAGGACAGTGTGGCTCTGCTCCTCCAGTTGTCCGGCTCTCTGCCTTTCTATGGAGGCGGAGCTGGGGGGTTGGATGCAGCTAGGACTGTGGTGGACTCAGTGTCTCCTTTCTCCCACCGCACCAGGGAGTCCTCTACGCACTCCACCATGCTTACCAAACCTGTCCGCGGGTTCTCCACTGTGGCATGCTCCACAGAAACCTGCCTGGAGACAGGGACTGACTCTCGGCCGGAAGAGGACTGGGTGGCAGCAGGCTGCCAGAGAGAGAGGGTAGTGAGAGGGGCTGCTGGTGCTCCTCGGTGGCGGATCTCACCCTCCAGGAAGCTGCATCTGACCATGACGTAGGTCTCTCTGTCTGTCAGGTTCACAGTGGCCTGGCCAGATTTCTTCAGGTGCAGCTTCCCATACCAGGTGTGCATATGTTTCCACCAGTCGAGGAGCACCTCCGAAGTGTAACCCATACTCTCTGCCCTCTCTCTCCAAGCAGCCTGCTTCCGCTTGGTGTCCCTGTACAGCCGGTGTCCCTTCCGCCACAGATAGTCGTTCTCTCTCAGCCACTCCAGCATCTCCGCAATGGAGTATTGCCTCCTCTCCCGTTGTCGCATACGCCTCTTCCTCCCTTTGGCAGGACCAGATGGGCCCTCATCAGAGGGGCTCCCAGGTAGTAGGGGCTGCTCCTCCACACCACCACCAGCAGCAGCACCAGCAGGATCATCATCATCATCATCATCATCATCATCATCATCATCATCATCATCCTCACCAGCAAGATCATAATCAGCATCATCATCCTCACCAGCAGGATCATAATCATCATCACCATCAGCAGCAGCAGCAGCAGGAACACCAGTAGAGTAAGCACCAGCAGGGCCAGCAAGTCCAGGAGCACGAGCAGGACCAGGAGCACGAGCAGGACGAGCAAGACCAGGAGCACGAGCAGGATGAGCAAGTCCAGGAGCACGAGCAGGTTGAGGAGGACCAGCAGGACCAGGAGCAGCTTCAACAGAGTAAGCACCAGCAGAAGCCCCAGCACCAGCAGAAGCACCACTGCCTGGAGCAGCTTCAGCATAAGCCCCAGCACCAGCAGAGTCAGGGGCAGGGGGCAGGAGGTTGGCCCTGTCCCTCTTGCCAGGGATGGTGGCAGGTTGCGGAGGCTTTCTCTTCCTCCCCATGGTTGTGGGGTTGCTGGCTGGCAGGGAGGTTGGCAGGCACCAAGGCTGGCAGGAAGGCTGGCAGGAAGGCTGGCAGAAAGCCTGGCAGGCAGGCAGGCAGGCAGGCAGGCAGGCACCAAGGCTGGCTGGAAGGCAGGCTGGCAGGGCAAGCAAGGAACTTGAAGTGTCTAGCAGCAGGTCTTTCCTTGGAATGCTGGCCACGTGCGAGCTGCTTTCCTTTATATCTGGGGGGCTTATGTAATACTTCCCCCCTGCATGCGCAATTAACGCGTGACATCCGTTCCGCTTCTGCTGTGCATCCGCTAGGCTTCCGCTGTGCATCCGCTTTATCCACTGTGCATCTGCTGTGCATCCGCTTCATCCGTTCGGCGTCCGTTCTGCATCCGCTGTATCCGTTCCGCATCCACTTCGCTGAGCCCCCCCGGAAGCCCTGCGGTTGCGCCATCCACTCCCATCTGCTTCCATCCGCTTTGCTTCCGTTCCGCATCCGCTTTCCATCCGCCCTGCGTCCTCCCCGCGTCCGTGTTATCTGCTCCGGTTATGCAAATTTTTGCCCCTTTTGAGAGCGGATAACAACGGATGGAACATTTTTCTCGTCCATTGTGTCCGTTTTGCATCCGTTGGCCAGTGTGACATGGGCTTAAAACTGTCATTCTGATATGATCCCATAATCTGTTATTAGCTTTCCAAATTCTTGCCATTTCTTTTACAGACATGGAATTCCACTCAATGAATACTTTGCTAATTTGTATTTAAAAAAAATAACAAGTCATTAAGATATGAACTTAAGTCGAGCTGAATGTGTAAACGCTGCTATGCAAATTTGAACTTGATGTAGTTCCAACTCTCAATCACTCTATTCTTAAGCCAACAATAAAAAAGGAAGTTTCTACAGTCTAATCATGAAGGAGTGGCTGTTTGGAGTCATATGGATGATCTCTCCTTTTTTTTTATTTGTCAATTGCTTACAAGTTAATAGGTATAAGTAAAAACATAGTTATGAATACATGGATACATATAAGAAAAATAAAAAAAATATATAAAAGAAACAATAGGACAAAGACGGAAGGCACGTTGGTGCACTTATACACGCCCCCAAGAGATCTCTTAGGAAAGGGGTGAGGTCAATAGTAGGCAGTCTAAGGTTACAGTTTTTGGGGTTTGGGGAAAAACACCACAGACTCAGGTAGAGTATTCCAGACATTGACCACTCTATTGCTGAAGTCGTAATTTCCTGCAATCAAGTTTGATGCGATTAACCTTGAGTTTGTATCTATTGTTTGCTCTTGTGTTGTTATGGTTGAAGCAGAAGTATTCATTGACTGGTAGGGCATTGCAATGTATGATTTTATATACTATACTTAGATGAGACTGAAGGCAGCTTAGTTCTAGGTTTTCTAGGTCTAGAATTTCGAGTCTGGTAGCATAAGGTATTCTGCAACGAGTGGAGGAGTGGAGAACACTTCTTGTGAAATATTTCTGGACTTTGTCAGCTGTGTTAATATCAGATACGTAATGTAGATTCCAGACTGATGAGCTATATTTGAGTATTGGTCTAGCAAATGTTTTGTATGCTCTAGTTATTAGTGTAATATTACCAGAGAAAATGCTATGTAAGATTAGGTTAACAACTCTTAGCGTCTTTTTGGCTATGTAGTTACAGTGGGCTCTAGCACTTAGTCATTTGAGATGAGTACTCCAAGATCCTTGACAGAGTTTGGATCATCAACAAGGTCTTGACTATTCAACCTGTATTTTATTTTCTGATATTTTTTTTGCCAATATGGAGGACAGAGCATTTATTTGTTGAGATTTAAAGTTTCCATTTGTTTGACCATTCTGATACATACTCAAGGTCTTTTTGAAGGGTAGCAGTATTGTCTGTGACGTTGAATAGCTTTACATCATCAACAAAGAGAACACAGTTGATCTTGATATGATCACAGAGGTCAATTATGTAGAGTATGAAAATAATTGGTCCTAGAACACTGCCTTGGGGGAAAACAATGTTGACAGATACAGAATTTAATAGGACACTCCCAATTTTGACCATTTGTTGTCTGTTTGACTGGAATGCTACTATCCAGTTATGTAGGGGTCCAGAGATACCATAAGATTTTAATTTTACCAGTAGTTTGTCATTTACCATTGAATCAAAGGCTTTACAGAAGTCTATGTAGATTGCATCTATAGCTTTGCCCTGATCGAGTTGTGTAGTCCATATGTTTTTGCAATGTAAAGCCCATGTCACACTGCACCAACGGATGGAAAGAGGATTTAAAACAGAGAGAAACACTTGACATCCATTGGTTAACACGATTCATCCATTCTGTACTCACTGACTCCGTTTTTCATCCTCTCTATCCGTCCAGCATCCATCGACTGAGGTTCCATCCGCTCAAAATGTTTTGAGCTGCTCAAAACTTTTTGAGCGGAAAATGTATCCAACACGTCCGTTCTGCATCCACAACACATATGGGGAACATCCGTTCTACATCCGTCATCATCGGTTACGCATCCGCTATATCCGTTAGGCATCCGCTGTGCATCCGCGCAACTCACATCTGCTCCAGCGGAAAACGGACACAGGGAGGAAGCGAAATGGACATGGAACGGACGCGCAGCATCAGTAGCACAGATGGAGAAAGGATGAAAGTGGATGCAGATCGCATAAAAAGCATTTAAAACGGAAAAAAAGTTCGCAGATGGGACCTATCTCGGATATTAAGGATGTCTAGAGGATGCCTAGAGGATGCTAAAGGACACATAGGGGAAAAACTATATTGCCTATAAAAAGAGGTAGCAACTCACTTGGATCTCACTTTCAGATCAGCAGCTCTGCTGTGCAGACCTCTGCAGCCTTCATCTGATTCTTGCTCTTCCACAGCATCCAGTCATGTCCACCATGGATTGTAACACAGTCCTTTTGGTAGCCACCATTGTTCTGCAACAGTGCGAAGCCATCTACAGGCTCTTTCCACTCTACTACAGGAAGAAAAGGAGGTGACCAAGAAGCGTCTGGGTCCAAAGATGAATCAGGAGAAGAGCAGAGTACGGACTGTACAACAAGCTGATGGTGGAGTTCAGGAAAGAAGACACTCGTGCATTCCAGAACTTCATGAGGATGCCTCCAGCCATGTTTGATGAAGTTGTGCAGCGGCTGAGACCCCGGTTGACCAAGGCAAACACCAACTTCGGGCCCAGCCTGGACCCTGGGCTCAAGCTGGCACTGACTCTGCACCACCTGGCCTTAGGGACAACCTACAGGAGCATGCAGTATGGCTGGAGGGTGCCACACAAGACCATCAGCATTGTGGTCAGAGAAGTGGTGCAGGCCATCATCGAAGAATACCTGGAGGAGCTGCTCCAGTGCCCCTCCACTGAAGAAGGCTGGAAGAATGTTGCAGAGCAGTCGTATCAGAAGTGGAACTTCCCACACACCGTTGGAGCCATAGATGAAAAGCACATGGCCTGCAAAGCTCCAGCCAAGTCGGGGTCCACTTATTTCAACTACAAGGGCTACTTCAGCATCATCCTCTTCGCCATGGTCGATGCTGATTACAAGTTCATGTACATTGATGCTTCAGGCAACGGCTCATCTTCAGATGCCCAGGTATACAATGCCAGTCACCTCAAGGAGGGGCTGGAACGCAACCTCATGGTGGGCTTCCCAGATCCAGACCCCCTGCCCAATGACACACAAGATGTGCCCTATTTCATCGTGGGTGATGATGCCTTCTCCCTCAGAACCTACCTCATGAAGCCCTACACTTCAAGATACCTCATCCGTGAAGAGAGGATCTTCAACTACAGGCTGTCCAGGGCAAGGCGAGTGATGGAGAATGCCTTTGGCATCCTGGTCCACAGGTTCCAGGTACTTTTCACCACCATGCAGCATCGCCCAGAGATCGTGAGGAAGATCATGGAAGCTTGCTGCATCCTGCACAATCTCATGCGCACTCGCTACCCAGTGTTGCAGAACAGGCTCGTGGACCTCCAACAAGGCAATGGGGACATGGAGCCTGGGGAATGAAGGTAAGGGTGAAACCTGATAGACAGTAAGGATGTGCAAGGCCCCAACAGAGCTTCACGTGAAGGGAAGAAGCAGCGCAACCTCCTGAAACATTGGTGCAACTCCCCAGCTGGAGCAGTGGAGTGGCAAGATAGGATGATAGATGATTAATGGATGCTTCTTTCAGCCTGTCTCATCACACTGATGAGATTGGGCCATGTATGTTGAGTGGTCCTACAATGAACAGGGCATTTAATAAAGAGTTGTGTTTATGTTGAAATGTGTGGATCAATGATTACATTGTTATTGATAATAAAGGGCCAAAGGTGTGGCACCTGGGAGGGTGGACCATACAGTCCCACTCTGCTTGCACTGGAGGCTTATCTATCCCACAGCTCTTACCCATCCCAAAGGTATCCCTGCCCATCCTACAGCTGTTACCCATCCCACAGGTATCCCTGCCCATCCCAATGCTATCCTTACCCATCCCACAAGCTTGCAAAGGCTTAAACCATTTCTAAAAGTTTTCACCAAGACTTTATTGACAAAAATAAATGAAACAAGTGTGTGAAGCAAAGATAATCTTTGTTAATAACAAGCTGTAAAAGAAAAATGACCCACGTCAAGTGTCCAAAGCAAAAATAAAGTCAACAGGTAGCCACCCAGTCTCTGGCACTCTTCTTGGTCACTCTGAGGCATGCCCAGGCTCAGGGGTGAAGGGTCCAGGTGCTGTGGAGGTGGCTGCTGCTGGAATGCTGGTCTGAGGTGCCACTGGGGTGCCTGGCCCTGAGAGGACAACAGGGGATGGTGTGTGGAGGAAGCTCTCAGAGAGCTGGCTCAGCCCCGTGATGTTGAGTGCCACTTCCTCCATGACATGGGGTGTCAGCCCCAATACCGATGACAGATGTTCTGAGGCCGGGCTTGGCTGTGGGGTGGAGGAAGGAGCAGTGTAGTGGGGCTGCCTGTTCTGCAGCTGGGTGAGGACTGGCGTCAGTGGCATCGGTGGCATGTGTGGCATCTGTGTCATGGGTGGCATCGGTGGCGTGGGTGGCATCGGTGGCATCAGTGGCACTGGTGGCATCCGATGTACCTGTGCCTGGACTGGGAAGGGTTGCTGCCTGTGGTGCTGGACCTCCTGGTAGCCATAGCCTTGGTAGGGGAGGGCCTGTGGAAAGCCTTGGAAGGGCAGTGACATCACCTGGGGTAGAGGAGCAGGCCTGGACTGGGTGGGAGCAGGTTCATCTTGGTCTGGAGGGTTGTGAAGAATATCGGTGATCCTATCCTTCACCACTTGGTACTGGGGTTCCGACATGTTCATGAGGGTCTGGTTGACATAGGTGAGGAAGGGCTTGCAGTTGGAGGATGGGGCGTTGGTGTGTACCAGCTGAGAGAGAAGATCTATGCTGCTCCTGATGGTGTCTCTTATCTCCAGCAGGACAGTGTGGCTCTGCCCCTCTGGTCTGCCTCTCTGCCTTTCTGTGGAGGTGGAGCTGTGGGTGGATGCAGGTTGGGCTGTGGTGGAAGTGCCCTCTCCTTGCTCCCACTGTGTCAGGAGGTCCTCCACGGGCTCCGCCAGGGGTAGTACAGCGGTCGGGGGGGTCTCCGTCGTGGCACATTCCACAGATACCTGCCTGGACATAGGGGCTGACTCTTTGCCAGAAGAGGACTGGCTCTCAGCAGGCTGCCTGAGAGAGAGGGCTGTGAGAGTGGCTGCTTCTCGGTGGCAGATCTCACCCTCCAAGATGCTGCTCTTGGCCATCACGTAGGTCTCTCGGTCTGTCAGCTTGACCGCGGACTGGCCAGATTTCTTGAGGTGCAGCTTCCCGTACCAGGTGTGCATGTGCTTCCACCAGCCGAGGAGCACCTCCGAAGTGTAGCCCAGGCTCTCTGCCTTCTCTCTCCAAGCAGCCTGCTTCCTCTTGGTGTCTCGATAGAGCCTGTGTCCCTTCTGCCAAATTTATGCATTCTCCCTCAGCCACTCCAGCACCTCCTCCTCTTGTTCCTCTTCTATGGTGTATTGCCTCCTCTCCTATTCACGTGTATGCCTCTTCCTCCTTTTGGCAGGGCCATATGGGCCCTCATCAGAAGGACTTTGAGGTTGTAGGGGCTGCTCCTCCACACCACCACCAAGAGCAGCAGCAGCAACAACAGTAACAGCAAAAGAAGGATCAGCAGCACCAGCAGCACCAGCAGCAGCACCAGCAGCACCAGAAGCACCAGCAGCACCAGCAGGATCAGGAGCACCAGCAGCACCAGCATCACCAGAAGCACCAGCAGGACCAGCAGGACCAGGAGCACCAGCAGGACTAGCAAGACCAAGAGCAGCGCCAGCAGAGTATGCACCAGCAGGACCAGCAGGACCAGGAGCAGCGCCAGCAGAGTAAGCACCAGCAGAAGCACCAGCACCAGGAGCAGAGCCAGCAGAGTAAGCACCAGCAGAAGCACCAGCACCAGGAGCAGTGCCAGCAGATAAGCACCAGCAGAAGCACCAGGAGCAGTGCCAGCAGAAGCCCCAGCACCAGGAGCAGTGCCAGCAGAGTAAGCACCAGCAGAAGCACCACCACCAGAAGCAGCATCAGCAGAAGCACCACCTCCAGAAGCAGCATCAGTAGAAGCCCAAGCACCAGAAGATCGAGGCCGGGCAGCAGAAGCGACAGCAGAAGCAGAGTCAGGGCCAGGGGGTGGGAGGGTGGCCCTGTCCCTCTTGCCAGAGCTGGCAGCAGATGGCAGAGGCTTCCGTTTCTTCTCCATGGTTGTTGGGTTGCTGGCTGGCTGGCTGGTAAGCTGTGTCTGGAAGCAGGTCTTTCCTCTGAATGGTGACCTGCTTGCGAGCTGCTTCCCCTTTTATCCATGGGGCTGAGGCAATGCATCCTTCCTGAATGTGCAGTGAACGCTATGCATCCGCTAGGCATCCGCTAGGCATCCGCTAGGCTTCCGCTCTGCATCTGCTTCATCCGCTCGGCATCCGCTCTGTATCCACTCTTTTCATTCCACGTCTGCTTTGCTGTGCTCTCCCGGAAGCCTTGCGGATGTGCCATCCGCTCCCATCCACTTCCAACGGTAGGCTTCCGTGGAGCATCTGCTTTCCATTTGCCCTACGTCCTCTCCCCGTCCGTTCCTTTCCATGTTGTCCGCTCTGCTTATACAAATTCGGGGCACTTTTGAGAGCGGATAACAATGAATGGAACATTTTGCTTGTCCACTGTGTCCTTTTTACAAACATTTTGCATCCGTCGGCCAGTGTGACAGGGCCTTAAGAGTTGCAGATAACAGGATAGTTTTTTTTCTGAAACCAAATTGTTTATTGGAGAGTAGATTGTTTGTCTTTAAAGCCCCTGTCACACAGCACCAACGGATGGAAAGAGGATGTAAAATGGAGAGAAACACTTGCCATCCATTGGTTAATGCGATGCACCCGTTCTGTACTCACTGCGTCCGTTTTTCATCCTCTCTATCCGTCCAGCATCCGTCTATTGACAATTCATCCGGTCAAAAAGTTTTGAGCTGCACAAAACTTTTTGAGCGGAAAATGTATCCAACGCCTCCATTCTATATCCGCTACGCAAACGGGGAACATCCGTTATACGTCCGTCATCATCCGTTACGCGTCTCCTATATCCGCTAGGCATCCACTGCGCATCTGCACAATTCACCTCCGCTCCAGCAGAAAACAGACACAGGGAGGAAGCGAAACGGACACAGAATGGACACAAAGCGTTAGTAGCATGGACGGAGAAAGGATGAACGTGGATGCAGCTCACATACAAAGCATTAAAACGGAAAAAACATTCGTATAGGGGACGTATCTCGGATATTTAGGATGTTGGCAGGATTTCTAGAGGATGCAGAAGGACACCTAGAGGAAAACCTATATTTCCTATAAAAAGGGGGAGGAAATAACCTGGATCTCACTTTCAGTCCAGCAGCCCTTGCTATTCCACAGCATCCAGTCATCTCCACCATGGATCATCAAACACTCCTTTTGATAGCCGCCATCATTCTACAACAGTATGAAGCCATCTACAGGCTCTTTCACCTGTTCTATGGAAAGAAATGGAGGCGTCGAAGAAGTGTCTGGATCAGAAGATGGATCTTGAGAAGAGCCGAGTACGGACTGTATAACAAGCTGATGGTGGAGCTGAGGAACAAAGACCCTCATGCATTCCAGAACTTCAGGAGGATGACGCCAGCCATGTTTGACGAAGTTGTGGAGTGGCTGAGACCCTGGTTGACCAAGGCAAACACCAACTTCTGGCCCAGCCTGGACCCTGGGCTCAAGGTGGCACTGACTCTG
>BLBF01000019.1:16545128-16557384 GCA_015471245.1 Laticauda colubrina | reverse complement strand
TGCTGCTCCTGGTGCTGGTGCTTCTGCTGGTGCTTACTCTGCTGGCGCTGCTCCTGGTGCTGGTGCTTCTGCTGGTGCTTACTCTGCTGGTGCTGCACCTGGTCCTGCTGGTGCTCCTGGTGCTGCTGGTGCTTACTCTGCTGCTGCTGATCCTGGTGCTGCTGGTGCTGCTGGTGCTGCTTTTGCTGCTACTGTTGTTGTTGCTGCTGGTGGTGGTGGTGGTGTGATGGAGCAGCCCCTACAATCTCGAAGCCCTCTGATGAAGGCCCAGAAGGACCTGCCAGAGGGAGGAAGAGGCATATGTGAGAACGGGAGAGGAGGCAATACTCCATCAAAGAGGAACATGAGGATGAGGTGCTGGAATGTCTGAGGGAGAACGCGTACCTATGGCAAAAGGGACACAGGCTCTATCGAGACACCAAGAGGAAGCAGGCGGCTTGGAGAGAGAAGGCGGAGAGCCTGGGCTACACTTCGGAGGTGCTCCTTGGCTGGTGGAAGCACATGCACACCTGGTATGGAAAGCTGCACCTCAAGAAGTCTGGCCAGGCCGCGGTCAAGCTCATTGACTGGGAGACCTATGTGATGGCCAAGTGCAGCTTCTTGGAGGGTGAGATCTGCCACCAAGGAGCAGCCCCTCTGTCTACCCTCTCTCTCAGGCATCCCAAGAGAGCCAGTCCTCTTCTGGCCAAGAGTCAGCTCCTGTGTCCAGGCAGGTTTCTGTAGAGTGTTCCATGACGGAGAACCCCCCGACAGCTGCACTCCCCGTGGTGGAGCGCGTGGAGGACCCCCTGATGCCATGGGAGCAAGGAGAGGGCACTTCCACCACAGCCCAACCTACCTCCACCCCCAGCTCCACCTCCACAGAAAGCAGGCAGAGAGCCAGACCGGAGGGACAGAGCCACACTGTCCTGCTGGAGATCAGGGACACCATCAAAAGCAGCATCAGTGTCCTCTATCAGCTGGTACACACTGACATACCATCCTCAAACTGCAAGCCCTTCCTCACCTACGTCAACCAGACCTTCATGGACATGCCCAAATCCCAGTACCAGGTGATCAAGGAGAGGATCACCGGTCTTCTGCACAACTCTCCAGGCCCAGCTGAACCTGCTCCGACCCAGTCCAGGTCTGCTCCTCCACCCCAGGTGATGTCACAGCCCTTCCAAGGCTTTCCACAGGCCCTCACCTACCAAGGCTACGGCTACCAGGAATTCCAGTAGCACAGGCAGCCCTTCCCAGTCCAGGCACAGGTTCATTGCACGCCACCAATGCCATCGATGCCACTGATGCCACCGAAGCCACAGATGCCGCCGACGCCACAAATGCCACCCACGCCACAGATGCCACCTACGCCTCACCTCGCTCAGCTGCAGATCAGACAGCCCCACTACACTGCTCCTCCTCCACCCCACAGCCAAGCCTGGCCTCAGAACATCTGTCATCGGTCTTGGGACTGACAACTCATGTCATGGAGGAAGGGGCTCTCAACATCACGGGACTGAGCCAGCTCTCTGAGAGCTTCCTCCACACACCATCCCCTGTTGTCCTCTCAGGGCCAGGCACCCCAATGGTGCCTCAGACCAGCACTCCAGCAGCAGCCACCTCCACAGCACCTGGACCCTTCACCCCTGAGACTATGGGCACACCTCAGAGTGACAGAGAAGAGTTCCAGAGACTGGGTTGCTACCTATTGACTTTATCTTTGCTTGGGACACTTTTCTTGGGTCATTTTCCTTTTACAGTTTGTTATTAATAAAGTTTATATTTGCTTCACACACTTGGTTCATTTATTTTACTAAATAAAGTCTTGGTGGAAACTTTTAGAAATGGTTTAAGCCTTTGCATGCTTGTGGGATGGGTAAGGATAGCAGTGGGATGGGTAATAGCTGTGGGATTGGTTAGGATAGCAGTGGGATCGGCAGGGATATCTGTGGGATGGGTAATAGCTGTGGGATGGGTTAGGTACCTGTGGGATGGGTAATAGCTGTGGGATGGGTTAGGATAGCAGTAGGATGGGTAGGGATACCTGTGGAATGGGTAATAGCTGTGGGATGGGTTAGGTACCTGTGGGATGGATAATAGCTATGAGATGGGTTAGGATAGCAGTGAGATGGGCAGGAATACCTGTGGTCTGGGTAATAGCTGTGGGATAGATAAACCTCCAGTGCAAGCATAGTGGGACTGTATGGCCCTTTATTGTCAATAACAATGTAATCATTGATCCACACATTTCAACATAAACACAACTCTTTATTAAATGCCCTGTTCATTGTAGGGCCACTCAACATACATGGCACAATCTCATCAGTGTGATGAGACAGGCTGAAGGAAGCACCCATTAAACATCTACCATCCTATCTTGCCACTCCACTGCTTCACCTGGGGAGTTGCACCAGTGTTTCAGGAGGTTGCGCTGCTTCTTCCGTTCATGTGAAGCTCTGTGGGGGCCTTGCACATCCACAGTATCTATCAGGTTTAACCCTTGCCTCCATTCCCCAGGCTCCATGTCCCCATTGCCTTGTTGGTGGTCCACGAGCCTGTTCTGCAACACTGGGTAGTGGGTGCGCATCAGATTATGAAGGATGCAGCAAGCTTCCACAATGTTCCTCATGGTCTCTGGGCGATGCTGCATGGTGGTGAGAAGTACCTGGAACCTGTTGGCCAGGATGCAAAAGTTGTTTTCCACCACCCGCCTTGCCCTGGATAGCCTGTATTTGAAGATCCTCTCTTCACGGGTGAGGCATCTTGAAGTGTAGGGCTTCATGAGGAAGGTTTTGAGGAAGAAGGTGTCATCCCCCATGATGAAGTAGGGCACATCTTGTGTGTCGTTGGGCAGGGGGTCTGGATCTGGGAAGCCCATGATGAGGTTGCATTCCAGCCCCTCCTTGAGGTTACTGGCATTGTATACCTGGGCATCTGAAGATGAGCCATTGCCTGAAGCATCAATGTCTATGAACTTGTCGTCAGCTTCGACCATGGCGAAGAGGATGATGCTGAAGAAGCCCTTGAAGTTGTGATAAGTGGACCCTGAGTTGGCTGGAGGTTTGCAGGCCACGTGCTTCCCATGTATGGCTCCAACGGTGTGGGGGAAGTTCCACTTCTGATACCACTGCTCTGTAACTTTCTTCCAGCCTTCTTCAGTGGAGGGGCACTGGAGGAGCTCCTCCAGGTATTCTTCGATGATGGCCTGCACCACTTCTCTGACCACAATGCTGATGGGGTTGTGGCACCCTCCAACCGTACTGCATGCTCCTGTACATGGTCCCTGAGGCCAGATGGTGCAGAGTCAGTTTATCAGTGCCCAGGGTCCCGGAAGTTGGTGTTTGCCTTGGTCAACCTGGGTGTCAGCCGCTGCACAACTTCGTCAAACATGGCTGGCGGCATCCTCATGAAGTTCTGGAATGCACGAGATTCTTCATTCCTCAGCTCCACCATCAGCTTGTTATACAGTCCATACTCGGCTCTTCTCGCGATCCATCTTCGGACCCAGACACTTCTTGGATGCCTCCTTTTCTTCATGTAGAACTGGTGAAAAAGCCTGTAGAGGGCTTCGCACTGTTGTAGAACGATGGCGGCTACCAAAAGAAGTGTATGACGATACATGGTGGAGATGACCAGATGCTGTGGAAGAGCAAGAGCAAGATTAAGGCTGAAGAGGTCTGCACCGCAGGGCTGATGGACTGAAAGTGAGATTTAGGTGATTTCTCCCCCTTTTTATAGGAAATATAGGTTTTCCGCTAGGTGTCCTTTTACATCCTCTAGGCATCCTGCACACATCCTAAATATCCAAGATATGTCCCCTATACGAACTTTTTTTCCATTTTAATGCTTTGTATGCAAGCTGCATCCACTTTCATCCTTTCTACATCTGTGCTACTAACGTTGTGTGTCCGTTCCGCGTCCGTTTCGCTTCCTCCCTGTGTCCGTTTTCCGGTGGAGCGGATGCTAGTTGCGCAGATGCACAGCGGATGGCTAGCCGATATAGCGGACATGTAACGGATGACAACGGACGTATAACGGATGTTCCCCGTATGCGTAGCAGATGTATAATGGATGCGTTGGATACTTTTTCCGCTCAAAAAGTTTTGTGCAGCTCAAAACGTTTTGAGCGGATGAAATGTCAGTAGACGGATGCTGGATGGATACAGAGTATGAAAAACGGACGCAGTGAGTACAGAACATATGCATTGCGTTAACCAATGGATGACAAGTGTTTCTCTCCATTTTACATCCTCTTTTCATCCGGTGGTGCTGTGTGACAGGAGCTTAACAGAGGGATACAATGAAGATCAAATGAGATACTAATACTACTCTATAAATCCTTAGTAAGACCACACCAAGAGTACTGCATCCAGTTTTGGTCACCACGCTATCAAAATATGTTGAGACTCTAGAAAAAGAGTGCAGAGAAGAGCAACCAGGAGGTTAAATATATGAAGAACAGTTACACAAACTGAGCATGACTATCTTGTGAAGAGAAGAACCAGGGGACACATGATAGGAGTATTCCAATATTTGAGGGGCTGCCATAGAGAGGAAGGGATCAAGCTATTTTTCAAAGCATCTGTAGGCCAGACAAGTAATAATGGATGGAAACTGAACAAAGAGATTTAACCTGGAAATAAGGATACATTTTCTGATCAATCAATCAAAAGAATGATAGAGATCCATCAATCAGTGGAACATCTAGTGTTAGGAAACAGTGGGAGCTTCATCATTTAAGACTTTCAAGAAAAGATTGGACTGCCATTTGTCAGAAATGGTGTAGGCTCTCCTACCTGGGCAAGGGGTTGGATTAGATGACCTACAAGGTTCCTTCCAACTCTCTTAATCTGTTAATCTTAATGTGAACTAAAATTAAATTCTCAAATGCAACAAATGGCATTAGTTGAAAACCAAATGGCTGTGCTAAATTATCTATTTGTAGATTTTTTTAAAAAAACAATACCTTCTCCCTTGAAGTAAGTCAAATCTAGATATTTTCCCCTTGTTCCCAGGGGTTGGCACCTATTTGCACCTATTCTCTAGAACCGGTTGTTAACATTCTAAGCAGTTCAGGGAACCGGTTGTTAGAAAAAATTACTGGCCTAATCCTGCAAGGAAGGAAGGAAGGAAACATTCTGGTATTGCTTACAGAAACTGCCTCTCCGTTAACCTTTATTACATTCTTGACAGGACTAGACTTCATATCTCAGGAAGTTCTCTGGAGTTTTTTTCCCCTCCTTTGCTGGTACTTTGTTTTGTGGAGTGACCATTCAAAGTTACAATGGCACTGAAAAAAAGTGACTTATGACCGTTTTCCACACTTCAAACTGTTACAGTATCCCCACAGTCTTGAGAGGCCAGGCGAGGAGATGCATGCCTCGATGTGAGTGATATTGAGTTGGCCGTGCCCAGCCAGTCACATGAGCATCATGCCATGCCCACCAACTAAGCCACACCCACAGAACCGGTTGTTTAAAAAATTGAATCCCACCCCTGCTCATGCCCACCCTTTCTTCTCCATTTCTTTTTACTATATGATCCCTTTCATTACTCACTTCTGATTATGAAGAATTCTACTATTCACTAGAATAAGATAGTTGCTGATTTTGGAGAACTTATAGAAATGCTAGTGAGAATTAACTAATGCTAATTAATTCTTTTTGTTATTATTTTCTACTTGTGGGATTTTCTATCTAAACTAGGACAATACTTTGACCAACCTTGACATTTTGTCTCAGCTAAATAGAACATACTGAGCTGTTCCTGAACACCAGTTGGAACTTTGTATAACTATGAAAGGGATGCCAGGCAAAGAATTTATCTTAGTTCAGTTTCTTGATGCCTTTATAGATATCAGTTTTGCATTTGAATATCATACATAGAAAGCATATGTCTTGTTTCTAAGATATGGAATATTCCATGTTTTTAAAGTATTTAATACATTTAAATTGTGGGATGACATGGACATCTTAAAGAAAGAATGAACTATGTTTTTCTCAGGAACATGGAAAGTGTTGACTAGCAAGTGATAGAGCGCTATTAGATTCCTTTAAATTGGTTTCGAAAGGTATCCTTATGTTTATTCTAATATAATTTTATTTAAATCATTTCATCAAATAACTTAGAATATCTCTATGTCAGTGGTGGGATTCAAATTTTTTTTATTACCAGTTCTGTGGTGGTGGCTTGGTGGGCATTGCATCACTTGATGGATGTGGCATGGCTTGGTGGGTGTGGCAGAGGAAGGATACTGTAAAATCTCAGTTCCTTCCCCACCTCACTAATCTTTCCAGCTCCATTCTCCTGTGCAGGGCAACAAAAGAAGATTCACCTTTAAGGTTGGGATTTAGGGGGCAGAAAATAGATGGGAGCAAGGCCAGTCAGAGGTGACATTTGTCAGTTCTCCAAACTACTCAGAATTTCTGCTACCAGTTCTCCAGAACTGGTCAGAACCTGCTGAATACCACCTCTGCTCTAAGTCCCCCTCAAATATCTATGTTAAGTCCTCCTCAAATATCTATGTTATGTTAGTCTTTCCAACCACAAATCCTCACATTTAGCAACAAGGGACAGAAAACTGAACAAAATAACCTTTACATATTCTATAGTCAGTCATGACATAAACATTTATTGGTTAAAAAAAACAATTTTAAGAAGGGAGAAGCAGATTCAAATAAATTGGGAAACATTGCTTTTTAGCAACCCTATTCAATTTATTTGAATTGGGAAACATTGCTTTTTAGCTAACCCTAACTTGGAAAATATATCTAACTGAAATCTACAGACCTATAACACCATATAGTTCTATGGTACAAGCATATAAATCAAGGTCAGATGAATATTTCTCAAATTGAAGTTAAAGTTCTTCATGCTGAGGTCACAAGAGCCATCCAACAATGATATATAAGAGCAAATACAGCAATGCATTAAATATCTCCATCCCAGAAATCTGCACTCAGCTTTTATATCTTCTGATCTTAATTTGTGTTCATTAGGCAAACCACACAATTTACTGTGATTGCCAAATTACTCTTTGAATTAGTTCAATTTGAAACTATGAATCCATCCTCACAAGCATGTAGAAGATATCTAAAAATAAACAAAACAAGTCTCAGAATGAGTGCCCCTAAAAACCAAGACTCCAATTCTGATCTAAACCAGACTTTTCCTCCTCTTCTCTCTCCCTTTTGCTCTACTTTTTTCTTGGTCATGTACTTATTTTAAGAGAACTGGAAAGGGAAAAAGGCTTTCATCAGACTGAAACACTTCAATACTCCCACCCTAATCTCTTGTAGAAGACTTCAATAGGAACTCGTCTGGACTAAAACATGAAAAAAAAAAGTTCTGAATAATGACTAACAGCTAATGCTGTCGCTGTCCCATGTTTATTTTTCTTGCTTTGATGTCTGATGTCAAAGAGAAAATAATGTCAACTGCTGGAAATTTAAGCATGTTTGTATTTTGAGGTAATTAGAATTAATGTTGGAGGGCAAGAGTAACACCAAACAATTCCAGTTGTTCCCATGTGAGGAAAACATTTGGTAATGACTTACATATAATCTGGGACTTGGCAACTAGTTAGAAGCAACATAAATTCATGAGACAGGGTATTTCAGAAATATATTTTTAATTATCTGCAGATTTAAAAAATGATGAAAAGAACTTGCTTACTCTGGATATCTTGTGTGGGGTGCCATGGTACTGGAATCAACAGAATGATACTATTTAATGACTTTTGAATCATGTGTTTTGCACTGAAAAGCTGCAAATGTGGTCACATTTTTAAAAGAAGAAGATTCCTGTTTTGTGATCCTCATGGTCAGATTTTCAGAACACAACATTATGAAGATTTTTGAAAACCTGGCTACTAATTTTGAGGTCAGCATAGGAAACAAAGCTCCTTAAAATATCTAACCACAGCTATTTTTTTGTAGCACAAATTCAACTATCTGTTGTTAATAACAGTGGTCAACAGGTCTCAGAGGGGTTAAAACATTTCAAATAACAAACATGTTGGTAATTTTGTTTCACAAAAGCACCATATATCCTTATCTTATTCTTTTGTCTCACAGAAGAAGCCATCATATTTATTTCTCATTGTTCTTCCATGACAAAGATTAAATCCAGTAAAAGAGGTAAAGACCTTCTGTTTTCCAATTTTTTTCACAAAAAATGAGAAGAGGCTATTAAAGGCTCTGTCACACTGCCCAACAGATGCAAAACAGACACAACAGACGAGCAAAATGTTCCATCCGTTGTTATCCGCTCTCAAAAAGGGCAAAAATTTGCATAACCGGAGCGAATAACACGGACGGGAGGAGGACGCAGGGCGGATGGAAAGCGGATGCGGAACGGAAGTCCAGAGGATGGAAGTGGATGGGAGCAGATGGCACATCCGCTAGGCTTCCGGGGGGCCTCAGCAAAGCAGATGCAGAACAGATACAGCGGATGCACAGCGGATGAAGCTGATGCAGAGCGGAAGACTAGCGGATGCACAGCGGAAGCCTAACGGATGCCGAGCGTTAATTGCGCATGCGGGGAGGATGCATTGCGTAAGCCCCGCGGATATAAAGGGAAGCAGCTCGGAAGCAGGTCACCATTCAGAGGAAAGACCTGCTGCCGGACGGATTGACAGCCTTGCCTGCCCTGCCTGCATACCTGCCTGCAAGCCTTGCTGCCAGCCTTGCTGCCAGCCTCCCTGCTAGCCTTGCTGTCTGCCTGCCTGCCAGCCTTGCTGCCAGCCTTGCTGCCAGCCTTGCTGCCAGCCTTGCTGCCAGCCAGTCTGCCTGCCAGTCTGCCTGCCACCCTTGCTGCCTGCCTTCCTGCCAGCCTTGGTTCATGTCTGCCTGCCAGCCTTGGTGCCTGCCTGCCTGCAAGCCTTCCTGCCAGCCTTGGTGCTTGCCTCCCTGCAAGCCTTCCTGCCAGCCTTGGTGCCAGCCTTGGTGCATGCCTCCCTGCAAGCCTTCCTGCCAGCCTTGGTGCCTGCCTGCCTGCCTGCCAGCCTTGGTGCCTGCCTCCCTGCCAGCCTTCCTGCCAGCCTTGGTGCCTGCCTCCCTGCCAGCCTTCCTGCCTGCCTTGGCTCCTGCCAGCCACCCTGCCAGCCAGCAACCCCACAACCATGCGGAAGCACAGCAAGCCTCAGCCATCTGCTGCAAGCCCTTGCAAGAGGGACAGGGCTACCATCCCGCCCCCTGGCCCTCACTCTGGTTCTGCTGGGGCTTCTGCAGCACGGGCTCGCTCTTCTGGGGCTGGGGCTTCTGCTGCTTCTGCTTCTGCAGGAGCTGATGACAAGCACTCCAGCACCAGCCACCTCCACAGCACCTGGACCCTTCACCCCTGAGACTGAGCGACCAAGAGGAGTGCCAGAGACTCATTTTTGTTTTATAGCTTGTTGTTTTTGTTTCACACACTTGCTTCATTTCTTTTTTTTAATAAAGTCTTGCTGGAAACATTTAGAAATGGTTTAAGCCTTTGCATGCTTGTGGGATGGGTAAAGATAGCAGTGGGGTGGGCAGGGATACCTGTGAGATGGGCAGGTCTACCTTTGGGATGGGTAAGAGCTGTGGGATAGATAAACCTCCAGTGCAAGCATAGTGGGACTGTATGGTCCACCCTCCCAGGTGCCACACCTACAGCGCTTTATTATCAATAACGATATAATCAATCATCCACACATGTCAACACAAACACAACTCTTTATTAAATGCCTTGTTCATTGTAGGGCCACTCAACATACATGGCACAATCTCATCAGTGTTATGAGACAGGCTGAAGGAAGAATCCATTAAGCATCTATCATCCTGTCTTGCCACTCCACTGCTCCAGCTGGGGAGTTGCACCAGTGTTTCAGGAGGTTGCGCTGCTTCTTCCCTTCACGTGAGGCTCTGTTGGGGCCTTGCACATCCTCAGTGTCTATCAGGTTTCGCCCTTGCCTCCATTCCCCAGGCTCCATGTCCCCATTGCCTTGCTGGAGGTCCACGAGCCTGTTCTGCAACACTGGGTAGCGAGTGCGCATGAGATTGTGCAGGATGCAGCAAGCTTCCATGATCTTCCTCACGATCTCTGGGCGATGCTGCATGGTGGTGAAAAGTACCTGGAGCCTGTTGGCCAGGATGCCAAAGGCGTTCTCCACCACCCGCCTTGCCCTGGACAGCCTGTAGTTGAAGATCCTCTCTTCATGGGTGAGGTATTTGGAGGTGTAGGGCTTCATGAGGTAGGTTGTGAGGGAGAAGGCGTCATCCCCCATGATGAAGTAGGGCACATTTTGTGTGTTGTTGGGCAGAGGTTCTGTATCTGGGAAGCCCGCGATGAGGTTGCGTTCCAGCCTACCCTTGAGGTGACTTGCGTTGTATACCTGGGCATCTGAAGATGAGCCGTTGCCTGAAGCATCGATGTACATGAACTTTTAGTCAGCATCGACCATGGTGAAGAGGATGATGCTGAAGAAGCCCTTGTAGTTGTGATAAGAGGACCCTGAGTTGGCTGGAGATTTGCAGGCCACGTGCTTGCCATCGATGGCTCCAACGGTGTGTGGGAAGTTCCACCTCTGATACCACTGCTCTGCAACTTTCTTCCATCCTTCTTCAGTGGGGGGGCACTGGAGGAGCTCCTCCTTGTATTCTTCGATGATGGCCTGCACCACTTCTCTGACCACAATGCTGATGGTGTTGGGTGGCACCCTCCAGGCGTACTGCATGCTCCTGTAGGTGGTCCCTGAGGCCAGGTGGCGCAGAGTCAGTGTCACCTTGAGCCCAGGTTCCAGGCTGGGCCGGAAGTTGGTGTTTGCCTTGGTCAACCTGGGTGTCAGCGCTGCACAAGTTCATCAAACATGGCTGGAGGCATCCTTATGAAGTTCTGGAATGCCCGAGTGTCTTTGTTCCTGAGCTCCACCATCAGCTTGTTGTACAGTCCGTACTCTGCTCTTCTGGCGAATCATTTTCGTACCCAGACACTTCTTGGCCGCCTCTTTTTCTTCCCGTAGAAGAGTTCACAGAGCCTGTAGATGGCTTTGCACTGTTGCAGAAGAATGGTGGCTGCCAAAAGGACTTTGTTACAATCCACGGTGGACATGACTGGATGCTTTGGAAGAGGAAGAGTCAGATGAAGGCTGCAGAGGTCTGCACCGCAGGGCTGCTGTTCTGAAAATGAGATGCAGACGAGTTGCTCCCCCTTTTTATAGTTAGCATAGGTGTCCCTTTGCATCCTCTAGGCATCCTCTAGGCATCCTGTAGACATCCTTAATATCCAAGATAGTTCCCCTCTGCGAATGTATTTTCTGTTTTACATGCTTTCTTTCCGTGCTGCATCCATTCTGCATCCGTTCTATGTCCGTTCCGCTTCCTCCCTGCGTCCGAGCGGATGCGAGTTGTGCGGATGCGGAACGGATGCCTCGCGGATATAGCTGATGCGTAACGGATGCAGAACGGATGCCTAGCGGATGCGTAGCGGATGCAGAATAGACGAATTGGATACATTTTCCGCGCAAAAGTTTTGAGCAGCTCAAAACTTTCTGAGCGGATGAAACATCCATAAATGGATGCTGGACGGATAGAGAGGAAGCAAAACGGAGGCAGTGAGTACAGAACGGATACATCGCGTTTTACATCCTCTTTGCATCCGTTGGTGCAGTGTGACAGGGGCTTAAGATTATTAAACCTCCTTCTCAGTGCAGGAATCCTCTTTAAATAGCCCTCCAGAGTTCCAGCAAAGCAAAGTTCACAACTTGCCTGGATAGTTCCACTGGCAAACTGCTCTTAGTGATATTTTTTTCATTAATTTTTATCTAGAATTTCCTTTCTCCAATTTGAATCCATTATTTTATGTCCTGCACTCTGGAATCATTAGATCATATATTTATCTACTTCTGTTTTTTTTTAACAAATTTTGTTCAGTTTTTCACATTAAAAACAAAAATCTCTTTTTAGTGGACATCATATTTCCAGGTCATCACCTTTACATACAAATATGACAGCAATTATACATTCATATATGCATACTTAATTCTATTATTACCTTTTCCATTCCAAATTTTCAGTAAGGAGAGAAACAAACACATTAAATCTAGCCTCTTTCATTAATCTCAATCGAAACATCTTTTTGTTTCATTTCAATTATTTCATTTTAATCCTTTATTTATTTTAAAACTAAAGATAAACAATATGTGTTTGCATAATAATAATAATAATAATAATAATAACAATAACAACAATAACAACAATAACAACAATAATAATAATAATAATAATAATAATAATAATAATAATAATAATAA
>BLBF01000019.1:16463440-16535386 GCA_015471245.1 Laticauda colubrina | reverse complement strand
GGGTGTTTGAGTTGGAGGCATCAGAGGGAGTCTGTCTGTGCTCAGGTGTTTGTCTGTTTTGTGGTGTGGAGATCTTTCTATTTGAGAGTGCAGGTTTCCAAATGATTGACAGTCTGCTGGATGGCACGTCCGCTAGGCTTCCGGGGGACCTCAGCAAAACGGACACGGAATGGATACAGCGGATGCACAGCGGACGCCGAATGGATGAAGCGGATGCACAGCGGATGCACAGCGGAAGCCTAATGGATGCTGGTGTTAATTACGCATGTGGGGAGGATGCATTGCGTCAGCCCCGCGGATATAATGGAAGCAGCTCGGAAGCAGGTCGCCATTCAGAGGAAAGACCTGCTGCTGGACAGATTGGCTGCCTTGCCTGCCCTGCCTGCATGTCTGCCTGCCAGCCTTACTGCCAGCCTTGTTGCCAGCCTCCCTGCCAGCCTCCCTGCCAGCCTTGCTGCCAGCCTGCCTGCAAGCCTTGCTGCCAGCCAGTCTGCCTGCCAGCCTTGCTGCCTGCCTTCCTGCCAGCCTTGGTTCATGTCTGCCTGCAAGCCTTGGTGCCTGCCTGCCTGCCAGCCTTCCTGCCAGCCTTGGTGCATGCCTCCCTGCCAGCCTTGGTGCCAGCCTTCTGCCTGCCTTCCTGCCAGCCTTGGTTCATGTCTGCCTGCCAGCCTTGGTGCCTGCCTGCCAGCCTGCCAGCCTTCCTGCCAGCCTTGGTGCCTGCCTTGGTGCCAGCCTCCCTGCCAGCCTTCCTGCCAGCCTTGGTTCCTGTCAGCCTCCCTGCCAGCCAGCAACCCCACAACCATGCTGAAGCACAGCAAGCCTCTGCCATCTGCTACCAGCCCTAGCAAGAGGGACAGGTGGCGCAGAGTGAGTGCCACCTTGAGCCCAGGTTCCAGGCTGGGCCAGAAGCTGGTATTTGCCTTGGTCAACTTGGGTGTCAGCCGCTGCACAACTTCGTCAAATATGGCTGGAGGCATCCACATGAAGTTCTGGAACGCCTGAGTGTTTTCGTTCCTCAGCTCCACCATCAGCTTGTTGTACAGTCTGTCCTCTGCTCTTCTGGCGAACCATCTTCGGATCCAGACTCTTTTTGGGTTGCTCCTTTTCTTCTCACAGTAGAGTTCACAGAGCCTGCAGATGGCTTCGCACTGTTGCAGAACGATGGTGGCTGCCGAAAGGACTTTGTTACAATCCACGGTGGACAAGACTGGATGCTGTGGAAGAGGAAGAGCCAGATGAAGGCTGCAGTGGTCTGCACCGCTGGGCTGCTGTTCTGAAAGTGAGATGCAGACGAGTTGCTCCCCCTTTTTATAGGCAGTATAGGTTTTCCGCTAGGCATCCTCTAGGCATCCTCTAGGCATCCTGTAGACATCCTTAATATCCGAAATAGGTCCCCTCTGCGAACATTTTTTCCGTTTTAAATGCTTTGTTTCCATTCTGCATCTGCTAGGCATCCGTTCTGCATCCGTTCTGCATCCGTTCTGCTTCCTCCCTGCGTCCGGGCGGATGCGATTTGCGTGGATGTGTAGCGGATGCCTAGCGGATATAGCGGATGCATAAGGGATGTGTAAGGGATGCGTAACGGATGCCTAGCAGATGCGTAGCGGATGCAGAACGGACGAACTGGATACATTTTCCACGCAAAAGTTTTGGGTAGCCCAAAACTTTTGGAGCAGATGAAACGTCCATAAACGGATGCTGGACGGATAGAGAGGAAGCCAAACGGAGGCAGTGAGTACATTGCATTTTCGAACGGATGGCAAGGTTTTTTGTCCGTTTTACATTCTCTTTGCATTCGTTGGTTCAGTGTGACATGGGCTTTAAGTCTCATTTTTAACTCTTCAAGGAGTGATGCCATTTTACAAATTTTTAAAGAGCCCCCAATTGATTTTATTTTGCTTCATGAGGATCCTCCATCCAAAGTTCCAGGAATCATGCAAGAATCCAAAACTATTTCTTGCTTCTTTTCTCACTTTTTCTTTTTACAGGGGCTTTGTTATCTTTCAGCTAACTTTAATCTTTCAGCTACAATGTATCTTTTGTAGCCTTGTTAAAATTATGTAGCCTTGTTAAAATTCCACTATCATTTTTTTTTTTTTAGTTCTAGGTGGTCTCCTCCATTTTCCAAAATTCAGGTTCCAGGTACCTTAAATAGATGTTCTCCATTCAACCCAGTCAGTAAACTTTCTCCAGCACAATCTTGTCCAGTCGGGTTCTTCTTTGAGGTGGCCATTTCTGACCACTGGTGCAAATGCCTTTGGGAAAGGGAGTAATAGCCAGCTGAGAAGGAGAGATGTGGCTCTCTTCAACCCTGATGATGGCTCCCCCTTCTTCAATACCTCTATGGGGTGGCTCCAGACTCAAATCCAGGTGGTTCAGGGTAATCCAGCAGCACGCATGAATCAAAACCGTGCATTATCATGATTTAGGTCCATTGCCGAAGAAGCCCAAACCAGAAGTTCAGGATTCACATTTCCTAACAACCTGTTCTGTGGGCATGGCCTAATTTGTGGGTGTGGCTTGGTGATCATGTGATTGGGATGGGCATGGCTTGCTGACTGGATGTGGTTAGGTGGTGATGTGACTGGCAAACCAAATGTAAGTGGTTCTCACTTAATGACCAGGTCCTCGCTTAATGGTCAGTTGCTTCGCAAGTGTTCTAATTTATGACTGACCTCCACAGAGCTACTTGGCCTGTTTTTGGTGTTTTGACAGCCATACACACACACACACACACACACACACACACACACACAAACACACAAACACACACACACACACACACACACACACACTTATGACCAGTTACAACATCCCACACAGTCTTGTGACTAAAGTTTTCTGTTTTTTTGCCAGTTTCCAAGGTCTGGGCAGCCTTGGAGAGGGCAGGGCGAGGCCTAGGAAGCTACAAGGAGCTACAGGGAGGGCTAGGTGAGGTACAGGCAGTTAGTTATGTGACTGGTAAACCAAATGTAAGTGGTCCTCACTTAATGACCAGGTCCTTGCTTAATGGCAATTTGGTTAGCAAGTGTTCTAATTTACAACTGAGGGAGGAAACAAAAGGTGCATGGAACATCTATACATCGTTAGTAGCATGGAAATAGAAAGGAAGTAAGCATATGCATCTCATATATAAAGTATTCAAAATGGACAAAGCGTTTGTATCTGGGATGTATCTCATATATTTAGGATGTCTGGAGTATGTCTAGAGTATGTAGAAGGACACCTAACGGACAACTGATATTTTGGAAAAAGGGGGAGAAAATCATCTGGATCTCAGTATGAGTCGAGCATCTGTGGTGTACAGACCTCATCACCCTTGGTCTTAGTCTTCAACATCATCAATTGTTCTCCACCATGGATGATCAAAAAGTCCATATGATAGCTATACTCATTCAAAGCAGAACCAAAACCTGTTCAGACTGTGTCAAGTTTTAGACAGAAGGAGAAGAAGGAGAAGAAGGAGACGTCCAAGAGCTGTGTGGGTCCAAGGATGGATTGTGAGAAGAATGGACTTTGGACTGTATGACCAGTTGATGGTGGAGCTGAGAAATGAAGACCTTCGTGCATTCCATCACTTCATGATGATGCCACTAGCCATGTTTGATGAACTTGTAAAGCATCTGAGACCCAGGTTGACCAAGCCTAGCACCAACTTCTATCCCAACCTGGACCCTGGATTGAAGGTGGCACTGACTCTGCAGCACCTGGCCTCTGGAACCACATACAGAAACATGCAGTATGCATGGAGGGTGCCACACAACAGCATCAGCATTGTGGTCAGAGAAGTGGTAGAGGCCATTGTTGAAGAATACGTGGACGAGCTCTTCGGATGCCCCACCACTGAACAAGGCTGGAGACAACTTGCAGAAGATTGGTATCAGAGGTGGAACTTTCCCCACACCGTTGGAGCCATAGATGGGAAGCACGTGGCCTGCAAAGCTCTAGCCAACTCATGGTCCTCTTATCACAACTACAAGGGCTTCTTCAGCATCATCTTCTTTGCCATGGTTGATGCTGACTACAAGTTCATCTACATCGATGCTTCAGGCAACGGCTCATCTTCAGATGCCCAGGTATACAACACCAGTCACCTCAAAGAGGGGCTGGAACGCAACCTTATCATGGGCTTCCCAGATCCAGACCCCCTACCCAATGACACACAAGATGTGCCCTACTTCATCGTGGGGGATGACGCCTTCTCCCTCAGAACCTACCTCATGAAGCCCTACACTTCCAGACTCCTCACCCGTGAAGAGAGGATCTTCAACTACAGGCTGTCCAGGGAAAGATGGGTGGTAGAGAATGCCTTTGGCATCCTGGCCAACAGGTTCCAGCTACTTCTCACCACCATGCAGCATGACCCAGAGACTGTGAGGAGCATCATGGAAGCTTGTTGCATCCTGCACAATCTCATGGCACCCGCTACCCAGTGTTGCTGAACAGACTTGTCGACCATCAACAAGGGAATGGAGACATGGAGCCTGGTGAATGGAGGCAAGGATGTAACCTGACAGACACTGTGGATTTACAAGGCCCCAACAGAGCTTCATGTGAAGGGAAGAAGCAGCGCAACCTCCTGAGACACTGGTGCAACTCCCCAGCTGGATCAGTGAAGTGGCAAGACAGGATGATAGATGATTAGAATGGATGCTTCCTTCAGCCTGTCTCATAACATTGATGAGATTGTGCCATAACAACACTGCATTACTATGTTGTTGTATACTTGTTAATGTATAATGAAATATACTAATGTACTCATGAAATGTATGTTGTGGGTTCCTACAATGAATAGGGAATTAATAAACAGCTTTGTTTAATTTAAAATGTGTTGATTACTGAATAAATTGTTATTGATAATAAAGGTCCATATGTGTGGCAGCTGGGATGGTGGACCATACAGTCCCAGTATGGTTGCACTACAAGTGTAAGTCCAGAGTCTATCTATCCCACAGCTATCCTTATCTATCCCACAAGCGTGCAAAGGTTTAACCATTTTTTCATAGTTTTTACCAACATTTTATTAAGTAAATAAAATTAATTAAGTAAACTTTATTAAGTTTATGAAGTAAACTTTATTGCTTTATTAAGTAAACAGAATTAATTAAGTAAACTTTATTAAGTTTATGAAGTAAACATAAACTTTAAGTTTATAAAATAAACTATTACTTTATTAAGTAAACAAAATTAATTAAGTAAACTTTATTAAGTTTATTAAGTAAACATAAACTTTATTAAGTTTATTAAGTAAACATAAACTTTATTAACTTTATAAAGTAAACTTTATTACTTTATTAAGTAAACAAAATTAATTAAGTAAACTTTATTAAGTTTATTAACTAAACTTTATTACTTTATTAAGTAAACAAAATTAATTAGGTAAACTTTATTAAGTTTATTAAGTAAACATTAACTTTATTAACTTTATTAAGTAAACTTTATTACTTTACTAAGTAAACAACTCAGTCTCTGAAACTATTTTGAGTCACTCTGAGTCATGTCCATGGTCTCAACTGTGAAGTGTAAGGCAGTGACTGTGGCTGTGGCTGTGGTTTGAGTGCTGGTCTGACGCGGCATTGAGGTGCTTGGCCTCGAGGGTACAGCAGGTGGTGGTGTGTTCAGGATGCTAAGGTTGGTATCTGAGAGCTGACTCAGTCCTGTAAGGTTGAGAGGCCCTTCATCAAGGACTTGAGATGTCAGGCCCAATACTGATGAGAGATTGTCCATTAATGTGCTTGGCTCTGGGGTGGAGGAAGGGTTGGGATGAGTGTACTGGAGCTGTCTGGTCTGCAGCTGGGTGAGGAGTGGCGTCTGTGGTGTCCGATGAACCTGGGCCTGGACTGTGAAGTTCTGTTTGTGTTGTGGGAAGTCCTGGTAGTCGTAGCCTTGGTAGGTGAGGGGCTTTTGAAAGCTGTGGAAGGGCTGTGACATCGCCTGGGGTGGAGGAGCAGACCTGGACTGGGTAGGAGCAGCTTCAGCTGGGCCTTGAGAGTTATGGAGAAGTGCTGTGATCTTCTGCTTCATCACCTGGTACTCGGCCTCAGGCAGGTCCCCCAGGATCAGGCTCATGTAGGTGATGAAGGTGTTCCGGCCTGAGGATGCTCTGTCCAAGTGGACCAGCTGAGAGAGAAGTTCTGTGCTGGTCTTCATTGTGTCCCTGATCTCCAACAGCACACTGTGGTCCTGGCCCTCCAGTCTGCCTCTCTGCCTGAGTCCTCTGGAACTAGTGGTGGGGGTGGGTTGGCCTCTGGTGGCTGCCGCTTGTTCCTCCATTTGTGACAGCAGGGCATCATCCTCCACGGGATCCTCCAAGTTCGCCGGCATGGGGAGTGCAGCTGTCAAGGGGGTCTCTGCTGTGGGGCCCTCTGAAGACACCTGTCTGGACAGGGTAGCTGGCTCCTGGCTTGAAGATGCCTGACTGTCTGTGGGCTGTCTGAGGGAGAGAGGTCTCAGAGGGGCTGCTCCTCGGTGGCGGATCTCACCCTCCAGGAAACTGCACTTGGCCATGACGTACTTCTCCCGGTCAGTGAGCTTGAGGGCGGCCTGCCCAGATTTCTTGAGGTGTAGCTCCCCATACCAGGAGTGCATGTGCTTCTACCATCCAAGGAGTACATCTGCAGTGTACCCCAGGCTCTCTGCCCTGTCTCTCCAAGCTGCCTGCTTCTTCTTGGTGTCGCGATATAGTCTGTGGCCCTTTCTCCAGAGGTACTCATTCTCCCTCAGCCATTCCAGCACATCGTCCTCATGCTCCTCAGAAATGGTGTACTGTTTCCTCTCTCCCTTCTTCTTCCCTTGCCTTTTCCTCCCTCTGGCAGGGGCTTCAGCAGGGCCTTCAGGGGCTTGAGTATCAGGACCTTCAGGGGCTTGAGCATCAGGGCCTTCAGGGGCTTGAACATCAGGGCCTTCAGCAGCAGGGCTTTGAGGGGCTTTAGGGCCTTGGGGCTGGTCCACCACAGCAGCAGCAGCTTTACCATCAAGTCAGTGTCAGGGGGTGGGATTCTGGTTCTGGCCTTCTTCACCTTGCCAGGGCTTGAACGAGTAGGCATGGACTTTCTTTTCTTGCCTGACTGACGCACCATGGTGTTCATACAAGATGTATGTGCCAACATGTCTTTCCGCTTTATGCTGACTGCGTGTGTGCTGCATCCTTTTATATCCACGGAGCGGATGCAATTCATACCCCCCACATATGCAGTGAACAGTTTGCATCTGATATACATCCATGCAGCATCCCCTTTCTTTCCGTTAGGTGTACGTGATGCATCCGCTTAATCTGCTATGCATTCGCTCTTTCCGCTATGTGTCTGCTTCGCAATTATCCCCCGTAACCCTTTCAGAGCTGTCATCCACTTCCATCCACTTTCATCCGCTAGGCTTCTGATGAACATCCATTTAACATCCCTACTACATACTACCCATGTCCGTTCTTTTTCGTTCTGTTTTCGCAAATTTTCACCACTTTTGTCCATTTCTGGAGTGGATGAAAACAGATGGAGCCACCCACGAAATTTTGCTCATCCGCTGTGTCCTTTATGCATACGTTTTGTGTCCATCGGTCAGTGGGACCTTGACCTTAATCTTTGTGTTGGGTCTTCAAAAAAACAACGCAATCAACAGAAACAAATGAAGCAGCTTAGAAACAAGAGGATGTTCATAGCAACCCCAGTTCTACAGTATCATAAAATAAAAACAGCCCAGAAGAAAAGCAATAGCAGGAAGGAAAGGAGGAAGGAAGGAAGGAAAGAAAGAAAGAAAGAAAGAAAGAAAGAAAGAAAGAAAGAAAGAAGGAAAGAAAGAAGGAAAGAAAGAAAGAAGAAACCACTTTACTGAGCGCTGCAGAATCATGCAGCCTTTAACATTTCAGATTGGACCCTTCCAATCAGAGTGACCCTTCCTAGACCCAACTGGTGCTTCTTATTGTATGTACAGTACATGAGTTTCAGTCCCAAAGATGCTCCTTCTCCCAGGAGCCCAACCTTCAATTATAGATGAATACTTCTGCACCCTTTTACTCTTTGTTCCTCAACAACCTTCTTACATTGGATCACAAGCTATTGAACCAGAGAACAATAGTTGCAGTTATGTAGATGTAAAAGAGACTGGAGACTTTACAGTCTTCAAACCCCAATCCAAGATTGCAGGCAAAACAGGAACCTCAGGCTCAATACTTTTATCCCCTGATATTCATAGCCAGATATTTTTTCTCTTCATTTGTGTCTCTTTATGTGTCATTGTTGCCAACTTAACACAAACAAAACAAACTTTACAAGAATAGTAGCATCTTTAGAAATGACCCTTTCTTCAAAAAAACAGACATCAGGAACTGTGAATGGAGAAACTTTATTATTTACTTAGACTCTATATAACCTCAAGAATTCACCTGAAGGTAATAAACAGGCAATCCAAGACTGACAAATCAAAGTTAACGACTTCCATGAATGCACACAAAAAGCATTTCAGAAATGTAACTCAAATGTCCCATGCTCTTAACAAAAATTTGTAGCATGGAAGGGAAAATTACAAATTTATAGATCTTGTAAACAAAAGGTTCCTAATGCAACCAGGATCAAATGCCTGTATGTTGACTTTCTATATGACTTCATTATTCCTTTCCTTTCTGTCACTGGGGTGCAGCCACCCAGGGGTGGGATTCTCTTTTTCCCTCTCTTTCTTTCTCTTTCCCTCTCTTTCTTTATCTCTCCCTCTCTTTCTCTCTCCTCCCTCCCTCTCTCCCTCTCTTGTTGCCCAGTCATTGCCTGACTTGTTGAGGTAGATCTTTCTGAAGTTTTTATTTAAATTCATCTAATTTAATCTTTCTGTCAAGTTGTCTTGTGACTTTTTTTCTATCTTAATCTATATTATGTCTTTAGGCTCACAAATATAATATACAAAAAGTGAATAAAGATTATATTATTTTTACTTACATGAAAGAGGTGCTTGAATATTCAGAAGTCCCACAGAATTCAATGGGGCTGATATTGAAATAAAATTGCTACTTTATTTTAATTGACCAATAAAATACCAGCCCAGTGAAAAAATGAACGGTTTTGAAAGAGAAAAATAATGAAAGGCACCAGGAGAACTTACAGAATACAGTGACTAAATTATATGTTATGATTACTTTAACAATTGTGGCATTAATTAATGCTTCTTGGAATTCTTATTTATATGTGTTTGAGTAGAGATAATGAAAATTTTTTGAATTTTTATTCTATTTTCTTAAAGCTGAAATCAAGCTGCTACAAACAATAAAAAATAAAGACATGCAAAGTTAATATTAATACTATAAATAGTTTCATAAGGAAATTTTATTTTTAAATATTTTACTTTAAATATTTAATTTTAAAGTATTACTTTCGTTCTTCCTTTTTGGTGTTTTTGAGTTAGTAACATAAATATAAATCTGTTTTGTCAGGAATAAATTTATCTGTAGTAAGATTAGTATTTAGTATTTATTTGTCAGTTGCTTACAAGATACAGGTATAAGAATAAATATAGTTTTGAATACATGAGATAGATACTTATAAGAAAAATAAAAAAAAACAATAGGACGGGTGCTGACAGGTGCCTTTCATTATTTTTCTCTTTCAAAATCATTCATTCTTTCATTGGGTTGGTACTTTATTGGTCAATTAAAATAAAGTAGCAATTCTATTTCAATATCAGCCCCTGATGCACTTATGCACACCCCTACAGGCCTCTTAGGAAGTGGGTGAGGTCAATAGTAGACAATCTAAGGTTAAAGTTTTTGGGGTTTGGGGAAGAAACCACAGAGTCAGGTCGAGTATTCCAAACATTGACCACTCTGTTGCTGAAGTATTTTCTACAGTCAAGTTTGGTGCGGTTAACCTTGAGTTTGTATCTATTGTGTGCTCTTGTATTGTTATGATTAAAGCTGAATTATTCATTTGCAGGTAGGACATTGCAATGTATGACTTAATATACTATATTTAGATCGGACCAGAGGTGGCGTAGTTCTAGGTTTTCTAGGTCTAGAGTTTCAAGTCTGGTGGAATAAGGTATTCTGTAATGAGTAGAGGAGCGGAGAACTCTTCTTGTGAAATATTTCTGGAGAACTCTTCTTGTGAAATATTTCTGGACATTTTCAATTATGTTAACATAATTGTTAACATAACAATTACATGATACATGATATGGGTTCCAGACTGATGAGCTGTATTCAAGTATAGGTCTAGCAAATGTTTTGTATGCTCTAGTTAGTAGTGTGATATTACCAGAGAAGAAGCTCTGTTGGATTAGATTAAGAACTCTTAATGCCTTTTTGGCTATGTAGTTACAGTGGGCTCTAGCACTTAGATCATTGGAGATGAGTACTCCAAGATCCTTGACAGAGTTTGGATCCTCAACAAGGTCTTGACTATTTAGCTTATATTTTATTTTCTGATTTTTTCTGCCAATATGTAACACAGAGCATTTATTTGTTGAGTTTTGAAGTTGCCATTTGATTGACCACTCTGATACATACTCAAGGTCTTTTTAGAGGGTAGTACAATTGTCTGTGGTGTTGAATAGCTCTACATCATCAGCGAAGAGAATGCAGTTGCTCTTAATATGATCACAGAGGTCATTTATGCAGAGTATGAAGAGAGTTGGTCCTAAAACACTGCCTTTGGGGACATCACTGTTGACAGGTACAGAATTTGATAGGACACTCCCAATTTTGACCATTTGTTGTCTGTTTGATAGGAATGCTACCATCCAGTTATGCAGGTGTCCAGAGATACCATAAGATTTTAGTTTTAGAGTAGTTTGTCATGTACCACTGAATCAAAGGCTTTACAGAAGTCTATGTAGATTGCATCTATTGTTTTGCCCTGATCAAGTTGTGTAGTCCATATGTTTTTGCAATGTAAGAGTTGCAGATTACAAGATTTTTTTTCTGAAACCAATTTGTTTATTAGAGAGTAGGTGGTTTGTCTCTAAGTGGAGGATAACGGATTGGTTAATAATTGATTCCATGACTTTACAGGTGACGCAGCATAAGGAGATTGGGTCTGTAATTTTCAACTAGGCTGGGGTCTCCCTTTTTGAAGATGGGGATGATCGTGGCTTGTGACCATAGTTTTGGCAAGGAGCTGGTCCTGAAAGATTTTTCAAAGATTATGCTTAGAGGTTCAGCAATGGCAGTGGATAGCTTTTTTAAGAAGTAGACACATATTCCATCCGGTCCAATAGATAGGCATAGTTTTAGATTGCACAGTGCTTTTTCAACAATGTCTTCTGTAAAATTGATATGTATTAGACCATTGTAGTTGTCTGTGGTTCGACTAGGAAATACTGGGCATGATCCACTGCTGTTTACAAATACTGAGCCAAAGAATGCGTTAAAGAGGTTTGCTTTGATGGTATCGTCATTGTAGTCTTTACCATTAGGTCCTTTCAGGGGTGGGATGGACCTTGAGTCTTTTAGTTTGTTGTTTACAAAATTGTAGAAGGCGTGGGTGAAATTGGTGCATAGAAGATTTTCTTCTTGTTTAATGTGGTTCATTCAGTTTTAATCTGGTGGCATAGATTTTTGTATCGCCTTTTAAAGTTGGCAACATGACTAGATTTGTTTGTTCATCAAAGTGATCTCTTTTTGGATTGAAGCTTCCTTATTGGTAATCTGTTTTTCCTGGTTTTGGGAGTTGTTATTGGTACATATAGTTTGATGGCTCTTTTGATTTCTAGTAAGAATATGTTGTAATGGTATTGCATCCAGTGAATAGAAATTTCCAATCAAGGGAAGAGAGATTGTTGATTATAAGATCATAGCTGCCTTTTTTGAAGTTACAATTAGGGATTCCATCGTTGTGATGATTCTTGTGTGGATGTATGTTGAGACAAAAGTAAATCATGTTGTGGTTACTGTTGGAAAAGGGTTCTTTAATTTGTATTCCCAAAATTGAATTCAAACTATTGCAGAAAATGAGTTTGAGGCAATTGTTAAGCCCAGCATTGTTGGTTACTAGTTGTTCCAGTCCCAGATTTGTTACATCATTGTGGAAGGTTGCATGTGTAGGTGCAGTTTTACATTTGTTTTGGGTCCAGTTAATATGAGGTAGATTGAAGTCACCAAGAAAGATAAAAGCGTGTGAGCAGGATGCTGCCCATGTTAATAGTGTATTTAGCTTGTTTACATGTTTGATGTCATAATCGGGGGCTCTGTAACATAGTAAGAACTGAAATGTGATATTTAAGGACAGTTCACAGATAATGGTCTCAGGAAGATCAAGCTCTTGGATAACTTGGATGTTTTTTAGATGTAGGGACTTTTCATAGAAGATAGCAACACCACCTCCTCTACAGATTTCACGATTGGATAGGTAAACATGATAGTCTCTTACTGAGGTAATGGAGTCAGGGGGAGATCCTAAAGGTTACTAGTTGTCCTTAACACTAAACACATATTTTACTTTAAGTGAAGTATAGATTAAAAAGGGTCAAGGTAGATCAGGAAAGTGGGAGATAGCAAATACTTGATTCTCTTCTTCCCCAGTGCAATAATTAATGTCCTCATCCATCCAAATCTACATTAAGAAAAAGTTTGGATACATTTCTGATGATAAGTAGATGTTTTAGATCAGTGGTCCCCAACCACCGGGCCCCGGACCACTACTGGTCCGTGGGTCATTTTGTACCGGGCCGCAAAAATGAATAATTGTGATTACAATATATATAAAAATACATTTTTAGTAAAGAAATAGTAAAGAAGCCCTTTACTATTGGGGAAGAATTGATTTTGCCGGTCCTTGAAAAAGTGTTTCTTCGTGAAACTGGTCCCTGGTACAAAAACGGTTGGGGACCACTATTTTAGATGAATTAGAAATGCTGAACTAGTGCTGACTTTTGCTGCATTTTAATGTAAACCAGTATTCCTGAATAAGACAATCATTCTGCAAAAAAATTGCCTTGAAAGCATTATATGTTCAAAATGAGCCTTATTTTTTATCTTTTACTGAAAATCTCTGCAATGATTTAGAGTTATCATATGACCTGATAATCTATTATGAGCAGTGACCCAAATTCAACTCATAGGATAATAGTACAAAAATAATTAAAACAACACAAATAATCATTTGAATTCTGCAAACTATGTAATCCTTGGGAATTTGTGGTTTTGCTTTTAATCGCTGAAATCATGCTGGTCTTTAATCATGATAATTACATGGAGCACTTGAAGGTCGCAAAAGGTTTAAGCTTTGGCTGTTTGATGAAGAAACAACTCCACCTAAACATCATTTTTAAAGTTGAAACTGTAAAATTATTTTCTGCATAAATATATTGTTCATCTCTATCCTGCATCTATTCTGTTTCACTTTAGAAAAACAATGCAAAAGAATTTAATTATATGCACATATAATTCAAGCACCTATATATATAGTAAGTACTATACAAGTATCAATAATATGAATATGGACAGTATTATTCAGTGTAGATATTAAAGCAGATCACCCTGCAGATAAATTAATTGTAGGAAAATATGTTTGAAATAGCAGTTTAAGCCACTGTCTCTTATATTAAATCTTACTGAATAAATGAACAACATTATCTACCCTTATTATAGCACTTCAGAAATATCCCAACAACCTTGCAAGGTAGGAAAGCATTATTATTTGTGTAACATAAATGGGAGTGGAGGTTGGGATAGAAGGGCTGGTATTAGTTTTAAATATGGCAGCTCAGAATTTATAGCCCTTAGCTAATAGATACAAGTCCTCTAATGTATCTAATATTAAAAAACTGACCAATAACCACTCCTTTTAAGAAATTAACAACAGCCATTAACAACTGTGGGGCACAATATATTTATACATTATTGAGTCAAGATTATTAAAATAGAATAGAATTATTTATTGGCCAAGTGTGATTGGACACACAAGGAATTTGTCTTGGTGCAAATGGTCTCAGTGTACATAAAACGAAAGATATATTCATCAAGAATACAACATAAGGTACAACACTTAATAACAGTCAAAGGTCACAATAAGCAATCAAATCATACTAGGGAATGGTCAATATAAATCGTAAGGATACAAGTTACAAAGTTACAATCATACAGTCACAAGTGGGAAGGGATGGGTGATAAGGAGTGATGAGGAGATTTATAGTAATAGTAGTGCAGACTTTGTAAATAATTGGACAGTATTGGGGGAATTATTTGTTTAGCAGACTGATGGCATTCAGGAAGAAAACTGTTCTTGTGTCAAGTTGTTCTGGTGTGCGGTGCTCCATAGTGTCATTTTGAGGATAGGAGCTGAAACAGTTTATGTCCAGGATGTGGGGGGTTTGTAAATATTTTCACAGCCCTCTTTTTGATTAGTGCAGTGTACAGGTCCTCGATGGAAGGCAGGTTGGTAGTATAATTTCTCAGTCCTAATTACTCTCTGAAGTCTGTGTCTGTCTTGTTGGGTCACAGAACCAAACCAAACCAAAATTCAGATAATCTTTAAACATAAAGAAAAACTTTATGTGAAGTTAACTATGTTTTTTAAAATGCTAATGTTAAAATGTTAAGCATAAGGTTTAAGGTAGCAGTGCCATTGTAACTTTGAATGGTCACTAAATGAACTGTTGTAAATTGAGGAATACCTGTATTTCAAATTTAATTTCCAAAATTTGTTGCATATTGACATGGTCTGCCACTTGTGATAGCATGTTCTTTCTATTTAATTTCCAACATATATTACTATGCAGTCTATTTTATCTTGGAGATTACTGACAAAATTGTATACCATCTGTAACATAATTTTTATCAGTTTTTCTTTAAGCCCCTGTCATACTGCACCAACGGATGGAAAGAGGATGTAAAACAGAGAAAAACACTTGCCATCCATGGGTTAACGCGATGCTTCTGTTCTGTACTCACTGCCTCCGTTTTGCTTCCTCTCTATCCATCCAGCATCTGTCTATTGACGTTTCATCCGCTCAGAGGGTTTTGAGCTACTCAAAACTTTTGAGCGGAAAATGTATCCAATGCGTCCGTTCTGCATCTGCTAGGCCTACGGGGGACATCTGTTCTGCATCCGTTACGCTTCCGCTATATCCAGTAGTCATCCACTGCGCATCCGCGCAACTCAATCTGCTCCAGCGGTAAACAGACACAGGGAGGAAGCGGAATGGACGCAGAACGGATGCACAGCGTTAGTAGCATGGACAGAGAAAAGATGAAAGCGGATGCAGCACGCAAAGAAAGCATTTAAAATGGAAAAAGCGTTCACAGAGGGGACCTATCTCAGATATTAAGGATGTATAGAGGATGCCTAGAGGATGCAAAGGGACACATAGGGGAAAACCTATATTGCCTATAAAAGGGGGAGCAACTAACCTGGACCTCACTTTCAGACCAGCAGCCCTTCTGTGCAGACCTCTGCAGCCTTCATCTGCCTCTTCCTCTTCCACAGCATCCAGTCATCTCCACCATGGATCGTAACAAACTCCTTTTGGTAGCCACCAACCTTCTGCAACAGTGCGAAGCCATCTACAGGCTCTGAGAACTCTACTACGGGAAGAAAAAGAGGCGGCCAAGAAACGTCTGGGTCCGAAGATGGATCAGGAGAAGAGCAGAGTACCGACTGTACAACAAGTTGATGGTGGAGCTCAGGAACGAAGACACTAGTGCATTCCAAAACTTCATTAGGATGCCTCCAGCCATGTTTGACGAAGTTGTGCAGCGGCTGTCACCCAGGTTGACCAAGCAGAGCACCAACTTCCAGCCCAGCCTGGACCCTGGGCTCAAGGCACTGACTCTGCACCACCTGGCCTCAGGGAACATCTATAGGAGCGTGCAGTATGGCTGGAGGGTGCCACACAACACCATCAGCATTGTGATCAGAGAAGTGGTGCAGGCCATCATTGAAGAATACCTGGAGGAGCTCCTCCAGTGCCCCTCCACTGAAGAAGGATGGCAGAAAGTTACAGAGCAGTGGTATCAGAAGTGGAACTTCCCCCACACCGTTGGAGCCATAGATGGGAAGCACGTGGCCTGCAAAGCACCAGCCAAGTTGGGGTCCACTTATTTCAACTACAAGGGCTTCTTTAGCATTGTCCTCTTCGCCATGGTCGATGCTGACTACAAGTTCATGTACATCGATGCTTCAGGCAACGGGTCATCTTCAGATGCCCAGGTATACAACACCAGTCACCTCAAAGAGGGGCTGGAACGCAACCTCATCATGGGCTTCCCAGATCCAGACCCCCGGCCCAACGACACGCAAGATGTGCCCTAATACATCATGGGGGATGATGCCTTCTCCCTCACAACCTACTTCATGAAGCCCTATACTTCCAGACTCCTCACCCATGAAGAGAGGATCTTCAACTACAGGCTGTCCAGGGCAAGGTGGGTGGTGGAGAACACCTTTGGCATCCTGGCCAACAGGTTCCAGGTACTTCTCACCACCATGCCGCATTGCCCAGAGACCGTGAGGAGGATCGTGGAAGCTTGCTGCATCCTGCACAATCTCATGTGCACCCACTACCCAGTCTTGCAGAACAGGCTCGTGGACCTCCAGCAAGGCAATGGGGACATGGAGCCTGGGGAAAAGAGGCAAGGGAAAAACCTCACAGACACTGAGGATTTACAAGGCCCCAACAGAGCCTCATGTGAAGGGAAGAAGCAGTGCAACGTCCTGAAACACTGGTGCAACTCCCCAGCTGGAGCAGTGGAGTGGCAACACAGGATGGTAGATGATTAATGGATGCTTCCTTCAGCCTGTCTCATCACACTGATGAGATTGGGCCATGTATGTTGGGTGGGCCTACAATGAACAGGGCATTTAATAAAGAGTTGTGTTTATGTTCAAATGTGTGAATCAGTGCTTACATTAGTATTGATAATGAAGGGCCATAGGTGTGGCACCTGGGAGGGTGGACCATACAGTCCCACTATGCTTGCACTGGAGGTTTATCTGTCCCACAGCTATCTTAACCCATCCCACAGGTATCCCTGCCCATCCCACAGGTATCCCTGCCCAACCCACAGCTATTACCCATCCCACAGGTATCCCTGCCCATCCCACAGGTATCCCTGCCCATCCCATTGCTATCTTAACCCATCTCACAAGCATGCAAAGGCTTAAACCGTTTCTAAAAGTTTCCACCAAGACTTTATTGACATAAATAAATGAAGCAAGTGTGTGAAGCAAAGATAAACTTTATTAATCAGATGCTGTAAAAGAAAAATGACCCAAGTGAAGTGTCCAAATAAAGACTACAGGTAGCCACCCAGTCTCTGGCACTCCTCTTGGTCACTCGGAGGTGTGCCCAGTCTCAGGGGTGAAGTGCTGTGGAGGTGGCTGCTGCTGGAGTGCTGGTCTGAAGCGCCACTGGGGTGCCTGGCCCCGAGAGGACAACAGGTGATGGTGTGTTGAGGAAGCTCTTGGACAGTTGGCTCAGCCCCGTGATGTTGAGAGCTCCTTCCTCCATGCCATGGGGTATCAGCCCCAGTACCGATGACAGATGTACTGAGGCCGGGCTTGGCTGTGGGGTGGAGGAAGGATCAGTGTAGTGGGGCTGTCTGGTCTGCATCTGGGTGAGGACTGGCGTTGGTGGCATCTGTGGCATGGGTGGCATCGGTGTCATTGGTGGCATCATTGGTGTGGGTGGCATCGGTGGCATCGGTGGAACCGGTGGCAATGGTGTTGTCCGATGACTCTGTGCCTGGACTGGGAAGGGCTGCTGCCTGTGCTGCTGGCCCTCCTGGTAGCCATAGCCCTGGTAGGTGAGGGCCTGTGGAAAGCCTTGGAATGGGAGGGACATCACCTGGGGTGGAGGAGCAGACCTGGACTGGGTGGGAGCAGGTTCTTCTGGATGTGGAGGGTTGTGAAGCAGCTCGGTAATCCGGTCCTTCACCACCTGGTACTGGGGTTCTGCCATGTCTGTGAGGGTCTGGTTGACATAGGTGAGGAAGGGCTTGCGATTGGAGGATGAGGAGTCGATGTGGACCAGCTGAGAGAGGAGATCTATGCTGCTCCGGATGGTGTCCCTGATCTCCAGCAGGACAGTGTGGCTGTGCCCCTCCTGTCTGGCTCTCTGCCTTTCTGTGGAGGTGGAGCTGGGGGTGGATGTTGGTAGGGCTGTGGTGGAAGTGCCATCTCCTTTCTCCCACTGCACCAGGGAGTCCTCCACGCGCTCCACCATGGTTAAAACACCTGTCTGCGGGTTCTCCGCCGTGGCACGCTCCACAGAAACTTGCCTGGAGACAGGAGCTGACTCGCGGCCAGAAGAGGACTGGCTCTCAGCAGGCTGCCAGAGAGAGAGGGTCGTGAGAGGGGTGGTGGTGGATCTCACCCTCCAAGAAGCTGCACCTGGCCATGACATAGGTCTCTCTGTCCATCAGCTTAACCCTGGCCTGGCCAGATTTCTTGAGGTGCAGCTTCCCGTACCAGGTGTACATGTGCTTCCACCAGCCGAGGAGCACGTCCGAAGTGTAGCCCAGACTCTCCACCTTCTCTCTCTAAGCAGCCTGCTTCCTTTTGGTGTCCCTGTAGAGCCGGTGTCCCTTCTGCCACAGATAGTCATTCTCTCTCAGCCACTCCAGCACCTCATCCTCGTGTTCCTCCTCAATGGAGTATTGCCTCCTCTCCCATTCCTGCATTTGCCTCTTCCTCCCTTTGGCAGGACCAGATGGGCCCTCATCAGAGGGGCTTCCAGTTTGTAGGGGCTGCTCCTCCACACCACTACCACCAGCAGCAGCAGCAGCAGGATCATCATCAGCAGCAGTAGCAGCAGCATCACCAGCAGGATCATAATCAGCATAATCATCATCATCATCATCAGCAGCAGCAGCAGCAGCAGCACGAGCAGGACCAGGAACATGAGCAGGACCAGGAGCACGAGCAGGATGAGCAGGACGAGCAAGTCCAGGAGCACATGCAGGACCAGCAGGACCAGCAGGACCAGGAGCAACTTCAGGAGAGTAAGCACGAGCAGAAGCACCACTGCCATAAGCAGCATCATCAGGTCCTCCAGAAGCAGAAACAGCAGAAGCCCCAGCCACAGAAGAGTGAGCCTGTGCTACAGAAGCCCCAGCAGAAGCAGAGTGAGGGCCAGGGGGTGGGAGGGTGGCCCTGTCCCTCTTGCCAGGGCTGGCAGCAGACGGCTGAGGCTTTCTCTTTTTCCCCATGGTTGTGGGGTTTCTGGCTGGCAGGGAGGCTGGCAGGGAGGCTGGCAGGAACGCTGCAGGCAGGCATGCACCAAGGCTGGCAGGCAGCAAGGCTGGCAGGTAGGCAGGCAGCAAGGCTGGCAGGATGGCAGGCAGCAAGGCAGGCAGGCAAGGCACTCAATGCGTCTGGCAGCAGGTCTTTCCTCTGAATGGTGACCTGCTTCCGAGCTGCTTCCCTTTATATCTGCGGGGCTGACGCAATAAATCCCCCCCGCATGCGCAATTAACGCTAGGCATCTGCTAGGCTTCCGCTAGGCTTCCGCTGTGCATCCGCTTCATCCGCTGTGCATCCGCTGTGCATCCGCTTCATCCGTTCCACGTCTGCTCTGCATCCGCTTCATCCGTTCCGCGTCTGCTCTGCATCCGCTTCATCCGTTCCGCGTCCACTTTGCTGCACTCCCCCGGAAGCCTTGCGGATGTGCCATCCACTCCCATCCGCTTCCAACCACTAGGCTTCCACTCTGCATCCGCTTTCCATCCGCCCTGTGTCCTCCCCCCATCTGTTCCTTTCCGTGTTGTCCGCTCTGGTTATGCAAATTTTTGCCCCTTTTGAGAGCGGATAACAATGGATGGAACATTTTTCTCGTCCACTGTGTCCTTTTTACAAACGTTTTGCATCCGTTGGGCAGTGTGACAGGGCCTTTAGATTGTAACTTGGAGTAAAAAGTGGATTTTTTATTACCATGGGAATATTTTTTCTATTCTTTTTTACTGTAATCCACCCAGAGTCACTTCAAATTGTGAAATGGTGAGTAAATAAATTTGGCTTGGAGAGCTTAATATCAAAAGAGGGGTATTTCAAGGAGATTCACTGTCACAACAACTATTATTTGTCATTGTATTCATTCCTTTGTCAGCAATGCTGAATAATTTAGGCCATGGCCAGAAAACAAAAAAACATCTGCAAGATTATTCCACCTCCTTTATATGGATGATCTGAAGTTGTATAGAAAGACATCATCTGAAATAGAATTGCTGCTCAACATTATCTATATTACAAAGTATTATATTTAATACATTAAAATAGCACACTATGCAAATAATCATAAGATCTATCAATAACTAAGAACAGAAAAAATGAAGAAAAAACAGAGGGGAATTCTGGCTGCGCAAGACCAACTCTTAAAAACAAACACATGGAAAGTGTCAGCTGGTGCTCCATTCAAAATTCAAGAAAGAAATACTTAGACTCTTTAGATTAGAGAAAAGATATCTTTTACTGAAAATGAAGTGGTAGCAACCATAGAATTCTGAATCTGAGAAATTAGGCGCATTAATCACATATACAAAGTGATGGAAATGTTCCCACCCCCAATAGTTCAACTGAATCTTCCAATCAGAAGTTGTGAATATGATTATGTGGACATCTTCAGGTGGTGATGAGGCCTCTGTCCGTTGACCTTGGCATATTTTGATAAGGGGTTGCAGCTGTGCAGAGAAAAGAAAGCTAAGTTAGAAATAGAAAACTAACCCTGAATGTATGCTCCCCCCTCCTCATTTTATACAACAGTAGAATGTAACACCTCCAGCTTACTTCCCAGACTCACCCCCTCCTCCCCACATTACTTATGACAGCCAAAAGATGCAAAGCGATAGTAGAAGATCTTGAAGGCTGACAGAAAGTCAGAATCAAGAAGATAGCAACAGACAGTAACAGCTGCCTATGCAAAGAAGTTGAAGAAACAGTAGACAACTTGACTAGCATTTATTTATTTATTTGTTTGTTTGTTTGTTTGTTTAAGTTTAGTTTATCAAGCATGTATGAGAAAACAAGTATAAGTATGAGCATAGCATATAAACATATAAGTATAAAGTGGTATAAGTATATACATAATAAATGAGTACGAATAAATGGGAACAGTAGGGCAGGAATGGTAGGCACACTGGTGCGCTTATGCACACCCCTTTACAGACCTCATAGAAATGGAGTGAGGTCCGCAGTAGACAGTATAAGTTTAAAGTTTTGGGGATTTGAGGATGTAACAACAGAATCAGGTCGTGAGTTCGAGGCATTGACCACTCTGTTGCTGAAGTCATACTTTCTGCAATCAAGTTTGGAGCAGTATACTTTGAGTTTCCATCTATTGTTTGCCTGTGTGTTATTGTGGTTGAAGCTGAAGAAGTCATTGTCAGGTAGGACATTGTAATAGACAGTTTTGTATGCTAAACTTAGGCCAGACCTTAGGCGGTGTAGTTCTAAGTTGTCTAGATCCAAAATTTCAAGCCTAGTGGCATAAGGCAGTCTATTGCGAATTGAGGAATGGAGTACTCCTCTCGTAAAATACCACTGGACTCGTTGATTTGTATTACTGTCCATTATACAGTGTGGATTCCAGGCAGATGAGTTGTATTTGAGAATTGGTCTGGCGAAGGTTTTGTATGCCCTGGTTTGCAGTTCAGTAAGAAGAATGAACACAAAATTAAATTAACAACTCTTAATGCCTTTTTGGCAGTACTTTTACAGTGAACTCCTTGACAGAGTAAGGGTCGTCTATGAGGTTGTATCCGCCCAGTTTGTATTTCGTGTTCTGGTTTTTGTTACCGATGTGTAAGACAGAGTATTTGTTGGTTGAGATTTGAAGTTGCCAATTGTTCGACCATTCTGACACATAATCAAGGTCGCTTTGTTGGCAGCAGTATTGTCAATGATGTTAAATAGTCTGATGTCATTAGCGAAGAGGACACAGTTGCTTTTAATATGACCGCAAAAGTAAATTAGAAAGTGAGTAGATCATAGAGACCATAAAATAAAATAACAGAAAATGAAAAAAAAAAACAACACTAAAATCCTGTGGGACATTAGAATTCAAACAGACAGGCATCTGCCACATAACACCCCAAAGTTAATGATTGTCAACAAGAAAGGCAAAAAAAACCAAAACAGTCTGGATAATGAACTAGATTCCCACTGTCCATATTTTTAGAAGCAGCCACACAGTTATATTAACCACTTGAACCCTTATTTTTATATGTCTGTATGTGTGATATTTAACAAATAACAGCTAATCAGAGTTGGAAGGGACCTTGTAGGTCATCTAGTCCAACCCCCCACTGCCCAAGTGGGAGACCCTACACCATTTCTGACAAATGGCAGTTCAATCTCTTCTTGAAAGTCTCAAGTGATGGCGCTCCCACAACTTCCAAGGGCAAGCTGTTCCATTGGTTGATTATTCTCATTGTCAGAAAGTTTCTCCTTGTTCAGTTCCCATCCATTATATCCTCTGGCCTACAGGCGCTTGAGAAAATAGCTTGACCCTTCCTCCCTGTGGCAGCCTCTCAAATATTGGAAGACTGCTATCATGTCTCCCCTAGTCCCTCTCTTTAATAGACTAGCCAAGCCCAGTTCCTGCAAATGTTCATTGTATATTTCAGCCTCCAGTCCCCTAATTATCCTGGTTGCTCTTCTCTGTACTTTTTCTAGAGTCTCAACATTTTTTTATGATGTGGTGATCAAAACTGGATGCAGTACTCTAGGTGTGATCTCACTAAGGCTTCAGAGAGTGATATCAGTACTTCCCTTGGTCTTGACTGTATCTCTCTGTTAATACAACTGAGGATTGCATTAGCTTTTTTTGACTGCTGGCTCATATTTAGCTGGTTGTCCACTAAGACTCTAAGATCCCTCTCATCTTACTGCTATTGAGTCTGGTTTCATCCTGTCTATATGTTTACTTTTGCTTTTTCTTGCCTAAGTGTAGGACTTTACTTTTCTCTACATTGAATTTAATTTTGTTAGATATGGCCCAGTGTTCTAGTCTGTCAAGATCAATCTGGATCTTGAGCCTATCTTCTTGGATGTTAGCTATTCCTGCCAGCTTAGTATCATCTGCAAATTTGGTAAGATCCCCTTCTATTCCCTCATCTAAGTCATTCATGAAGATATTGAAGAGTACTGGGCCTAAGAGGGAACCTTGTGGAACCCCACTGCTTACTTCCCTCCATGTAGACTTAGACCCATTAAGGAATACTCGTTGAGTACAGTTTGCCACCCAGTTGCGAGTTCATCTAGTGGTCTATTCCATTAGAGTCTATTCCACTTTTCTCTAGCTTATTAAGAAGTAGATTGTGGTCTACTTTGTCAAATGCCTTGTTGAATTCTAAATATATTATGTCCACAGTATTTTGCTGGTCTACTAGTCACTGTGTGGAAGAATGAAATAAGATTTAGTCACTGTGTGGAAGAATGAAATAAGATTGGTTTGGCATGATCTGTTTTTAACAAACCCGTGCTGATTGGTATTTATTACTTTACTTGTTTCTAGATGTTGGCAGATCTTTTTTTTATTATCTTTTCCAGTATCTTCCCAGGTGTTGATGTTAGGATGATTTGTCTATAGTTTCCTGGGCCTGTTTCTTCCTTTTTTGAAGATGGGAACCACATTAGCTCTTTTCCAATCTACTGGTAGTTCCCGGTGCTCCAGGATTTTCAAAATATATGGTGCAGTGGTTCTGACCTCTGCCAGCTCCTTTAAAACTCTGGGATGTAATCCATCAGGCCTCAGTGATTTATGTTCATCAAGATCAGACAGGTGATCTCTTCCTAATTTTTTTGTTTATTTTAACTTTTACTTCTGGTCTGTCTTTTACAGTTATGTTTTTGGTGGGTTGATCTATAGTTTCTTTTTGCGAGAAGATGGATGCAAAGAATGAGTAAAGCAGTTCTGCTTTTTCTCTGTTGCCTATTACTTCCTTGCCATCTTCTCTCTTTAGTTAACTGACTGTTTCCTTGATTTTTTTCTAGTTATTTATATGTTAGAAGAATTTTTTTTTAATTATCTTTGACTTTTGTAACAAGTCTTTGTTCATTCTGAGTCTTTGCTATCCTGACTTCGTAGATTCTGGCTATCTACTGATATTCGGCCTTAAGCCCATGTCACACAGGACCAACGGATGGAAAGAGGATGTAAAATGGAGAGACACACTTGCCATCCGTTGGTTAATGCGATGCATCCGTTCTATACTCACTGTGTCCATTTTTCATACTCTCTATCCATCCAGCATCTGTTTACTGAGATTTCAACCGCTCAAAAAGTTTTGAGCTGCACAAAACTTTTTGAGCAGAAAAAGTATCCAACGCGTCTGTTATACATCTGCTACAAATATAGGGAACATCCGTTATACGTCCGTAGTCATCTGTTACGTGTCTGCTATATCCGCTAGGCATCCGCTGCACATCCGTGCAACTCGCATCTGCTCCAGCGGAAAACGGACACAGGGAGGAAGCAAAATGGACATGGAACGGAAACGCAACATTAGTAGCATGGATGTAGAAAGGATGAAAGCGGATGGAGCTTGCGTACAAAGCATTAAAACGGAAAAAAACATTCGTATAGGGGACGTATCTTGGATATTTAGGATGTGTGCAGGATGCCTAGAGGATGCAAAAGAACACCTAGCGGAAAACCTATATTTCCTATAAAAAGGGGGAGAAATCACCTGGATCTCACTTTCAGTCCAGTAGCCCTGTGGTGCAGACCTCTTCAGCCTTCATCAGGCTCTTGCTCTTCCAAAGCAACCAGTCATCTCCACCATGGATTGTCATGCACTCCTTTTGGTAGCCGCCATCGTTCTACAACAGTGCGAAGCCATCTACAGGCTCTTTCACCTGTTCTATGCAAAGAAAAGGAGGCGTCCAAGAAGTGTCTGGGTCCGAAGATGGATCGCGAGAAGAGCCGAATATGGACTGTATAACAAGCTGATGGCGGAGCTGAGGAACGAAGACTCCTGTGCATTCCAGAACTTCATGAGGATGCGGCCAGCCATGTTTGACGAAGTTGTGGAGCAGCTGAGACCCAGGTTGACCAAGCAGAACACCAACTTCCGCCCCAGCCTGGACCCTAGGCTGAAGGTAGCACTGACTCTGCACCATCTGGCCTCAGGGACCACGTACAGGAGCATGCAGTACGCCTGGAGGGTGCCACATAACACCATCAGCATTGTGGTCAGAGAAGTGGTGCAGGCCATCATCAAAGAATACCTGGAGGAGCTCTTCCAGTGCCCCTCCACTGAAGAAGGCTGAAGAAAGTTGCAGAGCAATGATATCAGAGGTGGAACTTCCCCCACACCGTTGGAGCCCTAGATAGCAAGCATGTGACCAGCAAAGCTCCAGCCAAGTCAGGGTCCACTTATCACAACTACAAGGGCTTCTTCAGCATCATCCTCTTTGCCATGGTCGATGCTGACTACAAGTTCATGTACATCGATGCTTCAGGCAACGGCTCATCTTCAGATGCCCAGGTATACAACGCCAGTCACCTCAAGGAGGGGCTGGAATGCAACCTCATCATAGGCTTCCCAGATCCAGACCCCCTGCCCAACGACACACAAGATGTGCCCTACTTCATTGTGGGGGATGACGCCTTCTCTCTCAGAACCTACCTCATGAAGCCCTACACTTCCAGATACCTCACCCGTGAAGAGAGGATCTTCAACTACAGGCTGTCCAGGGCAAGGCGGGTGGTGGAGAACGCCTTTGGCCAACAGGTTCCAGGTACTTCTCACCACCATGCAGCATTGCCCAGAGACCGTGAGGAGGATCGTGGAAGCTTGCTGCATCCTGCACAATCTCATGCACACCTGCTACCCAGTGTTGCAGAACAGGCTTGTGGACCACCAACAAGGGAATGGGGACATGGAGCCTGGTGAATGGAGGCAAGGGCAAAACCTGATAGACACTGTGGATGCGCAAGGCCCCAACAGAGCTTCACATGAAGGGAAGAAGCAGTGCAACTTCCTGAAACACTGGTGCAACTCCCCAGCTGGAGCAGTGGAGTGGCAAGACAGGATGGTAGATGCTTAATGGATGCTTCCTTCAGCCTGTCTCATCACACTGATGAGATTGTGCCATGTATGTTGAGTGGCCCTACAATGAACAGGGCATTTAATAAAGAGTTGTGTTTATGTTGAAATGTGTTGATGAATGATTAAATTGTTATTGATAATAAAAGGCCATAGGTGTGGCAGCTGGGAGGGTGGACCACACAGTCCCACTATGCTTGAACTGGAGGTTTATCTATCCCACTGCTATCCTTACCCATCCCACAGATATTACCCATCCCACAGGTATCCCTGCCCATCCCACAGCTATTACCCATCCCACAGGTATCCCTGCCCATCCCACTGCTCTCCTAACCTATCCCACAAGTGTGCAAAGGCTTAAACCATTTCTAAAATTTATACCAAGACTTTATTTCCTAAAAGAACTGTGTGAAGCAAAGATAAACTTTATTAATAACAAACTGTAAAAACAAAATGACCCAAGTAAAGTGTCCCAAGCAAAGATAAAGTCAACAGGTAGCAACCCAGTCTCTGGCACTCTTCTAAGTCACTCTGAGGCGTGCCCATTGTCTCAGGGGTGAAGGGTCCAGGTGCTCCGAGAGGACAACAGGGGATGGTGTGTGGAGGAAGCTCTCAGAGAGCTGGCTCAGTCCTGTGATGTTGAGAGTCCCTTCCTCCATGACATGGGGTGTCAGTCCCAAAACCAATGACAGATGTTCTGAGTCCAGGCTTGGCTGTGGGGTGGAGGAAGGAGGAGTGTAGTGGGGCTGTCTGGTCTGCAGCTGAGCAAGGTGAGGCTTGGGTGGCATCTGTGACGTGGGTGGCATCGGTGGCGTGGGTGGCATCGGTGGTGTGGGTGGCATTCAATGAACCTGTGCCTGGACTGGGAAGGGCTGCCTGTGCTGCTGGAACTCCTGGTAGCCGTAGCCTTGTTGGTGAGGGCCTGTGGAAAGCCTTGGAAGGGCTGTGACATCACCTGGGGTGGAGTAGCAGACCTGGACTGGGTCGTAGCAGGTTCAGCTGGGCCTGGAGGGTTGTGTAGAAAACCTGTGATCCTCTCCTTTATCACCTGGTACTGTGATTCGGACATGTCCATGAGGGTCTGGTTGACGTAGGTGAGGAAGAGCTTGCGGTTTGAGGATGGTATGTCGGTGTGTACCAGCTGAGAGAGGAGATCTACGCTGCTTTTGATGGTGTCTCTGATCTCCAGCAGGACAGTGTGGCTCTGTCCCTCTGGCCTGGCCTGCTTTCTGTGGAGGTGGAACTGGGTGTGGGTGTGGGTTGGTCTCTAGTGGAATTGCCCTCTCCTTGCTCCCACTGTGTCAGGGGGTCCTCCACTAGCTCCGCCACAGAGAGTGCAGCTGTCGGAGGGGTCTCCGTCATGGGACGCTCCACAGATACCTGCCTGGACACAGGAGCTGACTCTTGGCCAGAAGAGGACTGGCTTTCTGTGGGCTGCCTGAGAGAGAGGGTAGACAGAGGGGCTGCTCCTCAGTGGCGGACCTCACCCTCCAAGAAGCTGCACTTGGCCATCACGTAGGTCTTCCAGTCAGTGAGCTTGACCGCGGCCTGGCCAGACTTCTTGTGGTTTAGCTTCCCGTACTAGGTGTGCATGTGCTTCCACCACCCGAAGAGGACCTCTGAAGTGTAGCCCAGGCTCTCTGCCTTCTCTTTTCAAGCCGCCTTCTTCCTCTTGGTGTCTCAATAGAGCCTGTGTCCCTTCTGCCATAGGTACTCGTTCTTCCTCAGCCATTCCAGCACCTCATCCTCATGTTCCTCTTCGATGGAGTATTGCCTCCTCTCCCGTTCTCATGTATGCCTCTTCCTCCCTCTGGCAGGGCCTTCTGGGCCCTCATGAGAGGGCCTTTGAGGTTTTAGGGGCTGATCCACCACACCACCACCAGCAGCTGCAGCAACAGCAACAGTAGCAGCAAAAGCAGCACCAGCAGCACCAGCAGCACCAGGAGCACCAGCAGCACCAGCAGGACCAGCAGCACCAGCAGGACCAGGATAAGCAGCAGCAGAGTAAGCACCAGCAGCACCAGCCAGACCAGGAGCACTAGCAGCACCAGCAGCAGCAGCAGGACCAGCAGGACCAGGAGCACCAGCAGGTCCAGCAGCACCAGCAGGACCAGGAGCAGCACCAGCAGAGTAAGCCCCAGCAGAAGCACCAGCACCAGGAGCAGCGCCAGCAGAGTAAGCCCCAGCAGAAGCACCAGCACCAGGAGAAGCCCCAGCAGAAGCCCCAGCAACAGCAGAGTCAGCCCGAGCAGCAGAAGCCCAAGCAGAAACAGAGTCAGGGCCAGGAGGTGGGATGGTGGCCCTGTCGTTCTTGCCAGGGCTGGCAGAAGATGGCACCAGCTTCCTCTTCTTCCCCATGGTTGTTGGCTGGAGATGTGTCTGGCAGCAGGTCTTTCCTCTGAATGGTGACCTGCTTGCGAGCTTCATCCTTTTATATCCGTGGGGCTGATGTAATGCATCCTCCCCACATGCGCAGTGAATGCTTTGCATCCACTAGGCATCCGCTAGGCATCTGCTAGGCATCTGTGATGAATCCGCTGTATCCGCTCTGCATCCGCTCTGCATCCGCTCCTTCCGCTGCATGTCCGCTTCGCTGTGCTCCCCCGGAAGCCCTGCGGATGTGCCATCTGCTTCCATCCGCTTCCATCCGCTAGGCTTCCGTGGAGCATCCGCTTAACATCCTGGCTACATTCTCTCCCCGTCCGTTCCTTTCCGTTGTTGTCCGCTCTGTTTATGAAAAATTTGGGGCACTTTTGAGAGTGGATAACAACGGATGGAAAATTTTCTCATCCACGGTGTCCTTTTTACATACTTTTTGCATCCGTCGGCCTATGTGACAGGCCCTTTAGTTGTATGTCCTTCTTTCCATTTTTTGTACTAATCCTTTTTTTCTTTCAATTTGCCAGAGAGATCTTTGTGCAGCCATGCTGGTTTCTTCTTGGATTTCTTGTTTTTCTTTCTCAGTTGTATTGTGCTGGTCTGGGCTTCTATGATCATACTTTTTAGAGTTTCCCAAGATTCTTGTTTTCCCCTTTAGGATTTTCATCCCTGGAATCTTTCACAAGTTCTCTCTGAGTTTACTGAAATCAGCTCTTTTAAAATCCAAGACTCTGGTGTCATTATGTTCTATTGCTTGTGTTTGTGTTTTGTTGAATTCTAGTATGGCATGGTCACTCTCAGCCAAGGTTCCTGCAGTTTTAACTCCCTCAATCATTTCTTCTCTGTTTGTAAAAATTAAGTCCAGTATGGCTCTCCCTCTAGTTTTATCATCTACCTTTTGGACAACAAAGTTGTCAGCTAAGTTGGTTAGGAACTTATTTGATTTCTCACTCGGTGCAGAATTAGTTTTCCAGCTGATATCAGGATAATTGAAATATCCCATGACTACTGTTGTGTGTTTCCTGCATATGTTTGTTAGTTGGCTGACAAAAAGGACATCTGTATTTTCTGCTTGATTAGGTGGCCTATACTGTACACCTATGGCCATGTCATTCTTTTTTTATTTTATAATGACCCATATGCATTCTAGGAGGTTTTCATCTTTGGTTTCATGCATTTCTGTAGTAATATAGTGGTCCTTTACATACAGTGCAACTCCACCTCCTCTTTTTGGGGTCTGTTTTTTTTTTTTTTTGAATAGTTTGTTTCCTTCTACCAGTATGTTCCAGTCCCACCAAGTTTCTGATACTCCAATTATATCATATTTACCTTCATGTATTCATAGTTTGAGTTCACCCAGTTTGTTCCCCAGACTTTGTGCATTTGTATATAGGCACTTGAGATCTTTATGTCTGTGTTTACTGTTTACATAACCTGTATTGTGTCTGTCTGTCCCTATTTTCTTGTCACCTGTTTGATTAGTGCACATAGTATGGCACTCACGATTAAATGCTTGGTTTTGATTGGCATCAAGGTTGATAATCCTACCTGCACAAACATCTATTTTGCACGCACTGGTGTCCTTATTAGTTTTAGGTTGCTGGGGACAGAAATGTTCTGAATCCATTAATTCCCTGTCCCCGCTGTTCAGTTTAAATGTTTATCCATGAAATCTGTAAATTTAATGGCAAGTAACTCAGTCCCTTTCCTTGATGGATGCAAATTTAATTATTTATATAATTATATTTAATTATTAAGTCAATATATTATATTGAAATGCATGACTTCAGGCCCACTATTAAAACTGAAGTACTGTTATTCTTGGAACTTTAAGCTTTTTAACGTATACAAAAACAGCTACATTGGAATCTAGTCTAGATTATACTCACTCACCAATTCAATACTCAATTGCATCTACTTTCTGCACACAGTGATGTAGAACTGACCCTTTTCTTGCCACTACTGTCACTTTTAAAAAAATATTCTTATATCATCTATTTTGGCCACAAATGAGAAAATCGTATCCTTCAGAAACTACTATTCCCTTTCTGTATTTTAAATTATGTAGTAATCTTTTCTGATGCAATTAAATCTCTTTTGCCTCCTGAGGGAAACATGACAGCTTTCTGGATATCTAGAAGCAGAGTTTACAAGGGAATCACAGGAGACAATGACACAATACAATTTTCTCAGGAAAAAAGATCTGGTAAAAAAAAAATGGCCTTGTACAGCTACAAAACACATGGTATTCTTGTTTTCCACCTCCATGAAGAATGTTAGATCATTTTGCAGAATCTGTTAAATATATATTTGCCTGCACATTGAGAGAACATTGAAGTGTCCACCCAATTTGGCACACTGTAAGCCTTCACTTCTATTAATAATAAAAGTTGAAGTGAGAAAAACAGTAAGTGACTTGTGATGAGCAGTTGGATGGAAACAGAACAATCCAAAAAATTGTATTTACTCGGTGTTCATCTTAGAGTTCATAAATACCAGTATGTCACTGACATCTTCAAGAAATAATTAATACAAATCATGTATAAATTAATTAAAATTTAATTAAAATAATATATTAATTAATAAAAATCATGAGTCCAGAATATATAAATATGTATATATTTTTATGTATATTGACAATATATATACATATATGTACAATATATGTATAAGCCACCATCAAAATCACATCTTTAAGACAAATTAAAATTTTATTTATTTACCTTCCTCTTTGAGGGAAATGGTGATACAGAAACATGAAAAATAAATTAATAAAACAAATACATAAGAAAACCAGATAACTATTGGGGAACCAAGAAAATGACATAAATAATAAATCAATATGGATCAACCAGATCACGAAGGACAAATCACTAAAGAAGGTAAAAAATGAACAGTCCACCCACATTTAAGCCCATGTCACACTGCACCAATGAATGCAAAGAGGATGTAAAATGGACAAAAAAGCTTGCCATCCGTTGGAAAACGTGATGTATCCATTGTGTACTCACTGCGTACGTCTTTCATACGCTCTATCAGTAAAACATCCATCTACTGCTATTTCATCCGCTCAAAAAGTTTTGAGCTGCACAAAACATTTTGAGTGGATGAACTTTCAGCCACGTACGATCTATATCTGCGACACATACGGCCAACAAAAGTTCTACGTCCGTTGTCATCCGTTACACGTCCGATGTATCCTCTGGGCATCCTTTGGGCATCCGCGCAACTCTCATCCACTCCAGCGGAAAGCGGAAAGAGGGAGGAAGCGAAAGGTACACGGAACGTCCACACAGCGTTAGTAGCACGGAAATAGAAAGGATGTAAGCAGATGCATCTCATATATAAAGCATTAAAATGGACAAAACGTTCGTATATGGGACGTATCTCGGATATTTAGGATGTCTGGAGGATGTCTAGAGTACGTGGAAGGACACCTAGTGGAAAACCGACATTTCCTATAAAAAGGGGGAAGAAATCACCTGGATCTCACTTTCGGTCCAGCAGCCCTGTTGTGCAGACCTCTTCAGCCTTGCTCTTGCTCTTCCACATCATCCATTGATCTCCACCATGGATCATCGCACACTCCTTTTGGTAGCCGCCATCATTCAACACCAGAACCAAGCCCTGTAAAGGCTGTTTCACCTTTTCTACTCAAGGAGAAGCAGACATCCAAGAGCTGTCTGGGTCCGAAAATGGATCGGGAGAAGAGTGGAGTTTGGACTCTATGACAAACTGATGGTGGAGCTAAGGAATGAAGACCTTTGTGCATTCCAGCACTTCATGAGGATGCCACCAGCCATGTTGGATGAAGTTGTGGAACGGCTGAGACCCAGGTTGACCAAGCCAAGCACCAACTTCCTTCCCAGCCTGGACCCTGGACTGAAGGTGACACTGAATCTGCGCCACCTGGCCTCTGGGACCTCATACAGAAATATGCAGTATGCCTGGAGGGTGCCACATAACACCATCAACATTGTGGTCAGAGAGGTGGTGCAGGCCATCATTGAAGAATACGTGGAGGAGCTCCTCCAGTCCCCACCACTGAAGAAGGCTGGAGGAAAGTTGCAGAGCAGTGGTATCAGAGGTGAAACTTTCCCCACACTGTTGGAGCCATAGATGGGAAGCACGTGGCCTGCAAAGCTCCACCCAACTCAGGGTCCAATTATCACAACTACAAGGGCTTCTTCAGCATCATCCTCTTTGCCATGGTTGATGCTGATTACAAGTTCATGTACATCGATGCTTCAGGCAACGGGTCATCTTCAGATAGCCAGGTATACAACACCAGTGACCTCAATGGTGGGCTGGAACACAACCTCATCATGGGTTTCCCAGATCCAGACCCCCTACCCAACGACACACAAGATGTGCCCTACTTCATCATGGGTGATGATGCCTTCTCCTTCAGAACCTACCTCATGAAGCCCTACACCTCAAGATGCCTCACCCATGAAGAGAGAATCTTCAACTACAGGCTGTCCAGGGCAAGGCGGTTGGTGGAGAATGCCTTTGACATCCTGGCCAACAGGTTCCAGGTACTTCTCACCACCATGCAGCATCATCCAGGGACTGTGAGGAGCATCGTGGAAGCTTGCTGCATCCTGCACAATCTCATGCGCACCCGCTACCCAGTGTTGCAGAACAGGCTTGTGGACCTCCAACAAGGGAATGGGGACATGGAGCCTGGTGAATGGAGGCAAGGGCAAAACCTGATAGACACTGTGGATGTGCAAGGCCGCAGCAGAACTTCACGTGAACGGAAGAAGCAGCGCAACCTCCTGAAACACTGGTGCAACTCCCCAGCAGGAGCAGTGGAGTGGTAAGACAGGATGGTAGATGCTTAATGGATGCTTCCTTCAGCCTGTCTCATCACACTGATGAGATTGTGCCATGTATGTTGAGTGGCCTTACAATGAATAGGGCATTAATAAAGAGTTTTACTCATGTTGAAATGAGTTGATCAATGATTACATTGTTACTGATAATAAAGGAACATATGTGTGGCAGCTGGGAGGGTGGACCATACAGTCCCACTGTGCTTGCACTAGAGGTTTATCTATCCCACAACTATCCTTACCCATCCTACAGCTATCCATCCCACAGCTATCCTTACCAATCCCATAAGCATGCAAAAGCTTAACCCTTTTTTGAAATTTTTCACCAACACTTTATTAAATAAAAAAAAAATGAACTAAGTGTGTGAAGCAAAGATAACCTTTTTAATAACAAACTGTATGACTTTATTAAAAAGCAAAATGACCCAAGTAAAGTGTCTTAAGCAAAGATAAAGTGAGCAGGTAACCACTCAGTCTCTGCCACTCTTTTCAGTCACTCTGAGGTGTGCCCATGGTCTCAGATATAAAGGGGCCAGGGACTGTGGAGGTGGATGTTGCTGGAGTGCTGGTGTGAGGCGCCATTGGGGTGCCTGGTCCCGAGAGTACAACAGGAGATGGTGTGTGAAGGAAGCTCTCAGAGAGCTGACTCAGTCCCGTGAGGTTGAGAGGCCCTTCCTCGAGGACCTGGGATGTCAGGCCCATGACTGATGACAGATGTTCTGAGGAAGGGTTTGGCTGTAGGGTGGAGGAAGGAGGAGTGTAGTGGGGCTGTCTGGTCTGCAGCTGGGTCAGCTGAGGCGTCTGTGGCGTCTGAGGAACCTGGGTCTGGACTGGGAAGGGCTGCCTCTGCTGTGGGAAGTCCTGGTATTGGGAGGCTTGGTAGGCGAGGGGCTGCTGAAATCCATGGAAGGGCTGTGACATAATCTGGGGTGGAGGAGCAGACCTGGAGTGGGTAGGAGCAGGTTCAGCTGGGCCTGGAGGGTGGTGCAGAAGAGCTGTGATCCTCTCCTTCATCGCCTGGTACTGGGCCTCGGGCATGTCCATAAGGGTCTCTCTCACGTACATGATGAAGGGCTTGCGGTTGGAGGATGGTATATCGAAGTGGACCAGCTGGGACAGGAGATCTGTGCTGGCTTTGATTGTGTCCCTGATCTCCAAGAGGACAGTGTGGCTCTGTCCCTCCGGTCTGCCTCTCTGCCTGCTTTCTGTGGAGGTGGAGCTGGGTGTGGGTGTGGGTTGGTCTCTGGTGGCTGCTTCTTCTTGCTCCATCTGAGACAGGGGATCCTCCACATCCTCTGGCATGGGGAGTGCAGCTGCCAGGGGGGTCTCTGTCGTGGGGCCCTCCAAAGACACCTGCCTGGACACAGGAGCTGACTCTTGGCCAGAAGAGGACTGGCTCTCTATGGGCTGCCTGAGAGTGAGGGTAGACAGAGGGGCTGCTCCTCAGTGGCGGATCTCACCCTCCAAGAAGCTGCACTTGCCCATCACGTAGGTCTCCTGGTCGGTGAGCTTGACCGTGGCCTGGCCAGACTTCTTCAGGTGCAGCTTCCTGTACCAGGTGTGCATATGCTTCCACCACCCCAGGAGGACATCTGAAGTGTAGCCCAGGCTCTCCGCCTTCTCTCTCGAAGCTGCCTGCTTCCGCTTGGTCTCGCGATAGAGCCTGTGGCCCTTTATCCACAGGTACTCGTTCTCCCTCAACCATTCCAGCACCTCCTCCTCATTGTCTTCAGAAATGGAGTACTGTTTCTGTTTTGTTCGGAAAACACACGAGGTAGACTGGGTTCCAACAACAAATACTTTATTCTTTAACTAGTCAGTAAATAGGAACACTTGGCTGAAACCGAGGCCAGCCTTTTATACAGGCTGGCTTGCCTTCTTGCAGCCAATGGCAGTTGCTTAAATTTGCCGCCTTTCAGCAGCTCTTTGGATTGGTTCCTAGTGAACCAATCCAACCCTTAGTTTATTTGACCAATCAGGTTTGCAGATTTGGAGTCACCCACTTTACGTATAGAACACCCCTCCCCTCTTAGTTCAGTCCTACGTGGTGACGTAGTCTCGCAGGTAGGTGGGGCTTTTCTGGACTCGACTTGACTTGCGCGGTTCATTCTTAGTGAAGACTTCGACCGGTTCGGATGGGGCTGCTGTGTCGTCTGTTCTTCTCCCTGGAACTGTCTGGAAGGGTGAGTCAGCCATTTTACCACCGCCTGAGTCTCTTAGGCTGGCAGTTTTGCCGCTCCCTCCCGTTTCCTCCGGGCAGGTCGAGCTGGCCTGGCTGGCCCCTTCCGATGGGCTCTTCACGCAAGTCTCTCCAAACAGTGAGTCTTTTATTTGCTTTTTTTGTTCATGTGTTTCATTGGTTTTATTTTTTAACGGTTCTTTATTTAATTCTTGCGATTCCCCCCCCATCTTAGTTGGCAATTCGTCGGTTTTTTTGACGAATGGTTGTATGTCTGTGGTTCTTTCTATATTTCGGGATCGAAGCTGGTCTATGTGCCGCTTCCATTCCCTGCCATCATCTACTGTTAACCGGGAGGATTTGGGGCCTGTTATTTGGGTAATTTGTCCTGGTAGCCATGCTGGGTCCCCAGTGAAGTTTTTGGCGTAGACTAAATCGCCAATTCCAAATTTTCTAAACCGTGTAGAGGAGTCGGGGGGGGGTTTCTGGCGTGAATTCTGGGTGCAGTCTATCAAGGTGTGACCTTAGTTTTCTCCCCATGAGGAGTTCTGCTGGGGACTTGTTGGTTGTGGTACTGGGTGTTAAGTGCTGGAGTGTGAGCAATCGATTAATTTTTTGCTGTACATCTCCAGTGTCCATTTTTTCTAACCCTTCCTTTGTAAATCAGACCATTCTCTCTGCCCTACCATTTGCAGCCGGATGGGCCCGCGCGGTTAGGGCATGTCTAATACCTAGGGAGGCTAGGTATTGTTCAAAGTGTAGGCTGGTTAGTTGTGGTCCATTATCGGACATGAGGACGTCCAGAATGCCATGGGTGGCAAAAAGGGTGTCCAGTTGTTTTATTACTAATTCAGTTGTTGTTGATGGCATAATTTTTACTTCTAACCAGTTAGAATAGGCATCCACAACAATCAGAAAGGTATGTCCTTTAGTTGGACCAGCGAAATCGATGTGGATTCATGACCAGGGGCCCCGTGGAATTTCCCAATCTCTAATGGGTGCTTTGGGTGGGGATGGTTTAATTTTTTGACATTTGTTACACGAGGTTACCCAGTATTCTATGTCCCTATCAATACCCGGCCACCAGACATAACTTCTAGCAAGGCTTTTCATTTTTACAATCCCCGGGTGACCTTCGTGTAGCATACTAAGTACACTAGGTTGTAGTTTGTTAGGAATAACCACCCGATCACCCCACAGTAAACACCCTTTTTGCATAGAAAGTTCGGTTTGTCTGGTCCGGAAAGGTTTAAAGTTTTCAGTTTTTTGATTTTCCGGCCAGCCTTTACCTACCCAGTTAAGAACACGGGCAGTCAAAGAGTCTTTTGCGGTGGCTCTGGCAACATCATATGCTGATATGGGTAGATCGGGGCAAGTCTCTATTTGTAGTGCTGTCATCGCTGGTGCTGGGTCTTCTTCAGTCGCTGGCAAGGGTGCTCTGCTTAAAGCGTCCGCGTGTGAAATCTGTTTCCCCGGTTGGTGTGTCAGAGTGTATGAGTAGGCTGCTAGGAACTCTGACCATCTCGTCATTCTTGGGGAGAGGATATTTGGTGTAGGTTTGTTTCCCGCCAAAATTCCTATTAGTGGTTTGTGGTCTGTTATAATTTTAAAAGTCCGCCCGTATAGGTACTCGTGGAAGCGTTTCACTCTTGCGACAATTGCTAGTGCCTCTCTGTCCAATTGGCTGTAATTCCGCTCGGTTTTAGATAAAGTCCTCGAATAATATGCGACGGGCGCTTCTCTGCCATCTGGTAGTTGGTGGCTTAGGATGGCACCTACTCCGAATGGGGAGGCATCACAGGTCACTCTTAAGGGCAGTGTGTTGCTAAATTGAATGAGAACGTTTGAGGATGTTAGCAAGCTTTTAATTTTTTGGAAAGCTTGCTTTTCTCTGTAACCCCAAGTCCAAATTGCTTTTTTGTCTAAAAGACGGTGCAATGGTTCTGCTATAGTGGCCTTACTTGGCAGGAATACATTATAGAAGTTAATTGGTCCTAAAAAGGCTTGTAATTCGGTCTTGTTTTTTGGTTCTGGTGCGTTTTTAATTGCTTTAATCTTTTTGTCTGTAGGGTGTATACCCTCTCCGTCTATTAAATAGCCCAGGAATTCGACGCTATTCTTAATTAGGCAACACTTTTCTCTTTTTACTTTGAGGCCAGATTCCCTGAACTTAGTTAGTACTTCTTTGAGTCTGTTTTTTAATTGGGTTTCATCTTTGGCTGAGATCAGGACGTCGTCGAAATATGGTACGACTCCTTGTATGCCATTTAGGAGGCGTTCCATTAGACTCTGGAAGACGCCTGGGGCCACACTCACTCCAAATTGGAGTCGGTGACATTTGAATGCGCCCTTATGTGTGACTATAGTCTGTGCTTCAGCAGTTTCTGGGTCCACTGGGAGCTGTTGATAGGCTTGTGCTAAGTCAAGTTTTGCAAAAACTTTTCCTTTTCCCAGGGAGTGAAGCAAATGCTAGACTACAGGCACCGGGTATGCGCTTGGTTGTAATGCGTGGTTCAGGGTAGCCTTATAGTCACCACACATTCTAACGGACCCGTCGGGTTTGACTGGTGTGACTATAGGTGTTTCCCACTTGGCATGGTCCACAGGTTCTAACACCCCTTGAGCTATTAATTTGTCCAGCTTTTCCTCTATTTTTGCCTTTAGTGCAAAAGGAACTCGCCTGGCTTTTATTCTTCGTGGGGCTATTTGGGGGTTTAGACTGAAAAAAATGGGATTTCCCCGATACTTGCCAAGTGAGCCGTCAAAAACGTCCTGGAATTCTCGAATGAGGTCGTCTTCCCAGCCGGTTGTAGTCACTCGATCAATCCCGGTCATCCCGATGCCCAATGGCATGAACCATTCGATGCCCAGGAGGCTTGGTCTGTCTTGGTCGACTATGGTCAGCGGTAGCACCTTGATGTGTTGTTTGTAGGCGATTCGGAATTGTCCCATGCCGACTACAGGGATTTGGTTTCCCTGATAGTCCTTGAGATTTAGGTGCTGCTTCTTTAATTCTTTGGGTTTGATACCTGGGACTAGCTGTCTTATTATGTCCCATGATACCATGGAGAGGAAGGACCCCAAGTCCACTTCCATCTTGCAGTGTTTTCCTTCGATTTTTACATTGACTTTAATTTTCTTCCCACTTTCCGTCTGAGCGCTCTTTATAATGACAGTTTGGTGTGTATTGGCTCGCTTCTCTTGTTGCCACTTTCTCTCAGCTCGTTTAGGCTCAGCTCGTGTTGGGGAATTTCTGCGTCTCGTTGGGCTGTTGCATTTTTTGTTCCTGCAGACTTTCTTGATGTGCCCTCATTTCTTGCAATGCCGGCAGATGGCATCGAGAAATCTTCATTCAGCTCGGGGATGGTTTCCTCCACAGCCAGCGCACTCCTGCCAATTCCTTCTTTCGCGCTCTTTTCTGTTCATGAGCAAACGGTGGACTTCGTCGTTTTCTTCGCTCGATTCAGTTGTTTCGCCCGACTCTTCGTAGTGGGTTGTGGTGGCAGGCTGCTTTCTGTCTTTGGTTGGTGTTTCTTCGCTGTGTGTGTTCATCTTTTTCATGGCTACGGCAGATTTTTTCGTGGCTTCAGCGGCTGTGGCTTCCGCGATGGCTTCGGTTACAGTGATGTTGGGCTTGTTGAGTAATTTACTCTGTGTGGTCGAGTCTCTCAGACCCAACACCACGTGATCCCTCATTGCTTCGTCAATGTTCAAAAAATCACACTCACCCCCTAGTTGTCTAAGGGCAGCAATGAAATCGGTGACGGTCTCTCCCTCTCTCTGGTCTCTGCGGTAAAATTCGTGTCGCTTTATTAAGTTTGACACCATCGGAGCGTAGTGTGCTTTGAGGATTCTTTGCAATTCTGTCCACGTTAGTTGTTTAACGTCTCGGGGCTTCGCAAGGGCCTTTGCCATCTTGAAAACCGTTGGCCCACAGTGAGTCAGGAACACAGCTCTCTTGCGTTGCTCTGAAATGTCTTCCATTTCATTGCTCTCCAAATACATTTGGAAGCGATCTGCATAGGAATCCCAATCCTCTTCGTTGGGATTGAAGGGTGCGGGCGGTGCGTTGTTTCCAGGCATCTTGGTTGTCATCTGGACTTCTTATCACCGCGTGCAGGTTTTTTCGTTTAGGACGATCCCACCTTCGTCGCCAGTGTTTTGTTCGGAAAACACACGAGGTAGACCGGGTTCCAACAATAATACTTTATTCTTTAACTAGTCACTAAATAGGAACACTTGGCTGAAACCGAGGCCAGCCTTTTATACAGGCTGGCTTGCCTGCTTGCAGCCAATGGCAGTTGCTTAAATTTGCCGCCTTTCAGCAGCTCTTTGGATTGGTTCCTAGTGAACCAATCCAATCCTTAGTTTATTTGACCAATCAGGTTTACAGATTTGGAGTCACCCACTTTACATATAGAACAATTTCCTCTCCCCCTTTTCCTTGCCTTGCCTCTTCCTCCCTCTGGCAGGGGCTTCAGGGCCTTCAGCAGCAGGGCTTTGAGGGCCTTGGGACTGGTCCACCACAGCAGCAGTAGCAGGAGAAGCAGCAGCAGCAGCACCAGCAGGAGAAGCACCAGCAACACCAGGAGCACCAGGAACACCACCACCAGCAGCAGAAGCACCAGCAGCTTCAGAGTCAGTGCCAGGGGGTGGGATGGTGGTTCTGTCCTTCTTGCCAGGGCTGGCAGGAGTAGGCACAGGCTTCCACTTCTTCCCCATGTTGTTCTCTCAAGATTTCTCTGGCAGCAGGTCTTTCCTCTGAATGGTGACTTGCTTGTGAGCTGCCTCCTTTTATATCCATGGAGCTTACGCAATTCATCCTCCCCGCGTGCGCAGTGAATGCTTTGCATCTGCTACGCATCTGCTATGCCTCCTATAGGCATCCGTGATGCATCTGCATCATCCGCTACACATCCGCTCCTTCCGCTATGCGTCCACTTCGCTGTTCTCCCCCGGAAGCCCTGCGGATGTTTCATCTGCTTCCATCTGCTTCCATTCTCTAGGCTTCCTATGAACATCCGCTTTACATCCCCGCTACACCCTCCCCACGTCCGTTCCTTTCCATTGTTGTCCGCTCTATTTATGCAAATTTGGGGCACTTTTGAGAGCGGATAACAACAGATGGAATATTTGCTCATCCGCTGTGTCCTTTTTACATACATTTTGCATCCGTCAGCCAGTGTGACCTAGCCTTTACTGTATATGCATGCTCAAAAATACAGAAGCCCAACATACTACTTCATCCAATTGTATCAATACCAGGGATTACAACATACAACATACACAAGAAACTCACCAAAAATGTGCGCCTCTAATATATGGGAGCAAATACTCTTATCAATTCACCACTACAATGCTTTCAGAAAATCAAAAATCTAAGAATAATAAAGAGTGAAATTGTGGTTTCATTTAATGTCATAGCAATTTTTATACCCATATTGCAGATCCAGGACTAGCAAACAAATCCATTACAGCATGATTGCATTACATACTAATCAAAATACACTAAGGCTGAATCACCAGACCATTGTCCTTTGTCTTATTATTTACTTTAAGCTCATTGGACAATTTACCAACAAATCAGAGTAATTTCCATTGAATCCAGTTCTGGAGACAATTGCATGTGTCTAATCATTGTGTGATTGTGTGTCTAATTCTTGTTTGTTTAAAATATTTGGCTAAATAAAATATTCAAGCAATTCAATCAATCAAATAACTACTGTCAGAATTCATAGCTGACAATGTGATGCAACATCTAGAACCATAGCATTTTCACACATATAATCCAAGATGTAAAAAGCCCTTTGTCACAATAAAGAAGAGACAATTAAATTGTATGCATATAAAATAATATATTTTTAAAGAAACAAAATGTATAAAAAAATAAAAAAAAATCCTATACTATCCTTCTTAGATATGTTCATGAGCAGAAGAAATTATAAAAAAAATAAGAAAACCAAGTTTATTGAAAGCAAACTCATGCTAACCAATTGTTCCATCAGAAGAAACAAAAAACAAACCATGTAAGGATTGTTAACAACTTATTTTCATCCATCACCATGGGAGGAAATACCTTCAGAACATTGATGATACTGAACTTTATTTGCCATGCCAGGTCACAAGTGTTGCTGTTGCTGTCTTTTCATAGTGCTATGGGGATCTGGATGTGAGACAACAGACTTTGGCTGAACCCTGGTAAAACTGAGTGGCTATGAATATATGGGACTTTAGGGACTAGGAATTTAATATCTCTAAGTCTGGGTAGGATAGTACTTGCACATTATCCAGAGTATGGGGGCAAATTACAGTAGTTCCACACTCAGAAGCTTAAGCCCCTGTCACACTGCACCAACGGATGCAAAGAGGATGTAAAACAGACAAAAAAGCTTGCCATCCGTTGGTTAATGCGATGTACTCACTGCCTCCGTTTTGCTTCCTCTCTATCCGTCCAGCATCCGTCTATTGACATTTCATCCGCTCAGAAATTTTTGAGCTGCCCAAAACTTTTGCGCAGAAAATGTATCCAATTCGTCCATTATGCATCCGCCACGCATCCGCTATATCCGCTAGGCATCCGCTGCGCATCCGCGCAACTCGCATCCGCTCGGACATAGGGAGGAAGCAGAACAGACGCGGAACGGATGCATAACAGATGCAGACTGGATGCAGCACAGAAACAAAGCGTTTAAAACGAAAAAAACGTTCGCAGAGGGGACCTATCTCGGATGTTAAGGATGTCTACAGGATGCCTAGAGGATGCCTAGAGGATGCAAAGGGACACCTATACTCCCTATAAAAAGGGGGAGCAACACATCTGGATCTCACTTTCAGAACAGCAGCCCTGCGGTGTGGATCTCTGCAGCCTTCATCTGCCTTTTCCTCTTCCACAGCATCCAGTCATGTCCACCGTGGATTGTAATACGGTCCTTTTGGCAGCCACCACCCTTCTGCAACAGTGCGAAGCCATCTACAGGCTCTGTGAACTCTACCACGGGAAGAAAAAGGGGCGGCCAAGAAGCGTCTGGGTACGAAGATGGTTCACCAGAAGAGCAGAGGATGGACTGTACAACAAGCTGATGGTGGAGCTCAGGAGCGAAGACACTCGGGCATTCCAGAACTTCATGAGGATGCCTCCAGCCATGTTTGACGAACTTGTGCAGCGCCTGACACCCAGGTTGACCAAGACAAACACCAACTTCCAGCCCAGCCTGGAACCTGGGCTCAAGGTGGCACTGACTCTGCGCCACCTGGCCTCAGGGACCACCTACAGGAGCATGCAGTACTGCTGGAGGGTGCCATCCAACACCATCAGCATTGTGGTCAGAGAAGTGGTGCAGGCCATCTTCGAAGAATACAAGGAGGAGCTCCTCCAGTGCCCCTCCACTGAAAAAGGATGGAAGAAAGTTGCAGAGCAGTGGTATCAGAGGTGGAACTTCCCACACACCGTTGGAGCCATCGATGGCAAGCACGTGGCCTGCAAAGTGCCAGCCAAGTCGGGGTCCACTTATTTCAACTACAAGGTCTGGGTAGCATCATCCTCTTCGCCATGGTCGATGCTGACTACAAGTTCATGTACATTGATGCTTCAGGCAACGGCTCATCTTCAGATGCCCAGGTATACAACACTAGTCACCTCAAGGAGGAGCTGGAACGCAACCTCATCGTGAGCTTCCCAGATCCAGACCCCCTGCCCAATGACACACAAGATGTGACCTACTTCATCATGGGGGATGACGCCTTCTCCCTCACAACCTACTTCATAAAGCCCTACATCTCCAAATACCTCACCCGTGAAGAGAGGATCTTCAACTACAGGCTGTCCAGGGCAAGGCGGGTGGTGGAGAATGCCTTTGGCATCCTGGCCAACAGGTTCCAGGTACTTCTCACCACCATGCAGCATCACCCACAGACCGTGAGGAGGATCATGGAAGCTTGCTGCATCCTGCACAATCTCATGCGCACCCACTACCCAATGTTTATGTTGACATGTGTGGATGATTGATTATATTGTTATTGACAATAAAGGGCCATAGGTGTGGCACCTGGGAGGGTGGACCATACAGTCCCACTATGCTTGCACTGGAGGTTTATCTATCCCACAGCTATTACCCATCCCAAAGGTAGACCTGCCCATCCCACAGGTATCCCTGCCCATCCCACAGCTATCTCAACCCAACCCACTGCTATCTTAACCCATCCCACAAGCATGCAAAGGCTTAAACCATTTCTAAAAGTTTCCAGCAAGACTTTATTAAAAAAAAGAAATGAAGCAAGTGTGTGAATCGAAAATAGACTTTATTAACAACAAACTATAAGACAAAAATGAGTCTCTGGCACTCCTCTTGGTCGCTCAGTCTCAGGGGTGAAGGGTCCAGGTGCTGTGGAGGTGGCTGGTGCTGGAGTGCTTGTCATCAGCTCCTCCAGAAGCAGAAGCAGCAGAAGCCCCAGCCCCAGAAGAGCGAGCCCGTGCTGCAGAAGCCCCAGTAGAACCAGAGTGAGAGCCAGGGGGCGGGATGGTAGCCCTGTCCCTCTTGCCAGGGCTGGCAGCAGATGGCTGAGGCTTGCTGTGCTTCAGCATGGTTGTGGGGTTGCTGGCTGGCAGGGAGGCTGGCAGGAACCAAGGCTGGCAGGAAGGCTTGCAGGGAGGCAGGCACCAAGGCTGGCAGGAAGGCTGGCAGGCAGGCAGGCACCAAGGCTGGCAGGAAGGCTGGCAGGCAGGCTGTCAGGGAGGCAGGCACCAAGGCTGGAAGGGAGGCAGGCACCAAGGCTGGCAGGAAGGCTGGCAGGGAGGCAGGCACCAAGGCTGGCAGGAAGGCTGGCAGGCAGGCAGGCACCAAGGCTGGCAGGCAAACATGAACCAAAGCTGGTAGGAAGGCAGGCAGCAAGGCTTGCAGGCAAACTGGCTGGCAGCAAGTCTAGCAGGCAGCCAGCAAGGCTGGCAGGGAGGCTGGCAGCAAGTCTGGCAGGCAGGCAGACAGCAAGGCTGGCAGGGAGGCTGGCAGGGAGGCTGGCACCAAGGCTGGCAGGAAGGCTGGCAGGGAGGCAGGCACCAAGACTTGCAGGCAGGCATGCAGGCAGGGCAGGGAAGGCTGTCAATCCATCCGGCAGCAGGTCTTTCCTCTGAATGGTGACCTGCTTCCGAGCTGCTTCCCTTTATATCCGCGGGGCTTACGCAATGCATCCTCCCCGCATGCGCAATTAATGCTCAGCATCCATTAGGCTTCCGCTCTGCATCCGCTAGGCTTCCGCTCTGCATCCGCTTCATCCGCTGTGGATCCACTGTGCATCCGCTGTATCCGTTCCGCGTCTGCTTTGCTGAGGTCCCCCAGAAGCCTAGCGGATGTGCCATCCGCTCCCATCTGCTTCCATCCGCTGGGCTTCCGTTCCGCATCCGCTTTCCATCCGCTCTGCATCCTCTCCCCGTCTGTTATCCGCTCTGGTTATGCAAATTTTTGGCCCTTTTGAGAGCGGATAACAACGGATGGAACATTTTGCTCGTCCGTTGTGTCCGTTTTGCATCCGTTAGGCAGTGTTTCATGGCCTTTAATGAAATTCTGCAGACAATCTGGAACTTTTCCCACCACTAATGTCACCTCACATTTGGATGTCGCATTTGGTCTAGTATTAGTCAAATTCATACTGTTGCTCAGAGAACCATTCCTCCCTACCTGCACAAAATGGGTACCTGTTCATCTATTTGAATATAACAAGGGGTGAGATTCTGCCAGTTCAGACTGGTTTGATGGAATCCCTAGTTCTGAAGATCAGTTGGGAGTGAACCAGTTCTTTTTGAGGATCATGTGGGCCCGCCCACCTGCCTACCCCTGCACTGTATTGCCCTATACCTGTACTGCCCTGTATCTGTGTTGCCCTGTATCTATGATGTACTGTACCTGCTATGTATTGTATCTGTGCTATACTGACCTTTATTGTCCCAGCTGATTGGTGCAGAGGAGCGGATTGCCACACCTCAGTTGTGTTATTCCCCTGAAGTAACATAGCATATAAGGATTTTGCATTGCTGTTCGTGTGTGTGGGTGTGTGTGCGAAGCACACGTGCATGCACGATCACTGAACTGGTTGTTATACCAGCAGCATCCCATTCCTGAATGCAATATGCTTTCAAGTTAAACAGGTTAACAAGTACATAGTAGAAAATGGGATTCCAATTGTTTGGCAGGCCACTGTCACAGTACCTATCTAGAAAGACAAAATCAGCATTACTGCCTGCACCAATTTCCAATTGATTTCCTTTTTCACACAATGAAACTCTCTAGTCTCTGTTGTTCTAATATGAAAAACTGAAGCAGAATAACTCCAATAACTGATGAGGCTCTGGAATTTAAAATGTAAAATTATTGTGATACTTACCATTTCATTGTATGTGGTTTAATCTGACAGAAAGTTGGAGAAGCTTCAGACATCTGTAATGATTAAAGGACTGGTAAAGGGTTGAAGGAAAATAGAGAGAATCGATTACATATTGTTTGGCTTGGAGAACAAAATGTCAGATATGGAAATTTTCTTGGAGCATTTTAGAGAGTTATGAATACCTAAGAGCAAAAAGTGATCCTATGGAGGAAGATCATATGATGGTGTGATCAAAGGAAATATTGTAAAGAATTACAATATGTGAGAAATTGTTTCATTTTAGTGAGGAGGTGGAAGCTCCACTGATATTTTAAGATTAGGTAAAGCATGATGTTTTTCTAAATTACCAAAATAACAAAATATGACTAAAATATTTTCAATTATTTTGAAAATTCTGATGAGCAGTACAAGAAAATATTTAATAACCCATTATACAGCCAGTTCATGCTGATACAGAAATCTCTCATTAGTATCATTACTTGAATAATCATGCTTTTGACCTACCTATCTCACTTGTCCTTTAAAATTTCTTTTAAGATTTCTAGGAGAATCATCAAAAAGAAACAGATAGAGTACATGTTATCATGGTTATTGCCCTAACTGACTTGTGAAACTGACTCAATAAAGCACTCACAAAGGAAGAGTTTGTATGTATGCATGTATGTATGTATGTATGTATGTATGTATGTATGTATGTATGTTTATATGTATGTATTTCACTGATAGAAGTGATTTTACAATAATATCATCAGCTTTCAAAATTAATTGAGAATTATTTGTATTCCCCAATGTAAATTTAATATCCCTTTCCCACCCCATATTATTCAATTTCCCCATATGGTAATTGAGTTGTTGCTTGTGTGATCAGAGCCTATTTGGTTCACATTGGAAATTTGATATTCAAAGATGATATGATTTGTTTGAAGGCTGTGATCTGAAATTAAGCTGATTCAATTCAAACTGTGTGATAATTTAATTTGAAAAAATATTGATCTATCAATTATCATGAAGAAAGATCATAATCCTTGTTGCCTGATTTACTTTTTTTTTTTTTTGCAAAATGGAATAAAAATAGAAGAAGCAGTCAGTTCATTAGAGATATCAAACCTGTCAAGTTGTAGATAGATATTTTCAAGGTTTGACTGCAACACATTTTTGAAATATCCTATATTTTAAGGCATAGGTAACAAGAATGTGGAAAGAATAATGCAGCAGTGTCTGAATTATTCTGCAATCAAACTTTCAGAAATTGTTTTAACAGTGTGCTATTTTTAAACTTGTTTTAATGATATGTCAGAAAATGATAATTGATGTTTCTCTGCAAAATTTTGAAATTTACTAGAAATATTGGTATAGCTGGTTAGTAAGCTTGTTTCTTATTAATTGGTAGAGTAGCATGGTTGTGTTAAGACTGTGGATTGTTGAACATCCTCAGGTCTTGCCTCTCTATTCTTCTCTTCTGTTCCTACTGTCTCTTCTCCTTTTCCCCTTTCCTGTCCCAATCTTCCTTCTTCAATTTTTTTCTCTGGTCATGTACAAAGTTGGCAATTCATCACAACTCAGGAATTTTCAATAATAATAAATTAGATTCTATAGTTTGGAAGTGATATCACTTGCCAACTGGTGCTAGGATATTCTGATCTTTTTTTACTGTGCATATTTAGGTGTTCATAACAAGACCAGTTTGTGGTCTTTTTAAACAATTTCAGAAGCTTATACTTCTTGAAAAGTTGTAACATATATCCTAAGAATGGTTACAACTCTCTGTTATAGATTGTAGAGTCCTAATGACTGCATGAAGGTCCAGTTGGGAAAAAAGGATATGCTTCTTTCAGATTATGAGATCGAATGGTGAGAAGAGTGTGAGTGAAGACATATTTAAATTGTCCTTGGGCTGAGCTGGGCATACGGTTTAGAAGAAGGTGCCATGATTTTGCCTCTAGTTTCCCCATCTGGGTCATTTGGTTCCAAATGGACAGGGTTCTGTTTGTATTGACTTGTCTGCAGTCCATACTACCAGGGCAAGAGGTAGCAGTGTAGTGGGGTCCTTTCTAGGAGTTGTGGTTGCTGGATCATAAAGTTCTGCCCTGCAATTCCAATATGGGAGATGAGGAGGTTAATTTTTGCCCTATGGTTTTTAGTATTCTAGTCAAAAGTATATTTGTTACATCAGATTAGGTTACCAACTTTGTCCCTGAGTTTTATCAATTTCTTACATATTTGCTGGGCATGATCCGTTTTCATGCCTGGATGGATAGGAAGTTTTTTGCCATCCTATGCATCAAGTAACATTCCCAACAAACCAGCTGCAAAACTTCTGATATGGAATTTTTCATTTTCTCCTTATCTGACATGTGTCCCTGTTTCTTTGGGTTATTGCATACACCTAGGAAGACTACCTAAATGGAATAAGCAACTTCCCTATCTTTATCCAGATTGGGTTTCAAATGCTCTTTTTGGAGCAGTATGGTCGCTTCCTTCACACTTTCAATTTTCAGTAACTGAGCATTCAGAGGAAAACTCCCAAAATGGAGGATAGGTACCCACTTTTTTTGGATTTAATCAATTACTAGGCCATCAATTGCTTGGATGGGAGCTCATTTATTAAAATTCTTGCAGCCTCTATGACTTGTGCAACCCTGTCAATCTACCCTGCTTTCCAATATCTCCCAGTCATGACTTGATTCATGGTTTTGGCATGGCTGAGAATGACATGGGATACAGGTCCTGGTCAGCAGGAAGAATTAAAAAAAAGAGAGACATACGTACATGGTTAGTTGTTGGGCAGAAGACATGATTTTTTTTGAGATACTTATCAACTAAGTTCAAGCAGACATTTATCCAAAAACCAAGACATCATTTACTACTTGTGCCAAAAGGGGACAGAGTTTTAGGACAATACCATCCAGAAAAATTGGTCTGCTGGTAGCTGAGTGAAGTTTTATCTGGTTTGCATGCACTGGCCAGCTTAATATCAGAGTCCCATCATTGTTGCCAATTATCAGAAGAAATTTCTGGTTTCAAGTGCCAGTTGCATCACAAAGAAGCACACTAGAAAACTGCTTGAAGTGAGAATGTTTTTTTGACAGCGTAATGTATGACACAGCTCTTGAGGATGGTCACAGGCAAAAAAAGGCTAAATATACTAGTATTTATAGTAAAGTTTTGGTGTTTGAAAAATATGCAGATGTGTTGACTACAGTGTTCATTCTAGGTGATGTGTAAAATTCAGCAGAGAAGAGGTGATACCTTTCACAATCTTTATCAAAATGTTTGATTTTCTGCTTTTGTTTTTCCTGTTTTGTGTATGTAAGAAATTTTAAATGTCTAGGGGCTTTCTTTCTTGATTTAAATCAAAGTACTAGATTTAAGTATTTTGTCAGTTTCATCCTGCACTTCATTCTCAGTGGGTCTACTAGAAGGTCAGGGGAGATTGTTTGCATGTGGAATGGATGGTGAAGGGAAGTATGTATGGTATTTTCCTTTTTTCCTGCTCATGTATTTCCACCAAATAAAAATATACATTATCAAATTCCTGAGAAATGTTATTATTTTCCAAAAGTCTGTTATACTTTAAAAGTATAGTCTGTTATACTTTACTCAATCAGAATAGAGATAGAAGGAACTGTAGAAGTCTTCCAGTCCAACCTCCTACTCAAGCAGGAGACCCTATGCCATTTCAGACAAGTGACTGTCCAGTCTCTTCTTAAAACCTCCAGTGATGAAGCATCTACAACTTCTGACAGCTAGCTGTTCCACTGGTTAATTGTTCTTATTGTTAGGAAGTTTCTCCTTAATTCCAGGTTGCTTCTCTCCTTGATTAGTTTCCACCCATTGTTTCTTGTCCTGCCTACAGATGCTTTGGTAAACAAGACAACCCCCTCCTCCTTGTGGAAACCTCTCAAATTCTGGAATACTGCTCTCCTGTCACCTCTAGTCTGTCAGAGTATATTCATTAATTTGCAGAGACATGGTTAACAAAGTCAGTAAGTGAGTAAGCATGTGGGTTCTGCTATTTACTAAAGAGTAAAATAGAGGTGCTACATAAATTTAAGCAATGGGTAAGCTTTGTAGAAAGAAGGTATGTCCACTGCAAACTGACAGAGGTTCAGAATTCACGCCAGCAAGTTTTCAACAGTGGTTGGGACAGTTAGGAATAAAACAGAGATGTACAAATCCTTACCCAGCAGCTGAGAATGGTGTTGCTGAGAGACAGAATGGAGTCTTACAAACCATGAAGGACTCTTGGTTTGCAAGAGGATGTAAGACTACTAGAAGATTCTGGTCTGAGCAGGTCATATTGGCGTGAAGCCATGTTGACTGCTAATTGTTAAGCCCATGTCACACTGCCCAACGGATGCAAAAAGGACACAGCGGATGAGCAAAATGTTCCATCCGTTGTTATCCGCTCTCAAAAGGGGCAAAAATTTGCATAACCAGAGCGGATAACACGGACGTGGGGAGGACGCAGGGCGGATGCAAAGTGGATGCAGAATGGAAGCCCAGCGGATGGAAGCGGATGGGAGCAGATGGCACATACGCAGGGCTTCCGGGGGGCCTCAGCAAAGCAGACGCAAAATGGTTACAGCGGATGCACAGTGGACGCGGAATGGATGAAGCGGATGCACAGCGGAAGCCTAGCGGATGCCTGGCGTTAATTGCGCATGCGGGGAGGATGCATTGCGTCAGCCCCGTGGATATAACGGAAGCAGCTTGGAAGCAGGTCGCCATTCAGAGGAAAGACCTGCTGCCAGACGGATTGACTGCCTTGCCTGCCCTGCCTGCATGTCTGCCTGCAAGTCTTGCTGCCAGCCTCCCTGCCAGCCTCCCTGCCAGCCTTGGTTCCTGCCAGCCTCCCTGCCAGCCAGGAACCCCACAACCATGCGAAAGCACAGCAAGCCTCAGCCATCTTCTGCCTGCCCTTGCAAGAGGGACAGGGCTACCATCCCACCCCCTGGCCCTCACTCTGGTTCTGCTGGGGCTTCTGCAGCATGGGCTCGCTCTTCTGGGGCTGGGGCTTCTGCTGCTTCTGCTTCTGGAGGAGCTGATGACAAGCACTCCAGCACCAGCCACCTCCACAGCACCTGGACCCTTCACCCCTGAGACTGAGCGACCAAGAGGAGTGCCAGAGACTCATTTTTGTCTTATAGCTTGTTGTTAATAAAGTCTATTTTTGATTCACACACTTGCTTCATTTCTTTTTTTTTCTAATAAAGTCTTGCTGGAAACTTTTAGAAATGGTTTAAGCCTTTGCTTGCTTGTGGGATGGGTAAGGATAGCTTTGGAATGGGTTAGGATACCTGTGGGATGGGTAATAGCTGTGGGATGGGTTAGGATAGCAGTGGGATAGATAAACCTCCAGTGCAAGCATAGTGGGACTGTATGGTCCATCCTCCCAGGTGCCACACCTATGGCCCTTTATTATCAATAACGGTATAATCAATCATCCACACATGTCAACATAAACACAATTCTTTATTAAATGCCCTGTTCATTGTAGGCCAACCAAACATACATGGCCCAATCTCATCGGTGTGATGAGACAATCTGAAGGAAGCATCCATTAAGCATTTACCATCCTGTCTTGCCACCCCACTGCTCCAGCTGGGGAGTTACACCAGTGTTTCAGGAGGTTGCGCTGCTTCTTCGCCTCACGTGAGGCTCTGTTGGGGCCTTGCAAATCCTCAGTGTTGATCAGGTTTTGCCCTTGCTTCCACCCCCCAGCCTCCATGTCCCCATTGCCTAGTTCACAGTCCACAAGCCTGTTCTGCAAGACTGGGTAGCGGGTGTGCATGAGATTGTGCAGGATGCAGCAAGCTTCCACAATCCTCATCATGGTCTCTGGGCTATGCTGCATGGTGTTGAGAAGTACCTGGAACCTGTTGGCCAGGATGCCAAAGGCGTTCTCCACCACCCGTCTTGCCCTCAACAGCCTGGAGTTGAAGACCCTCTCTTCATGGGTGAGGTATTTGGAGGTGTAGGGCTTCATGAGGTAGGTTGTGAGGGAGAAGGCGTCATCCCCCATGATGAAGTAGGGCACATCTTGTGTGTCGTTGGGTAGGGGGTCTGGATCTGGGAAGCCCATGATGAGGTTGCATTCCAGCCCCACCTTGAGGTGACTGGCGTTGTATATCTGGGCATCTGAAGATGAGCCGTTGCCTGAAGCATCGATGTACATGGACTTGTAGTCAGCATCAACCATGACAAAGAGGATGATGCTGAAGGAGCCCTTGTAGTTGTGATAAGTGGACCCTGACTTGGCTGGTGCTTTGCAGGCCACGTGCTTGCCATCCATGGCTCCAACGGTATGGGGGAAGTTCCACTTCTGATTCCACTGCTCTGCAACTTTTTTCCATCCTTCTTCAGTGGAGGGGCACTGGAGGAGCTCCTCCTTGTATTCTTCGATGATGGCCTGCACCACTTCTCTGACAACAAAGCTGATGATGCTGGGTGGCATCCTCCAGCCATACTGCATGCTCCTGTAGGTGGTCCCTGAGGCCAGGTGGCGCAGAGTAAGTACCACCTTGAGCCCAGGTTCCAGGCTGGGCGGGAAGTTGGTGTTTGCCTTGGTCAACCAGGATGTCAGGCGCTGCACAACTTCAAAAAACATGGCTGGAGGCATCCTCATGAAGTTCTGGAACACCCGAGTGTCTTCACTCCTGAGCTCCACCATCAGCTTGTTGTACAGTCGGTACTCTGCTCTTCTGGTGAACCATCTTTGGACCCGGACTTTTTTTGGGTGCCTCCTTTTCTTCCCGTAGTAGAGTTCACAGAGCCTGTAGATGGTTTCGCAATGTTGCAGAAGGATGGTGGCTGCCGAAAGGACTTTGTCACGATCCACGGTGGACATGACTGGATGCTGTGGAAGAGGAAGAGTCAGATGAAGGCTGCAGAGGTCTGCACAGCTTGGCTGCTGTTCTGAAAGTGAGATGCAGGCGAGTTGCTCCCCCTTTTTATAGGCAGTATAGGTTTTCCGCTAGGCATCCTCTAGGCATCCTCTAGGCATCCTGCAGACATCCTTAATATCCGAGATAGGTCCCCTCTGTGAACGTTTTTTCCATTTTAAACACTTTGTTTCTGCTTGGCATCCATTCTGCATCCGTTCTGCATCTGTTCTGCGTCTGTTCCACTTCCTCCCTGCGTCCGAGTGGATGCGAGTTGCGCGGATGCGTAGCGGATGCCTGGCGGATATAGCGGATGCGTAACGGATGCATAACGGATGTGTAGCGGATGCGTAGCGATTGCAGAACAGACGAACTGGATACATTTTCCGCGCAAAAGTTTTGGGCAGCCCAAAACTTTTGGAGCAGATGAAACGTCAATAAACGGATGCTGGACGGATAGAAAGGAAGCCAAACGGAGGCAGTGAGTACATCGCGTTTTCAAATGGATGGCAAGGTTTTTTGTCCATTTTACATCCTCTTTGCATCCATTGGTTCAGTGTGACATGGGCTTAAAATTAATAGGTTGTCGAGTTCCTCCATTAATGCAGTGCTATATGGGAGAAAACCATCTCTGGTACATTTAAGGATGTTTGGAAGTAATGCGTGGGTGCATATTCCAAAAGCAATTAGAAGAATGAGACAACAAAAGGCTAGAAAGCCCAGGTCTCAGCTGCCTTTGGTTTCTTGGCCTCCCATCTGGACAAAGTAGCCAGGACTCACAGTTTGGTGTAATCTTCGCTTTATTACAGCACCCAGAACAATGCAACAGAGAATAAGAACTTTTCCAAATAAAGCCAGCACTGAGAACCACTGCATCTCAGTGCTTTAAATACCCTAGTTTTACCCCTCCCACTCATCTAACCTGCCTAACATCCGGTCCTTTGTAATACTAACATCCACGTATCTGCAGCTCCCTTCACCTCTGTGCTTACCACTGGGTAATGCAACTGGGTATATAAGAAGAAAGTACTCCCCAATAATGAGATACAATATAAAGCAAGTTTAGTGACACAAAGGTTTTCAGAGATGAAAAATATGCACTATGATGAGGTATTCACGACAACTATAAAGAGTGAAAACATCAGACTAGCACTAGTGTTGGCAGCTGCACATAGTCATAAAATTTGGCATTTTGACATAGCATTGCATCCCTCAATTTAAATTGCTCAAGCACCAGGATATGAAAGTAAAAAGCCCAACTTGGTGTATAAATTGAACAAAATCATTTATGGGCTGAAGCAGTTAGCCAGGAATTTGAATATTACTTTAGATAAGGCTTTGAAAAGTCTTTGGTTCAAGAGTTGCAATCTGATGGTTGCATATACACTGGAAAGTTACAAGGTAGGACTGTCAACTATTAGCATTTGTGGATGATAATTGTTTAATTCAAAAGGATGTATCATAGTAAAAGGGTTCTCAGATATTTGAAGGAAAATTTGAATGTGGGTCATCAAATACAAGTATCTGAAGAATATAAAGTTAATTGGATTTAATGTCTCTTCCAGTTATGAAGGGAGAAGTGACAGAGTATATTCATTAACTGGCAGAGACATGGTTAACAAAGTCAGCAAGTGAGTAAGCATGGCAACAGACCAGCCAATGGGAGCTGAAAGCCTGGATGTGCTTTGGCTCTGTAAACTTTGCAATTGAAACTGAAACTAGAGTTTTGCTCTGAACTGGAGCTGTAATATATCTGCTTCTGTTTGTGTTTGCTTGTAACTACTCCACATTGGAAGAATCTACTCATGGCATTGTATATTTACTTATTTTATATAAAAATAAGTTTAATGAATCCTGCTGTGTCAGTAATCTGTGTGTTTTCTGGATGTAAATTTCTGCTGCAATCTCTAACATAGTCCTTCTTTTATCTAGACTAGTCAAACCCAAATTCTGCAACCGTTCTTCATATATTTTAAGGGCCTGTCACATTGGCCGATGGATGCAAAATGTTTGTAAAAAGGACACAGCGGACAAGAAAATGTTCCATCCATTGTTATCTGCTCTCAAAAATGCCCCAAATTTGCATAACCAGAGCGGACAACAACAGAAAGGAATGGACGGGAGGAGGATGTAGAGGGGATGGAAAGCGGACACTCCAGGGAAGCCTAGTGGATGGAAGCGGATGGGAGCGGATGGCACATCCACAGGGCTTCCGGGGGAGCACAACGAAGTGGATGCACAGTGGAAAGAGTGGATGCAGAGTGGATGCCGAGCGGATGAAGCGGATGCAGAGCGGAAGCCTAGGAAATGCCTAGTGGATGCACAGCGTTCACCGCGGTATGCCAGGAGGATGCATTGCGTCAGCTCCGTGGATATAAAGGGAAGCAGCTTGCAAGCAGGTCACCATTCAGAGGAAAGACCTGCTGCCAGACACAGCTCCAGCCAGCCAGCCAGCCAGCAAGCCAACAACCCAACAACCATGGGGAAGAAGAGAAAGCCTCTGCCATCTGCTGCCAGCCCTGGAAAGAGGGACAGGGCCACCATCCCACCACCTGGCCCTGACTCTGCTTCTGCTGGGGCTTCTGCTGCTTGGGCTGACTCTTCTGTGCTGGAGCTTCTGCTAGCGCTGCTCCTGGTGCTGGTGCTTCTGCTGGTGCTTACTCTGCTGGCGCTGCTCCTGGTGCTGGTGCTTCTGCTGGTGCTTACTCTGCTGGCACTGCTCCTGGTGCTGGTGCTTCTGCTGGTGCTTACTCTGCTGGCTCTGCTCCTGGTCCTGCTGGTGCTGCTAGTGCTGCTGGCGCTGGTGCTACTGCAGGTCCTGCTGGTCCTGCTTTTGCTGCTACTGTTGTTGTTGTTGCTGCTGCTGCTGCTGGTGGTGGTGTGGAAGAGCAGCCCCTACAACCTCGAAGCCCCTCTGATGAGGGCCCATATGGCCCTGCCAGAGGGAGGAAGAGGCAGATGCATGAACGGGAGAGGAGGCAATACTCCATTGAAGAGGAACATGAGGATGAGGTGCTGGAATGGCTGACGGAGAACGAGTACCTATGGCGGAAGGGACACAGGCTCTATCGAGACACCAAAAGGAAGCAGGCTGCTTGGAGAGAGAAGGCGGAGAGCCTGGGCTACACTTCAGAGGTGCTCCTCGGTGAAGCACATGCACACCTGGAATGGGAAGCTGCACCTCAAGAAATCTGGCCAGGCCACGGTCAAGCTCACCGACCGGGAGACCTACGTGATGGACAAGTGCAGCTTCTTGGAGGGTGAGATCCGCCATCGAGGAGCAGCCCCTCTCACAACCCTCTTTCTCAGGCAGCCCACTGAGAGCCAGTCCTCTTCTGGCCAAGAGTCAGATCCTGAGTCCAGGCAGGTATCTGTGGAGTGTCCCATGGCGGAGCATGTGGAGGACCCCCTAACGCAGTGGGAGCAAGGAGAGGGCACTTCCACCACAGGCCAACCCACATCCACCCCCAGCTCCACCTCCACAGAAAGACAGAGAGACAGACCGGAGGGGCAGAGCCACACTGTCCTGCTGGAGATCAGGGACACCATCAGAAGCAGCGTAGATCTCCTCTCTCAGCTGGTACACTGACGTCCAATCCTCCAACCACAAACCCTTCCTCACCTACATCAACCAGACCCTCATGAACATGTCGGAATCACAGTACCAGGTGGTAAAGGACAGGATCACCGGTCTTCTTCACAACCCTCCAGACCCAGCTGAATCTGCTCCCACCCAGTCCAGGCCTGCTCCTCCACCACAGGTGATGTCACAGCCCTTCCAAGGCTTTCCACAGGCCCTCACCTACCAAGGCTACGGCTACCAGGAGGTCCAGCAGCACAGGCAGCCCTTCCCAGTCCAGGCACAGGTACATCGTACGCCACCAATGCCACCCATGCCACCCATGCCACAGATGCCACCCACGCCACAGATGCCACCCACGCCACAGATGCCACCCATGCCACAGATGCCACCGACGCCACAGATGCCACTGATGCCACAGATGCCACCCACACCTCACCTCGCTCAGCTGCAGACCAGACATCCCCACTACACTGCTCCTTCCTCCACCCCACACCCAAGCCCAGCCTCAGAACATCTGTCATCTGTATTGGGGCTCACACCCCATGTCCTGGAGGAAGGGGCTCTCAACATCACAGGACTGAGCCAGCTCTCTGAGAGCTTCCTCCATACACCTTTCTGGGCCAGGCACCCCAATGATGCCTCAGACAAGCACTCCAGCAGCAGCCACCTCCACAGCACCTGGACTCTTCATCTTTGAGACTGGGAACTCCTCAGAGTGACCAAGAAGAGTGCCAGAGACTGGGTGGCTAACTGTTGACTTTATCTTTGCTTTGGACACTTAACTTGGGTCATTTTGCTTTTACAGCTTGTTATTAATAAAGATTATCTTTGCTTCACACACTTGCTTCATTTATTTTAGTTAATAAAGTCTTGGTGGAAACTTTTAGAAATGGTTTTAGCTTTGCATGCTTTTGGGATGGGTTAAGATAGCAGTGGGATGGGCAGGGATACCTTTGGGATGGGTAATAGCTGTGGGATAGATAAACCTCCAGTGCAAGCATAGTGGGACTGTATGGTCCACCCTCCCAGGTGCCACACCTATGGCTCTTTATTATCAGTAACAATGTAATCATTGATCCACACATTTCAACATAAACACAACTCTTTATTAAATTCCCTGTTCATTGTAGGCCCACTCAATATACATGGCACAATCTTATCAGTGTGATGAGACAGGCTGAAGGAAGCATCCATTAAGCATCTATCATCATGTCTTGCCACTCCACTGCTCCAGCTGGGGAGTTGCACCAGTGTTTCAGGAGGTTGCGCTGCTTCTTTCCTTCACGTGAAGCTCTGTTGGGGCCTTGCACATCCACAGTATCTATCAGGTTTTGCCCTTGGCTCCATTCACCAGGCTCCATGTCCCCATTGCCTTGTTGGAGGTCCACGAGCCTGTTCTGCAACACTGGGTAGCAGGTGCGCATGAGATTGTGCAGGATGCAACAAGCTTCCACGATCCTCCTCATGGTCTGTGGGCGATGCTGCATGGTGGTGAGAAGTACTTGGAACCTGTTGGCCAGGATGCCAAAGGCGTTCTCCACCACCCGCCTTGCCCTGGATAGCCTGTAGTTGAAGATCCTCTCTTCACGGGTGAGCAGTCTGGAAGTGTAGGCCTTCATGAGGTAGGTTCTGAGGGAGAAGGTGTCATCCCCCATGATGAAGTAGGGCACATCTTGTGTGTCATTGGGCAGGGGGTCTGGATCTGGGAAGCCCATGATTAGGTTGCATTCCAGCCCTTTCTTGAGGTGACTGGCATTATATACCTGGGCATCTGAAGATGAGCCATTGCCTGAAGCATCGATGTACATGAACTTGTAGTCAGCATCCACCATGGCGAAGAGGATGATGCTGAAGAAGCCCTTGTAGTTGAAATAAGTGGACCCTGACTTGGCTGGAGCTTTGCAGGCCACGTGCTTGCCATCTATGGTTCCAACGGTGTGGGGGAAGTTCCACTTCTGATACCACTGCTCTGCAACTTTCTTCCATCCTTCTTCAGTGGTGGAGCACTGGAGGAGCTCCTCCAGGTATTCTTCGATGATGGCCTGCACCACTTCTCTGACCAGAATGCTGATGGTGTTATGTGGCACCCTCCAGGCGTACTGCATGCTCCTGTACGTGGTCTCTGAGGCCAGGTGGCACAGAGTCAGTGCCACCTTGAGCCCAGGTTCCAGGCTGGGCCAGAGGTTGGTGCTCTGCTTGGTCAACCTGGGTCTCAGCCACTCCACAACTTCATCAAACATGGCTGGAGGCATCCTCATGAAGTGCTGGAATGCACGAGTGTCTTTGTTCTTCAGCTCCACCATCAGCTTGTTGTACAGTCCGTACTCTGCTCTTCTGGTGATCCATCTTTGGACCCAGACACTTCTTGGCCGCCTTCTTTTCCTTGCGTAGGACAGGTGAAAGATCCTGTGGATGACTTCGCACTGTTGTAGAATGATGGTGGCTACCAAAAGGACTGTGTGATGATCCATGGTGGAGATGACTGGATGCTGTGGAAGAGCAAGAGCCAGATGAGGGCTGAAGAGGACTGAAAGTGAGATCCAGTTGAGTTCCTCCCCCTTTTTGTAGGAAATATATGTTTTCCACTAGATGTCCTTTTGCATCCTCTAGCCATCCTGCAGACATCCTAAATATCCAAGATAGGTCCCCTCTGCGAACGTTTTTTCCATTTTAAATGCTTTGTATGCAAGCTGCATCTGCTTTCATCCTTTCTCCGTCTGTGCTACTAACGCTTTGTGTCCGTTCCATGTCCGTTTCGATTCCTCCCTCTGTCCATTTTTTGCTGGAGCGGATTTGAGTTGCATGGATGCGCAGTGGATGCCTAGCGGATATTGCAGATGCGTAACGGATGACGATGGATGTAGAATAGATGTTCTCCGTATGCATTGTGGATGCAGAACGGACGCGTTGGGTACATTTTCCGCTCAAAAAGTTTTGAGCTGCTCAAAACTTTTTGAGCGGATGGAATCTCAGTCGGATGCTGGACAGATAGAGAGTATGAAAAATGGACGCAGTGAATACAGAACGGATGCATCGCGTTAACCAATGGATGACAAGTGTTTCTCTCCGTTTTACATCCTCTTTCCATCCGTTGGTGCAGTGTGACATGGGCTTTAGTCTTCAGGCTTTTAATTGTCTTTGTTGCACTTTTTTCAGGATCTCAACATCTTTTTTGTAATGTAGTGACCAAAACTGGATGCAGTATTCTAGGTGTAACCTTAACCTTTTAAAGCGGTACTAATACTTCCTGTGATTTTGATTCTATGCTTCTGTTTATACAACCTAGGATTGTATTTGCTTTTTTGGCGGCTTCTGCATACTGCTGGTCATTTTTAAGTGATTGTCCATTCAAAGTTCTCTCTCATAGTTACTGTTTTTGAGCCAGGTTTTGTCTAATCTGTACCTTTGGTTTTTCTTGCCTAAGTGTAAAACGTTGTTTTTCTCCATATTAAATTCAATTTTGTTAGTTAGGGTCCATTGTTCAAGTCTGCCAAGTTCTTTTTAGATCCTGAGCTGGTTTTCTGGAGCATTGGCTATTCTGCTGGGTTACTGTCATCTGCAAATCTGATGAGTTCCTTTTCTATTCCCTCATCTATATCATTTATGAAGATATTGAAGAGGACTGGACCTAAGACAACCCTGTGTGTCACCCCACTGCTCACCCCACTCCATGTAGATGTGGTGGCATTAATGACAACTCCTTGAGTATGGTTTGTCAGATGGTTGCAAATCCATCTGATGGTGGGATGTCTATCCCACATTTTCTAGCTTACCAAGAAGTAATTTGGATGTACTTTGTTGAATGCATTGCTGAAGGTTAATTATACTACGTCAACAGCATTTTGCTAATTTAGTCACTTATTCAAAGAATGAAATAAGATTGATTTGGCATGATCTGCCAAACTCGTGGTGGCTTTTAATTAAAACTTTATTTCTAAATATTCGCAGATTTGTTTTTTTTATTATCTTTTCCAGTATCTTCTCATATATTGATGTTAGGCTGATTGGTCTGTAGTTCCCTGGATGTATTTTTTCTCCTTTTTTGAAGATGGAATTACATCAACTTTTTTCCAATTGTCAGGGAATTCCCCAGTGTTCCAGGATTTTTGAAAGATATGGTACAATGGTTCTGAGATAACATCTGCCAGCTTCTTCAGAACCATAAGATATAAACCATCAGAAAAAAGAAGGTGGAGCCTCCTCGCTGATGGACCGTTGATCTCAACTCTCTGTGGCTAAGGTCCAAGCTCTTTCATTGGAGAGCCTCGATCATTATGATTAGGGGCTGAAGCTGCCTTGGAGGGGCGGCGGAGTAAGGGGAAGCCACAAACCAGGTTGAGGGGAGCTGCATCTTCCCCCCTAGGCTTGGTCTTTTTCCTCCTGAAGACAACTGCAGCGGTAGTTTAAAATGGCCACCCCAAAGAGAAGGACTCAGCTGGATTAAGATTTGTGCAGGAGGGAAGAAAGAGGTGGATAACATCTGAACCAGGACAACTGAGCAATACAATGAAACAAAAGTACCCCTGGATTAAGATAACATGTAATTTTTAAGAAAAGAAAAGTGAGCAGCGAAATTACAAAGGGACAGGAAAAAAATAAGGAAACATTTTTGACAGCGAAGCAAGTCTTCGAACCGGGAAAGGAAGAAGCTGGAACTAAAGATTTAACTAAATTGGACTAAAATATTTTGGGAATAAACAGGCATAAAATAAAGCTGGACTTAAGATTGTCAAAAAATAATAATCATAAAGTTTACAAATTGGAGACTGGACTATTGAGGTTCGAAAAACCCTAAATAAAAAAATAGGGGAAAAAGGTGAAGACTTTGTATAATGGAGAGTGCCACCTTTAGACAAAAACTTGAGCTCAAACAAAAGGGAAAGCATCCTGTTTCTGAATGAACTTGTGTGGATATAACATTAAAGAAATATTGAAACAAAGTAAGAATCTTAGAAAGTGAAAGCAGAACCAGAATAAAGAAAAAAGCAAGGAAAGACTGACTGTGGGATTGATTGATGTTTTTGGTATAGACCCTGGGCTGGAATAATTGAGAACTTTAGAAAATTGAAAGAAGAAAGACGGAAAGTAAAAATGTTTTTTTTGTGGACTTTAACGATGATAAAATATAAGCATGTGTAATGATGATATCTCTTCAGGAATAAAAAATGGAACTTAAAAATATGAGAGAATTACTACAGGAAAGAGGCAAATCACTTTGCTCTGTGTTAGAAAAAATGGAAATGGCGATTGAAGAATGAGAAGAAAGCTTCAGAGGAGGAGGAGTTGACTCAAGGAGAAGACATTTTAAATAGACAATTAACACAAAGAACACTACAAAGAAGTGGGGAAAGAAGGAAGGTTAAAAAGTTGAGATTTAAGAAGGCAATCAAAATAGGGAATGCCTGTGAAGTCAGGAAAGGCAGAAAGACCCAGCAGAAAAGGGGAAAGGAAGATATTAAGAAAGAGAGGGATATAAACTGGAAAGAGAAAAGATATGGGGAAAAGAGGGGGAGGAGAAGCAGTAAGAAACAGGTGCATGAAATAAAGAAATATAGTTCTTTTAATATAAATGCCATATCAACTGCGAATGCCTGAAGTTTATATTCCTCTTTTTAAATTTTTAATCCTCTAATCTCTTGATTTTGCCTACTTTGTGCAAAGAGAGTCTCTTCTGCCAATATATAAAGTAGAGGAGCTAGGGGGCAGCCTTGTCTTACTCCCTTATTTATCTTTATGTTATCTGTATTTTCCCCATTTATTAATATTTTTGTGGTTTGCATGTTGTCAATTGTCTTAATAAATCCTGTAAAATTTTCACCAAATTTCATGCCTATCAGTTGTTTAATAAGGAAATTCCACTTCAGGTTGTCAAAAGCCTTATGGGCATCTAAAAACATCAATGCCATTGTCTTGGTTGAGTATACTTCATAATATTCTGATATATCCATAATGGTTCTTGTGTTTGTTTTTATCTGCCTATGGGGAAGGAAAGCATTCTGATGAGTGTGGATAATTCTACTTAATACTCACTTTAATCTTTCCACCAATATTGTAGCCATTATTTTGTAATCTACATTTAAAAGTGATATCGGTCTATAGTTCTGACATTTTTATTGGTCTGATTGTTCTTTATAAATAAGGGTAATATATGCTTCCAACCATGATTTAGGCATGTTAGCATTCTCCAGGGCTTCATTGTATAAGTCCACCAATATCTCCTCTATTGTTTCTTGGAATTACTTATAGAATTCCGAAGGAATTCCATCTGGGCCAGGGGTCTTATTTGCTTTTTGTGTTCCAATTGCCTTCCTAATTTCTTCTATAGATATTTTATTATTCAAATTTTGTTTCTCTTCATCAGTAATTTTGGGCAAGTTCTTTTCATTCAAATATTGATCAATAGATTCTTCTGGTATTTCTTCCTGTTTATACATTTGCATAAAAAATTCCTTAGCTATTTCTTTCTTTTCTTGGGTCTGCGTGCATAATTTCCCTTCCTAATCTTGGAGAGTTACAACCGTTCTCTTTTCTTGTTCTTTTTTAATTTTAGGGGCTAACCACCTCCCTGGCTTATTTGAGTTTTCAAAATAATTTTGTTTTGCTAACTTAATTTTTCGGGCCAAATCTTCCTGTACATTTAAATTTATTTTATGTTTTACCAGATCAATTTCTTAACATTTGAATTGCTTGGGTCCTTTTGTCTACTTATTTCCAAATCTTTCAGTTTCTCCCTCCATATGTTTTGTTGCTGTCTTTATTCTTTTTAATACTATAAGCAAGAGTTAGACCTCTCACGTAGGTTTGACCGTATTCCAAAGATTCTGTAGAGAGGTATGTTCTCTTTTGTTTATTTCAAAAAATACATTCAATTCTTTCTTTCTTTAGCATTTCAATATATTATTTTATCTCTTAATATGGTATTATTAAATGTCCATCTTCCAAATTTTCTCTTTCCTTTCCATTTAATTTGAATGGGATTATGGTCAGCCCAGAGATTTGGCAAAATCTCAATCCTTTCAATATTCTCCATTAGCCCAGGATCCACCCATATCTGATCTATTCTAGACCAAGAGTGGTGGGGGTTCAAAAAAAAGGTATATTGTTTTTTATTTGGATTTAATTCTCGCCACACATCTTTCAAGTTAAGTTCTCTTACCATATTATTAAAAGACGAAGGGAGTATTCTCCTTTCCTTTTTTTGGGGGGAGGGGGGGAAGTTCTATAATCTTTATCTTTGTCTGGGACTGCATTATAGTCTCCTACAATGCATACATTAGCAACTCAAATTCTATTATCTTATGGTGAAGCCTATTATAAAAGTCTTTTTGGTTTGTATTTGGGGCATATATTATGACTAATAACATCTTTTTCTGATTTACATTTATTTCTATGAAGAGCATTCTCCCCTCTTGATCTTTGTACATTTGTTTATATTGCAAACAATCCTTTACATATACTACAATACCCCCTTTTCTGTGTGTTTGCAAGTGCATTTTACCCAAATTTATATTCTTTAAGAGGCCTGCTTGATTGTCTGGAATATGCACTTTTTGGATACAAGTTATGTCAGCGTTTTGTTTTTTAAGTTTCTCAAATATCTGTTTTCTTTTTGATGATAGATTTAAACCATTGATATTGACTGAAAATAAAGTGATTTCTCCATCAACGTCACTAACTGTGTGAGGCATTTCTCATTTCATTTCTTGTTCTAGGCTCTCTTTTTCTTAATCTGTTGCCTTCCCCTTCTCTAAGATTTTGGGGTTCAGAGTGTGAATCAGATTCTTTTTCTCCAGAGAGTTGTTCCTCTTGTCTTCTTGTATTCAGGTCATCTCTACTTTCTTGTTCTTCCTTGGGTCATAGGTCATTCACGAAATTCCTGTGCTTTTTCAATTGTATCAATTTTGTATTTTTTGTCCTGCCATGAAACTAAAAGCCCCTCTGGGGTGAGCCACCTAAATGGAATACCATTTCTAATAAGCTGAGTTGATAAAAATTGGTAGCCCCTTCTCTGCTCTCTGACTCTCCTAGATATTTGTTTCAGTGTAACCACTTCATGATCTTTGTATACTCTGGTCTTGCTATAGAGCAGGTCTCATGTTATCTTCCTCTCAAATCGAATATGAACCTCTTGGGGTAGTCTATGTCTCCTCGTATAGTGTGTATATACTCTGTAGACCTTGTCTACATCATTTTCTGTTTCCAGTTTGGGTTCTGTAGAGCCGCCGCTATCAGATTTGTCATAATTACATGTAAATCTTCCTTTTGGTCTTCCACCACATTTTGGGACCTAAGATGAAATGATGCCTTCTCTAATTCCATGTGTACCATTGAATCCTGGAGTTCGCAGAAGAGCACTTTCCAATTTTGTTCTGAATTTCTTCTCCACCATGTTCTTGCCTCTACTAAATTTAATTTCTGTTCATTTTTTATCACTTTTTCCTGCATCTTTCCAATCTTATTATTTAAATTTTGTATTTCATTTTTCACTTGTCCTATTTCAGTTCTCATCTCTGTTGTCATATCTTCATGGTTCCTCGCTATCAATTTGTGGGTTTTTGCCATCATTTCCTGCATCATAGTGAGCGTTGCCTGTACTGTCTGCAGGCTTTGACCTGAACTAATTTTTTCTGCCATTAGCATTGCAGCTATAGATCTCTGCCTCATAGATGAAGATGTTGTTGTAGTTTTGTTTCCTGATTTTACATTTGTAAGTGATGTTGCCACCATTTTGACTATCTGTAGCAGCTCTTTTCAATCTACCATCAACTATCCCTGGTAGAGCACTATTTTCCTCTCCTTTTCAGTCCAATAGTAATATTAATACATATATTATTATATTATTAATTACCAAAATTCAATTATGGAAAATCACAATCAGCTCTTATTTCTATTTTTCCTTATTGAACTTATTCAACTATTACAATACTTAAGAGAGTTCAATATTAATCAAATACAGATATATTTACTCTCAAAATCAACAGTCTTATATGCTTAATTAATTAATTTAAAGCAGCCAATTCATTAAAGTAATTAAATTCTTATCTATATATAAATATCAATTGATCTATTTCTTTAAAGTTCTTAATTATATGCTTAACTCAGAATAAAAATACCTCAATTTCTTAGTATATGCTTATTATTTGAAGTTCTATATTTATACAACACATTTTCAATTGTCCAGTTATTCAAAAATTATTAACCAGAATTCTTAACTCAATATTCTAATACATATATATCTATTAAGATTACATCATAGATTACATCTATGATTGACCAGTTGAATGATGTTCATGGATGATCTCCTTCTCCTTCTCCTCCTCCTCCTCCTCCCCCTCCTCCTCCTTCTTCTTTTTGATAAATACCTTATTACAGTTCTTAGTTCGCATTCAAAATGTCCTCTTTAAATATGCACAGTCACTTCAACCATTTCATTTCTCCTTTCTATTTTGGCTTCTTCTTCTTGCTCCTTTATTCTTTTTCTCAACATAGTCCTAGTTCCATTTATAAATCTTAGTTATCTTATTTCTTCCTTTTTTCTTTATCACAGTTATCAGACAAATATTGCAATTATAAGTTTTTTTTTCCTCAATCCTTTCCTTAAATCTTTTAAAGTGTCAATTGTTCTCTTTTCAGAGAACAATTTACTCTCAGCTGTTCTTTTTTATATTAGAAAAAGCCTTAGAAACAAGCCCTATACTATTAAGAGAAATAGAAGAATATGGAAAGGTGACAGGGTTAAAAATTAACAAAGAAAAAACAAAAGTGTTAACAAAAAACTGTGCAAAGGAGCAGAAGGAAGAACTAGCAAATAAATTAGGTATGCAGATGGTAAATAAAGTAAAATACTTAGGGATCTGGTTGACTGCTAGATGTTCATTGATTAAAAAAGATAACTATGATAAGTTAATAACGCAAATAGTTAAAGATTTAGATAATTGGGCTAAATTGCAGTTATTGCTATTGGGATATATTTTGATAGTAACGATGAATATTTTGCCAAAACTGTTGTTCCTGTTTCAGACAGTGCCAGTCAAGTTGGAAAAGAATTTTTTTGTAGAATTAAACAAATGTATATCTAAATTTATATGGCAGAGGAAAAAACCCAAAGTGAAATATAAATTATTACAGGATGCCAAGAAAAAAGGAGGATTTGGCCTTCCAGATTTTGAATTACATTATGATGCTGCTATAGTAAACTGGCTTAAGGATTGTGTTAAATTAGAAAATAGAAGGTTATTAGTATTAGAAGGTTTTTTTTTTTTTTTAAGAATTTTATTAATTTTCTACAAACAGACATAACATACAAAACATTAAAAACATCTACTCTCATATATACTTCCGGTGTGTCGGTTGGTTCATCAGTTTTGTGCATTCATTTTATAGTCTCAATTACAGTTATATTACATAACCACTCATATTGTCAATCCATATCCTAATATTACCAAAAAAAATTAAAATAAAGTCTTTTTCTGACTATACTTTTAATCATTCATGCTTTGTGAGATAACAATACTTCAAACAGTTTATTCTATAACAAATCATATAGTCATAACAAATCAATCCTAAAAACCCTTCATAGATATAATACTAATGCTCTATTATTGTATTTTATCATCTAACCATTGGTAAAAAAGATCCCAAATTTCATAAAATTGTTTATCTTCTTGCTCTCTAATTTCGAATGTCAATCTACTCATCTCAGCACATTCCAATATTTTCTTAATAATTTCTTCCTGCAATGGTATTTTCTCATTCTTCCAATTTTTAGCAAATACAATCCTAGCCGCTGTTAATACATTTACAATCAAATATTTCAAGTCTTTATTATATATATCAGGTAAGATTCCCAATAAAAAGATCTCTGGTTTCAAGTCTATGTGTTTCTTTGTCATTTTTTCCAACCACATGTGAATTTTAGTCCAATATTTTCTGGCATCCTCACAAGTCCACCACATATGATAATATGAGCCAGGTATCTGATGACATTTCCAACATTTTTCAGATTTGTTCTTGAACATTCTTGCTATTCTTGTCGGGGGGAAGTGCCACCTGTAAAACATCTTATACAAGTTTTCTTTATATGCTATTGACATTGTCATTTTATAATTTTGAGACCACAATTTTTGCCATTGCTCTAAGTCAATCCCATATCCAAAATTCTTCCCCCAAGCAATCATAGTTTCTTTAACTTGTTCTTCCTCTAGCTTAATTCCCAATAAATAACCATATAATTTTTTAATCACTTTCTCATCAGTACCCATCAATATCTTATCTAAATCAGTCTGTTTGTCATAAAATCCTTCCATTTTAAAATCTTCAACATATCTTGAGTGTATTTGCGCATATGAAAACCAATTCATCCTTATACCTTGTTCCTCTAAGTTTTGGATCGATTTAAGTCCACCCTTTTCATCCAGCAGTTCCCCATATCTAACTGTTTGTTCCTTTTTATAGATCATAGGATAGGAAAATGCTTCAATAGTCGATAACCAAACTGGAATTTTCAAGTAACATTGTTTTTTTATCTTCTCCCAATTTAACCACAAAGACTCCCGTATATAATGTCTTCTGAAATACCCCTGTGTTTTAGTTCCCTTGTACCATAAAAAAGCATGCCAGCCCAACAGTAAGTCATGTCCTTCTAATGTCAACAATCTATGCTTTCTTAATGTTATCCATTCTTTGACCCACATCAAACTTGCAGCTTGATAATACAGTTCCCAATTAGGCAGGCCAAAACCTCCTCTAATTCTAGCATCTTGCAAAAGCTTTAATTTTATTCTCGCTCTTTTACCTTGCCATATAAACTTCAACATGATTTTATTTAAATATTCAAAGTAGTCTTTTCCAAGTCTAATTGGTATTGTTTGAAAGAGAAATAAAATTCTAGGTAAAATATTCATCTTAATTGTTGAAATTCTCCCTATTAATGACAATTGTAAATTTTCCCATTTCTTCAAATCTGTAATTATCTGTTGTTTGAGTTTAATATAATTATTCTCTTTTAATGTGCTACATCTTGCTGTCAAATATATCCCCAGATACTTAACCTTGTTTGTAATTTGAATTTTCAAAAGATCTGTCAGTTCTTCTCTTTGTCTCAATAACATGTTTTTTGTCAAAATCTTTGTTTTATCTTTATTTATTTTCAAGCCAGCCATCTCACCATATGTCTCTATCTTTTCCAATAATTTTGGAGTGGTTTCTAACGGGTCTTCCAGAATAAAAGCTAAATCGTCAGCAAAAGCTTGTAGTTTAAATTCTTCCTTTTTAATTTTCATTCCTTTTATACTTTTGTCATCTCTAATATTTCTATTCAACACTTCCAAAGTCAATACGAATAACAAAGGAGATAGGGGACATCCTTGTCTTGTGCCTCTTCTTATATTAATAAGATCTGTAAACTCTCCCTCCACCATTACCTTTGCTGTCTGTTTATTATATATGGTTTCTATTGCTTGAATAAATTTTCTGGCAAAACCCATCTGTTCCAATAGTAATAACATAAATCTCCAGTTCACGTTGTCAAATGCTTTTTGAGCATCTAGGAATATCAAAGCCATTTGTTTCTCAGGATGAGCCTCATAATATTCCAAAGTATCCAAAATTACTCTCATATTGTCTCTAATTTGTCTCTTTGGCAGAAATCCATTTTGATCTGGATGGATAAAATTATTTAAATATTTTTTCAGTCTTTCTGCTAAAATTGAAGCAAAGATTTTATAATCTGCATTCAATAAGGAAATAGGTCTATAATTCTTAATTTGCAACGGGTCAGCCTCTTCTTTTAAAATATGTGTAATATAAGCCTCTGACCATGTTTTGGGTGTCATCTTCTTTAACATAACTTCATTCATAACTTCTAACAATGGGATGTTCAATGATTCTTGAAATTTTTTATAGAATTCTGCCGGAAGCCCATCTGGACCTGGTGCTTTCCCATTATTTTGTCTCTTAAATGCTTCATTTAATTCCATCATTGTTATATTGCTTTCTAACATTTCTTCAGTCTCTTTAGGTATCTTCGGTAAGTTAACATTCTGTAAATACTGTTTAATTTTTTCCTCATCAATATTCTCTTGTTTATATAGTTGTCCATAGAAATCTCGAATAATTTCCTTTTTCTCCTTATTACCACAACAAACTTGACCTTGATCATCTATTAGTTTCAATATTTTTCTTGATTCCTTCTCCTTTCTCAGTTTATATGCTAGCCATATACCTGGTTTATTTGCGTCTTCAAAATAATTCTGTTTAGAGTTTCTAATTTTCTGTGCCAGTTCTTCTTTCTCTATTAATTCCATTTTATGCTTAATTACATCCAGTTTCAATTTAATATTTTTTTTCTGTGGCATTTTCTGTAGTTCTTTTTCAAGTCTTTTATATTCATCTTCCAGGATCTTGGAGGTTTGTCTTTTCCTAATATTCTTTTTTCTTGTATAATCTATTATCAAACCTCTAGCATATGCCTTCATTGTATCCCAAACATTCTGTATTGAAGTATCTTCTTTTTTGTTTTCTTTAAAGAAAAAAACCAATTCCTTTTCCATCCATTGTATAAAGTCTTTCTCCTTTAAAATAGTATTGTTTAATGTCCATCTCGATCTTTTTTTTTGTCCCTTCCATTTAATTGTCATTGGACTATGGTCTGCCCAAGTACTCATTTCAATACTTGTTTCTTGAATAAAGGATATTAATTCTGTTGAGATCCAAATCATATCTAATCTGGACCATGATAAATGTCTATTAGAGTAAAAAGTATATTGTTTAGCTTTAACGTTTCTTTCCCTCCAAATATCTTTTAAAGTTAATTCATCTGTCATTTTAAAAAAAGATTTAGGGAGAACCTTTCTATTTTGTTTTGTTGTTGTTGTTATATAGTCCAATTTATTGTCCACAATTCCATTAAAGTCTCCCATCATAATTATGTTAACATAGTCCAATCTAATTATTTCCATATATAGTTTTTTATAAAACTCTTCTTGTTTATCATTCGGGGCATAAATTGCAATCAAGAGTATTTTTTTATTATTGTCCATTATTTCCACCATTAATACTCTTCCATCTTCATCCGTGTAAATCAGTTTTGCTGGGATATCCTCTTTAATGTAGAGAACCACTCCCCTTTTCTTACATTGAATCAAAAAATAAATATTTTCCCTAATTTTGGCTGTACTAACAATTGCTCGTGTTGTTTTTTAATATGAACTTCTTGTAAGCAAATTATATCAAATTTTAATTTCTCTAATTTATGAAAGGTTTTTCTTCTTTTAACAGCTGAGTTAAGTCCATTTATATTCATTGTAATCAGTTTTTTTTCTTCCATGATTATGCTTTATATTTAGGTCTAACAGCTCTCGTAGTTCTCACTTCACGTTGTTCTTTACTGTCTACCTGTCCACCTACAACTCCTTTCTCTTTTTCAATCTCCAGTTGTTCCTCCTGAAACTCAACTAATAAGACCTCTTTCTCTGCCTCCTCTTTTCTTCTTCCAAAAAATTCTGCATAGAAAAGTTCTGCTTTTTCAATCGAATCAATTCTATGTCTCTGTTCTTGCCATGTAAAGATTAGTCCTTCTGGTATCAGCCATCTATAGTTCACTTCATTTTCTAATAGTATTTTGGTCAGAAATCGGTATTCTCTTCTCATCTCTCTCACTCTTCTAGGTATTTGTTTTAAAACCACAATCTCTTTACCTTTATATTTCAATGTTTTCTCTCTTACCACTTGCAATATCTGTGTTTTGATGGATTTTTTGGTAAATCTGATATGAACTTCCTTTGGTAGTTTATTTCTCATCGCATATCTTGTATAAACTCGATATATCTCATCTACTCCATCCATCATCTTTTCCTCTGTAATTTCCAGAAGGTCTGCCAGCATTTCTATCATTATCGCAGCCAAATTTTCTCCTTTTTCCTCTTCTATATTTTGGAATCTAAGATAAAATTCTGACCTTTCCATCTCCCACCTCAACATCCCATTTTTTTCTTGTTCTACCACTGTTAATCTAGTGTCAATATTTCCAATCTTCTCCTCTCTTTGTTTTCCTTCTTCCTCAATTTTTTGGAATCTCTCCTCATACTTCCCCATCATTTGTTTAATATTTTCATCAGATTTCTCGATTCTTTGATCCATAGCATCTATTTTTATCTTAATATCTTGAATTCCTTGCATAATCGTCTGTAAATTTACTTTTTCTTGTTCTTTATCTTGCTTCAACATTGTCTGAATTAAATGTTGTCCTTCAGATGGTGGGGAAGCAGAGGTAGAAACAGAAATGCCAAATGATTTTGGTTTCCTGCTCATTTTAATGCTTCCAAAGCTTCAGGTTCTCTTTGTCTTTCAATCCAGCTAATATAGTAACCAAATATAGTCCAAAAAAATAAAAATAAAAAATCCAATAATAAAAAGCCCAAAACCAAAGAAAAAAAAGGGGGAAAAGGAAAAAGAAAGATCTTCAGGTTCTTCTAGACCCTAGTCCAATTGAAGTAATCCACCATAAAAAAAAAAAATAGAATAATAATAATAATAATAATAATAATAATAATAATAATAATAATAATAAAACAAAAACAAAAACAAGGTGGTAGATGGAAGAAGCAAAGAAGCATGAAAAAAAAGAAAGAGCTCTAAGGCTTTCCCTTTAAAATATAAAGCAAAAATACTAGAGTTAAAATTAACAAAAAGTCTGGCGTGTAGGAATTTCAGAGGTATATATATATATATATATATATATATATATA
>BLBF01000019.1:16423106-16458102 GCA_015471245.1 Laticauda colubrina | reverse complement strand
GTGGGATGGGCAGGAACACCTGTGGGATGGGTAATAGCTGTGGGATATGTAAGGATAGCAGTGAGATGGGCAGTGATACCTGTGGGATGGGTAACAGCTGTCGGATGGGTTAGGATAGCAGTGGCATGGGCAGGGATACCTGTAGGATGGGTAATAGCTGTGGGATAGATAAACCTCCAGTGCAAGCATAGTGGGACAGTATGGTCCACCCTCCCAGGTGCCACACCCATGGCCTTTTATTATCAATAACAATTTAATCATTCATCAACACATTTCAACATGAACAAAACTCTTTATTAATGCCCTATTCATTGTAGGGCCACTCAACATACATGGCACAATCTCATCCATGTGATGAGACAGGCTCAAGAAAGTATCCATTAAGCATGTACCATCCTGTCTTGCCACTCCTCTGATCCAGCTGGGGAGTTGCACCAGTGTTTCAGGAGGTTGCGCTGCTTCTTCCCTTCACATGAAGATCTGTTTGGGCCTTGCACATCCACAGTATCTATCAGGTTTCACCCTTGCCTCCATTCACCAGGCTCCATGTCCCCATTGCGTTGTTGGAGGTCCACGAGCCTGTTCTGCAAGACTGGGTAGTGGGTGCGCATGAGATTGTGCAAGATGCAGCAAGCTTCCACGATGTTCCTCATGGTCTCTGGGTGATGCTGCATGGTAGTGAGAAGTACCTGGAACCTGCTGGCCAGGATGCCAAAGGTGTTCTCCACCACCTGTCTTGCCCTGGACAGCCTGTAGTTGAAGATCCTCTCTTCACGGGTGAGGCATCTGCAAGTGTAGGGCTTCATGAGGTAGGTTCTGAGGGAGAAGGCATCATCCCCCACGATGAAGTAGGGCACATCTTGTGTGTCGTTGGGATCTGGGAAGCCCATGATGAGGTTGCGTTCCAGCCCCTCCTTGAGGTGACTGGCATTGTGTACCTGGGCATCTGAAGATGAGCCGTTGCCTGAAGCATCGATATGTCCCCTATATGAACGTTTTTTCCGTTTTAATGCTTTGTATGCGAGCTGCATCCACTTTCATCCTTTCTACATCCGTGCTACTAACGCTGCGTGTCCGTTCCGCGTCTGTTTCGCTTCCTCCCCATGTCTGTTTTCTGCTGGAGCGGATGTGAGTTGCACAGATGCACAGTGGATGCCTAGCGGATATAGCGGACGCGTAATGGATGATGACGGACATATAACGGATGTTCCCCGTATGCGTAGCGGATGTATAATGGATGCGTTGGATACTTTATCCGCTCAAAAAGTTTTGTGCAGCTCAAAACTTTTTGAGCGGATGAAATGTCAGTAGACAGATGCTGGATGGATAGAGAGTATGAAAAACATATGCAGTGAGTTCAGAACGGATGCATCGTGTTAAGCAACGAATGGCAAGTGTTTCTCTCCATTTTACATGCTCTTTCCATCCGTTGGTGCTGTGTGACATGGGCTTTAGTCGAGACCAAAGATAAGCGGGAGATTCTTCCTTTGCTTCTTAAGAGAGTGGAGCATCGGGCCACACCTTACTTTAAACGGTCTCAATTCAGAGGGGAAGCCAGTTTCAGTTTCCACCAGTCGTCCAAGTCCACTTACCAACACCAAGAACATCCTCCTGATCATTCAGGCAAGGGTCTGCAGCAGTTTTTTATTAAATGACCCTTTTGAGGAGGAGGAAGTCATCAGTGTTAGTGCACAATCTATTCCCATTGGGAGCCAATTAGCATGAGAGGGTATTACTTCTGATGCCTGGGTTTTGTCCACTGTGAGATTGGGCCTTTCACTGGAATTCTACTCCACTCTTTCAAGGTTCTTTATCTCTTGCCCAGTATCTAGAGATGCTGGGAGACAGAGCCTGATGGAATAGGCCATCCAGCATTTGTTGGACTTCAAGGCCATTCAGGAGGTTCCCCGAGACCAACAGGGGTTGGGATTCTACTGTAGAAGTTTCGTTATTCCCAAGGCCTCAGGGGAGGAGGACAATTCTTGACCTGAAATGACTCAATAAATATGTTGTGTACAGGCATTTTAAGATGCATTCTCTTTCTTCTATCTTGGAGAGTGTTTGGCTGGGGTACTTCTTCATATCTATAGATTTGATGGAAGCCATATTCCAATTTGTTCTTCTCACAGAAAATTTCTAAGGTTTTGTTTCCAGAGACACTATTTCCAATATAAGTCCCTTTCCTTTGGGATATCCTCTGCTCCTAGAGTTTTTACCAAAGTTTTGGCTCCTCTAGCAGCACACTTTCATTCCTTCCTGGTACATTTACAGTGTTATTTAGATGGCATTTTAATGATGTCTTTTTCCTTTCAAAAGGCTCAGCAGGATCTGCATATCACTATGTTGGTTCTGCAAGACCTGGGATTTTCAATTAATAGAAAAAAGAGTCATTTCACTCCTAATCATCTCCTTCATTTGGGAGCCATTATTGACACTAGAGTATGTCAAGTTTTTCTATCACAGGAGAGACTGGATGGCCTGCAGGGGATTATTAAGGACATTCAGAGTCACAGTTCAGTTCCCTTGGCCCTTCTATCTCAACTTTTGGGTAAAATGGTTTCCTTTATTGGCATTGTTCCTTGGGCCAGGCTTCATGCCAGATCCCTGCAGTGGTTCTTGTGACTTCACCAGAGGGCTGGGCTGAGTCATTCTCCTTGGAAGGTAAAGCATGTTTTGCTTTCCTTCCATTGGTGGCTTTCCAGTGCCATGTCCCAAAGTCAGTCCTTCAAGCTTGAGACATGTATTGTCCTTACAACTGATGCCTCCTTATCAGGTTGTGGGGGGGGGGGACACACCACTTGGGCTGCCTCTGGGATCAAGTCTTGTGGTCTGCACAGGAACAGGCCCATAGCATCAATTGGTTAGAGCCCAGAGCTGTCCATCTGGCCCTTAGAAAGTTTGGGAATCAGGTCCTGGTCATGACTGACAATGTGGCCACAAAAGCCCATATAAATAGATAAGGTGGTACCAGGTCTTTATCTCTCATGACAGAAGCAGCACATGGACTGAGTGACACTTCTGTCTATCAGGGCTGAGCATATTTCTGGCTCCAATAATGTGCAGGTGGACCTGCTCAGCAGGCCTACCATTGATCATGCCAAATGGAAATTACATCCATCTCTCTTTCATCAAATCACTCTTTGGATTGCCCGTAGTGGATTTGTTTGCCACTTCCCTTAATGCCCAATTGCCCAAGTTTTTCACTAGATATTTCGTCCAGGGGGCAGAAGGCAGAAACACCTTACATTGTAACTGGCCTTCTGGTTTACTGTATGCCTTTCCTCCATTACCACTGTGATTTGGAAAATCTTGTTGGAGCAGGCCAAGGTGATATGTGTGACTCCCTTTTGGCCCCATCAGCCTTGGTTTGCTGATCTGATGGTCCTGTCTGTTAGCCACCCTTGACAGATTCCTGAGGAGGATGTCTCTTTTCTTCAGGGCTCCCTGACTCACCTGGAGCCCCAGTGGCTGCATCTGACAGTTTGGCAATTGAGTGGGGCATCTTAAAAAATGCCCATCTCTCCAAGAAGGTGATACAAACCATTCAGGCCTCCAGGAGACCATCTACAATTCATATTTATGAGGCTACTTGGCAATCCTTCTCTACCTGGTGTTTCAAGTCTAACATCTCACTCTTACAAGCCTTGGTGGCTGGAATTTCTGCAGGCAGGCCTGGATAAGGACCTATCTCCCAACACTCTCCACAGATAGTTGTCTGCCATCCCATTAGTGTTGACTTGTGGGAAGTTAGATTATTTCGCTCAGCATCCTATGGTACATAGGTTCCTCAGAGGCACAACCAACCTTTGTCCTTTTATGGTACCTAGACCAAGGTCTTGCAGTCACTCATGAAACCTCCATTTGAACCACTTCGGCAGTCCACTCTTCACCTCCTTACCCTAAAGGTGGAATTTCTGGTAGCAATTACTTTGGCTAGGAGAGTTTCAGAGTTCATTGCTCATTCAGTTTATCCTGATCTCTGTATTTTCCATCCCCACCAGGTGTTGGACCCAGCTTTTATCCCTAAGGTAAACACAGCTTTCCACAGAGCTCAGGAACTTGTTCTTCCAGATTTTTGTCCTCATTCAGAGAAGGTTTGGCACACTTTGGATGTGCGCAGGGCCTTAAAGATTTATATTAAACATACTGCTGAATTCCACAGAATGGAATCTCTTTTTTGTTCATTCCAACCTTCCACCTTGGGAGGAAAGGTGACTCCATCTACAATGGCTAGATGGCTCAAAGTGGGCATAGCTCGAGCCTTTTCCAATCAGTCCCTGCCAGCACCCAGGAGTATCACAGTGCCCTCCACTCATAGTGCAGCAAATACAGCAGCGTGGGCTATGAAGGCATCAGTGGAGGAGGTCTGCAGAGCAACCACATGGACATCATCTTTTCCTTTCATCCGTCACTACCATCTGGACTCCTTTGCTTCAGCAGATGTGGTGTTTGGCTGCCGGGTCCAAAAATGAGTCGTTTTGGACCATGAACACCAGGACCAGTCTTAACCCTACCGAGAATACCCCTGCTTTGGTATGTCCCATCTTGACCTGACCTGCAGTCTTACAAGGGAAAATGGGCATTGTTTACCTGAACGCCACATTTTCTTGTTAGGCAAGACAGTTCAGCCCCACCCTAGGGGACTGATCCTTTCGGGGACCCATGGGGGAAGGGTCTGGATAATGTTTTTGTTTCTGTTTTCCTTCTCAGAGGCAATCTGGTCTGTTGCACTGACTCCGCAGAAACTGGGAGGAGCTACCTGGAGTGGGTAGAGCTAGGCTAATGCACAGACTCAGTCCAAAGTAGCTAACAAAGTGTATCACTCATCCTGACCTGTCTTGCTTAAAGCCCATGTCACACTGAACCAACGGATGCAAAGAGGATGTAAAATGGACAAAAAACCTTGCCATCCGTTCGAAAACGTGATGTACTCACTGCCTCCATTTTGCTTCCTCTCTATCCGTCCAGCATCCATTTATTGATGTTTCATCCGCTCCGAAAGTTTTGGGCTGCCTAAAACTTTTGCGCGGAAAATGTATCCAGTTCGTCCGTTCTGCATCCGCTATGGATCCGCTACGCATCCGTTACGCATCCGCTATATCCACTTGGCGTCCGCTGCGCATCCACCCGGACACAGGGAGGAAGCGGAACGGACGCGGAACAGATGCAGAACAGATGCAGAACAGATGCCTAGCGGATGCAGCACGGAAACAAAGCATTTAAAGTGGAAAAAAAGTTTGCAGAGGGGACCTATCTCGGATATTAAGGATGTCTAGAGGATGCCTAGAGGATGCCTAGAGGATGCAAAGGGATACCTATACTGCCTACAAAAAAGGGGAGGAACTCATCTGCATCTCACTTTCAGACCAGCAGCCCACCTGTGCAGACCTCTGCAGCCTTCATCTGACTCTTCCTCTTCCACAGCATCCAGTCATATCCACCGTGGATTGTACCACAGTCCTTTTGGCAGCCACCATCCTTCTACAACAGTACGAAGCCATCTACAGGCTCTGTGAACTCTACTATGGGAAGAAAAAGAGGCGGCCAAGAAGTGTCTGGGTACGAAAATGGATCAGGAGAAGAGCACAGTACGGACTGTACAACAAGCTGATGCTGGAGCTAAGGAACGAAGACACTCGGGCGTTCCAGAACTTCATGAGGATGCCACCAGCCATGTTTGACGAAGTTGTGCAGCGGCTGACACCCAGGTTGACCAAGGCAAAAACCAACTTCCGGCCCAGCCTGGAACCTGGGCTCAAGGTGGCACTCACTCTGTGCCACCTGGCCTCAGGGATCACCTACAAAAGCATGCAGTATGGCTGGAGGGTGCCACCCAACACCATCAGCATTGTGGTCAGAGAAGTGGTGCAGGCCATCATCGAAGAATACAAGGAGGAGCTCCTCCAGTGCCCCTCCACTGAAGAAGGATGGAAGAAAGTTGCAGAGCAGTGGTATCAGAAGTGAAACTTCCCCCACACCGTTGGAGCCATAGATGGCAATCACATGGCCTGCAAAGCTCCAGCCAAGTCGGGGTCCACTTATTTCAACTCCAAGGGCTTCTTCAGCATCGTCCTCTTCGCCATGGTGGATGCTGACTACAAGTTCATGTACATCGATGCTTCAGGCAACGGCGCATCTTCAGATGCCCAGGTATACAACGCCAGTCACCTCAAGGAGGAGCTGGAAGGCAACCTCATCGTGAGCTTCCCAGATCCAGTCCCCCTGCGCAACTCGCATTCGCCCGGACGCAGGGAGGAAGCGGAGCGGACACGGAACAGATGCAGAACGGATGCCTAGCTGATGCAGAACAGAAACAAAGCATTTAAAATGGAAAAAACATTCACAGAGGGGACCTATCTCGGATATTAAGGATGTCTAGAGGATGCCCAGAGGATGCCAAGCGGAAAACCTATACTGCCTATAAAAGGGAGGAGCAACTCGCCTGCATCTCACTTTCAGAACAGCAGCCCAGCGGTGCAGACCTCTGCAGCCTTCATCTGGCTCTTCCTCTTCCACAGCATCCAGTCATGTCCACCGTGGATTGTAACAAAGTCCTTTTGGCAGCCACCATCATTCTGCAACAATGCGAAGCCATCTGCAGGCTCTGTGAACTCTACTGCGAGAAGAAAAGGAGCCACCCAAAAAGAGTCTGGATCCGAAGATGGTTCACCAGAAGAGCAGAGGATGGACTGTACAACAAGCTGATGGTGGAGATCAGGAGCGAAGACACTCGGGCATTCCAGAACTTCATGAGGATGCCTCCAGCCATGTTTGACGAAGTTGTGCAGTGGCTGACACCCAGGTTGACCAAGGCAAACACCAACTTCCGGCCCAGCCTGGAACCTGGGCTCAAGGTGGCATTCACTCGCCACCTGGCCTCAGGGACCTCCTACAGGAGCATGCAGTATGGCTGGAGGGTGCCATCCAACACCATCAGCATTGTGGTCAGAGAGGTGGTGCAGGCCATCATCGAAGAATACGTGGAGGAGCTCCTCCAGTCCCCATCACTGAAGAAGGCTGGAGGAAAGTTGCAGAGCAGTGGTATCAGAGGTGGAACTTTCCCCACACTGTTGGAGCCATAGATGGCAAGCACGTGGCCTGCAAATCTCCAGCCAAGTCGGGGTCCACTTATTTCAACTCCAAGGGCTTCTTCAGCATCATCCTCTTCGCCATGGTCGATGCTGACTACAAGTTCATGTACATCGATGCTTCAGGCAACGGCTCATCTTCAGATGCCCAGGTATACAACGCCAGTCACCTCAAGGAGGGGCTGGAAGGCAACATCATTGTGGGCTTCCCAGATCCAGAATCCCTTCCCAACGACACACAAGATGTGCCCTACTTCATCGTGGGGGATGATGACTTCTCCCTCACAACCTACCTCATGAAGCCCTACACTCCCAGATTCCTCACCCGTGAAGAGAGGATCTTCAACTACAGGCTGTCCAGGGCAAGGCGGGTGGTGGAGAATGCCTTTGGCATCCTGGCCAACAGGTTTCAGGTACTTCTCACCACCATGCAGCATTGCCCAGAGACCGTGAGGAGGATCATGGAAGCTTGCTGCATCCTGCACAATCTCATGCGCACCCGCTACCCTGTCTTGCAGAACAGGCTCGTGGACCTCCAACAAGGCAATGGGGACATGGAGCCTGGTGAATGGAGGCAAGGGTGAAACCTGATAGATACTGTGGATGTGCAAGGCCCAAACAGATCTTCATGTGAAGGGAAGAAGCAGCGCAACCTCCTGAAACACTGGTGCAACTCCCCAGCTGGATCAGAGGAGTGGCAAGACAGGATGGTACATGCTTAATGGATACTTCCTTCAGCCTGTCTCATCACATGGATGAGATTGGGCCATGTATGTTTGGTTGGCCTACAATGAACAGGGCGTTTAATAAAGAATTGTGTTTGTGTTGACATGTGTGGATAATTATTACATTATTATGGATAATAAAGGGCCATAGGTGTGGCACCTGGGAGGGTGGACCATACAGTCCCACTATGCTTGCACTGGAGGTTTATCTATCCCACAGCTATTACCCATCCCACAGGTATCCCTGCCCATCCCACAGCTATCTCAACCCATCCCACAGCTATCTTAACCCATCCCACAAGCATGCAAAGGCTTAAACCATTTCTAAAAGTTTCCAGCAAGACTTTATTAAAAAAAAGAAATGAAGCAAGTGTGTGAATCAAAAATAGACTTTATTAACAACAAGCTATAAGACAAAAATGAGTCTCTGGCACTCCTCTTGGTCGCTCAGTCTCAGGGGTGAAGGGTGCAGGTGCTGTGGAGGTGGCTGGTGCTGGAGTGCTTGTCATCAGCTCCTCCAGAAGCAGAAGCAGCAGAAGCCCCAGCCCCAGAAGTGTGAGCCCCTGCTGCAGAAGCCCCAGCAGAACCAGAGTGAGGGCCAGGGGGCGGGATGGTAGCCCTTTCCCTCTTGCCAGGGCTGGCAGCAGATGGCTGAGGCTTGCTGTGCTTCCACATGGTTGTGGGGTTGCTGGCTGGCAGGGAGGCTGGCAGGCACCAAGGCTGGCAGAAAGGCTGGCAGGGAGGCTGGCACCAAGGCAGGCAGGAATTCTGGCAGGCAGGCAGGCACCAAGGCTGGCAGGAAGGCTGGCAGGCAGGCAGGCACCAAGGCTGGCAAGAAGGCTGGCACCAAGGCAGGCACCAAGGCTGGCAGGGAGGCAGACACCAAGGCTGGCAGGCAGACATGAACCAAGGCTGGCAGGAAGGCAGGCAGCAAGGCTGGCAGGCAGACTGGCTGGCAGCAAGGCTTGCAGGCAGGCTGGCAGCAAGGCTGGCAGGGAGGCTGGCAACAAGGCTGGCAGCAAGGTTGGCAGCAAGGCTGGCAGGGAGGCTGGCAGCAAGGCTTGCAGCCAGGCTGGCAGCAAGGCTTGCAGGCAGACATGCAGGCAGGGCAGGCAAGGCAGCCAATCTGTCCTGCAGCAGGTCTTTCCTCTGAATGGCGACCTGCTTCCGAGCTGCTTCCATTACATCCGCGGGGCTGACGCAATGCATCCTCCCCGCATGCGCAATTAACCCCAGGCATCCATTAGGCTTCCGCTGTGCATCCGCTGTATCTGTTCCGCGTCTGCTTTACTGAGGTCCCCTGGAAGCCTAGCGGATGTGCCATCCGCTTCCATCCGCTGGGCTTCCCTTCCGCATCCGCTTTGCATCCGCCCTGCGTCCTCCCTGTGTCCATCTTATCTACTCCGGTTATGCAGATTTTTGCCCCTTTTGAGAGCGGATAACAATGGATGGAACATTTTGGTCATCCGCTGTGTCCTTTTTGCATCCGTTGGGCAGTGTGACATGGGCTTAAGCCTGAATAATTGTCAGTTTTCTACTGTTCATTCGGAGGAAATAGTTAATAATGTTATGTTCTATTTTAATCAAGAGTGTTCTCTTTCAATTCTCAGGATTCTTGAGGTTGAAATGAATCCAATGGAGGTTGATTTCAAATTACTTTCAAGGATTGGAGAGCAAAATTGGTTATGGTAGGGGAATGCCCTTAACTGAACTACAAAATAGCAACAAAGAGGACAATTTGCAAACATATCTGCTTAAATCTGTACATTTTGCCATCTATAGCTAATTAATTTGGATTTAATAAATGAACACACAAAATAGGGCCCTGAGATCCAATCTCTACAGGACACTCAAAATTAGGTTCCCTTTCATCTTTTTATTTCCTTATTTTAAGGGGAAAAGAGCTCTCTCACATATAATTTGACCCTTACCAGAAGAAAAACCTTTTGATTTTTACTGAAATTAAATTCAGTAATCTAATTTCTGAACAGCTTTTTTGATGAAAAAATGCATCAACAAGACTTTGACTCAGCATATCTTCCAACATCCTTTGTATTATTTTCATTTATTTTTCATCAACAAATAACAAAAAAGCTGAAAAGGAAAATGTTGATATAATGGCATGTACTGTATTAACCAAACAAGAGAGATTGAATAACAAACAGGAAATTACACTGTTAAATACACACCTCCATGAATTTACAAAAGCGAGGGGGAAATTGCATTTTTCCTCCAGTTTCCCTATAGTTATTTAAGATGAATAACACATATCAAAAATGGAAAACAAAGTCACCAATTGATTATATTTTCCAATAAATACAAAAGAAATAATTTCACTCACAATATTCTACCATTCCCAGCAATAGACTACTCCTTCCAGATGCCTCCCAGATTGCTACACAGCTTGGTTCAGAATTGTGATCAGTATTTAATGATTATCAACATATTCTTTACATGAAGCAGATGCACTGTCTTTCTAGATTTGCTCCTTCATCTTTTCTTGAAGAATGAATAGTCCAGATGGAGAAGTCTGAGCATCTGGCATTATTGGCAAGAATAGAAATCCTCTTTATTGCAAAATGCCCTTTGTGGTCACCAAGTGCTGTCATCAAGGAATTTTCTAGGGACTGGGAAGGAAGTGGGACAGGCTGCAATTATTTAGTTTGTACAATCAAAACTGGAAAGATGGCTTTCTTGTATAAACAATGAAACAATGAACTGTCTAAAAAAGAGGAAAGTTTAGTTTCATAACATGAGAATGAAAGACCAGTGATTCAAAATACATTTGCCAAGGCTAATTCAAGGGATAAGATATTGAGTTTTATTTGTTTGGCTCCTGAGGTTTGAAAAGGGAGGGGGAAAATAAAAAGAAATATACTACATGCTGCCATGCTACAATGTTTGAATTGGCCTGAAATTGGATGGCTGCTTTTTTCTTAAGAAGAAAATATCTTTTGAGCTAATTTCATTAGAAATTCTCATTATTAATGTGCATTCAACCCCATGGGATTTACAAAAACTTTATTAGTGAAACAAAATTATTTTCAGTTTTATTACTAAGATTACCTGTAAATAAAAACAGTTAGGTGATTTTCTCTGTGTTGGTTTGTCTATTAGAACTCTGTATTCTTTTATATAGAAATTCTTTGAGGTAGTTGGGCTAAGTAGAAGGGACTAGCTTAGAGACATTTAATGAGTTTCTGTAAATAAAAGTGGAGCATAAACTGGGCTTCCAGGGTCTCAGACAAATGCCTTAAAAAGGCCCTGTCACATTGGCCGATAGATGCAAAAAGTATGTAAAAAGGACAGAGCGGACGAGAAATGTTCCATCCATTGTTATCCGCTCTCAAAAGTGCCCCAAATTTGCATAAACAGCGGATAACAACGGAAAGGAATGGATGGGGAGAGGACATAGCGAGGATGTAAAGCGGATGCTCCACAGAAGCCTAGCGGATGGAAGCGGATGGAAGCGGATGGCACATCCGCAGGGCTTCTGGGGGAGCACAGCTAAGCAGACGCGCAGTGGAAGGAGCGGATTCATCATGGATGCCGAGCGGATACAGCAGATTCATGAGGGATGCCTAGTGGATGCCTAGCAGATGCCTAGAGGATGCAAAGCGTTCACTGCGCATGCGGGGAGGATGCATTGCATCAGCCCCGCGGATATAAAAGGATGCAGCTCACAAGCAGGTCACACATCTCCAGCCAACAACCATGGGAAGAAGAGGAAGCCTGTGCCAACTCCTGCCAGCCCTGGCAAGAAGGACAGGGCCACCATCCCACCCCCTGGTACTGACTGCTTCTACTGGGGCTTCTGCTGCTCAGGCTGACTCTGCTGGTGCTGGGGCTTCTGCTAGCGCTGCTCCTGGTGCTGGTACTTCTGCTGATACTTCTGCTGGGGCTGACTCTGCTGGTGCTGCTCCTGGTGCTGGTGCTTCTACTGGTGCTTACTCTGCTGGTGCTGCTCCTGGTGCTGGTGCTTCTGCTGGTGTTGCTCCTGGTGCTGGTGCTTCTGCTGATGCTTACTCTGCTGCTGCTGCTCCTAGTGCTGCTGGTGCTGCTGGTGCTGCTGGTCCTGCTGGTGCTCCTGGTGCTCCTGGTGCTGCTGGTGCTGCTGGTGCTTCTACTGTTGCTTTTGCTGCTGCTGTTGTTACTGCTGCTGGTGGTGGTGGTGTGGTGGACCAGCCCCTAGAACCTCAAAGCCCTTCTGATGAGGGCCCAGAAGGTCCTGCCAGAGGGAGGAAGAGGCAATCACGCGATAGGGAGAGGAGGCAGTACTCCATCTAAGAGGAACATGAGGATGAGGTGCTCGAATGGCTGAGGGAGAACGAGTACCCCTGGTGAAAGGGACACAGGCTCTATCGAGACACCAAGCAGAAGCAGGCGGCTTGGAGAGAGAAGGCGGAGAGCCTGGGCTACACTTCGGAGGTCCTCCTTGGGTGGTGGAAGCACACATGCACACCTAGTACGGGAAGCTGCACCTCAAGAAGTCTGGACAGGCCACGGTCAAGCTCACCGACCGGGTGACCTTTGTGATGGCCAAGTGCAGCTTCTTGGAGGGTGAGGTCTGCCACCGAGGAGCAGCCCCTCTGTCAACCCTCTCTCTCAGGCAGCCCACAGAGAGCCAGTCCTCTTCTGGCCAAGAGTCAGCTCCTGTGTCCAGGCAGGTATCTGTGGTATTGGGGCTGACATCCCATGTCATGGAGGAAGGGGCTCTCAACATCACAGGATCCCACAAGCATGCAAAGGCTTAAACCATTTCTAAAAGTTTCCACCAAGACTTTATTTACTAAAAGAACTGAACCAAGTGTGTGAAGCAAAGATAAACTTTATTAATAACAAACTGTAAAAGCAAAATGACCCAAGGAAAGTGTCCCAAGCAAAGATAAAGTCAACAGGTAGCAACCCTGTCTCTGGCATTCTTCTCAGTCACTCTGAGGCATGCCCATAGTCTCAGGGGTGAAGGGTCCAGGTGCTGTGGAGATGGCTGCTTCTGGAGTGCTGGTCTGAGGTGCCATTGGGGTGCCTGGCCCCGAGAGGACAACAGGGGATTGTGTGTGGAGGAAGCTCTCAGAGAGCTGGCTCAGTCCCGTGATGCTGAAAGCCCCTTCCTCCATGACATGGAGTGTCAGTCCCAAGACCGATGACAGATGTTCTGAGGACAGGCTTGGCTGTGGGGTGGAGGAAGGAGGAGTGTAGTGGGGCTGTCTGGTCTGCAGGTGAGCGAGGTGAGGCGTGGGTGGCATCTGTGGTGTGGGTGGCATCTGTGGCATCTGTGGCATTGGTGGTATCAGTGGCATCAGTGGCATCAATGGCATTGGTGGCATCGGTGGCATTCGATGTGCCTGTGCCTGGACTGGGAAGGGCTGCCTGTGCTTCTGGAATTCCTGGTAGCCGTAGCCTTGGTAGGTGACGGCCTGTAGAAAGCCTTGGAAGGGCTGAGACATCACCTGGGGTGGAGGAGCAGACCTGGACTGGGTTGGAGCAGGTTCAGCTGGGCCTGGAGGGTTGTGTAGAAGACCTGTGATCCTGTCCTTTATCACCTGGTACTGGGATTCGGACATGTCCATGAGGGTCTGGTTGATGTAGGTGAGGAAGGGCTTGCGGTTTGAGGATGGTATGTTGGTGGGTACCAGCTGAGAGAGGAGATCTACGCTGCTTTTGATGGTGTCCCTGATCTCCAGCAGGACAGTGTGGCTCTGCCCCCTGGTCTGGCTCTCTGCCTGCTTTCTGCGGAGGTGGAGATGGTGGTGGGGGTGGGTTGGTTTGTGGTGTCAGTGCCCTCTCCTTGCTCCCACTGCATCAGGGGGTCCTCCATGCGCTCCACTGTCGGGGGGGTCTCCATCTTGGGGCACTCCTCAGATACTTTCCTGGACACAGGAGCTGACTCTTGGCCAGAAGAGGACTGGCTCTCTGTGGGCTGCCTTAGAGATAGAGGGTAGACAGAGGGGTTGCTCCTCAGTGGTGGACCTCACCCTCCAGGAAGCTGCACTTGGCCATCATGTAGGTCTCCCGGTCGGTGAGTTTGACCGCGGACTGGCCAGACTTCTTGAGATGCAGCTTCCCGTACCAGGTGTGCATGTGTGCTTCCACCACCTGAGGAGGACCTCCAAAGTGTAGCCCAGGCTCTCCGCCTTCTCTCTCCAAGCCGCCTGCTTCCTCTTGGGGTCTCGATAGAGCCTGTGTCCCTTTCACCAGGGGTACTCGTTCTCCCTCAGCCATTCGAGCACCTCATCCTCATGTTCCTCTTCGATGGAGTATTGCCTCCTCTCCCTATCTCGCATATGCCTCTTCCTCCCTCTGGCAGGGCCTTCTGGGCCCTCATCAGAGGGGCTTTGAGGTTCTAGGGGCTGCTCCACTACACCAGCAGCAGCAGCAGCAGCAACAACAACAGTAGCAGCAAAAGCAGCACCAGCAGCACCAGGAGCACCAGCGGCACCAGCAGCACCAGCAGGACCAGGAGCAGCACCAGCAGAGTAAGCATCAGCAGAAGCACCAACACCAGGAGCAGCGCCAGCAGATTCAGCACCAGCAGAAGCACCAGCACCTGGAGCAGTGCCAGCAGAATCCCCAGCACAGCAGAGTCAGTGCCAGGGGATGGGATGGTGGCCCTGTCCTTCTTGCCAGGGCTTGCAGAAGATGGCACAGGCTTCCTCTTCTTCCCCATGGTTGTTGGCTGGAGATGTGTCTGGCAGCAGGTCTTTCTTCTGAATGATGACCTTCTTGCGAGCTGCATCCTTTTATATCCATGGGGCTGACACAATGCATCCTCCCCGCATGTGCAGTGAACGCTTTGCATCCGCTAGGCATCCGCTTCCATCTACTAGGCTTCCATGGAGCATCCGCTTTACATCCTGGCTATGTCCTCTCTCCATCCGTTCCTTTCCGTTGTTGTCTGCTCTGTTTATTCAAATTTGGGGCACTTTTGAGAGCGGATATCAACGGATGGAAAATTTTCTCATCCGCTGTGTCCTTTTTACATATTTTTTGCATCTGTCGACCTGTGTGACAGGCCCTTAAAAGGGGCTCATGGACCTCACCAAAGAGTTGATCCCCTTGGACAGGGGCAGCTTCCATTTTCATCTGCTACCAAGGAATTAATGGCTTTCATGGCAAATCTGGCACTATGCAGGGTGGCATCCGCCATGAATTCTGAAGCTGCCATGATCTTGTTGATGTCCTGGTGGGCTCAAACTTCTGATGTGGGAAGCCTATCCCTCAACTGCTTAAGCCACTTGAGCAAAGTCCTTTTGAAGAACAATGCTGCAGTAGATGCCTTGACCCACCCAGGCAGCCACCATATGAGATCTCTGCAGTGACTGTTCAACTCTTTTCTCCTCAGCCTTGAGGACTTCCTCCGGAAAAGATGGAGCAGATGAGGAGGAGGCTAAAGCTGCTACAGGAGCATCTACTGTAGGAACCTGGAGGGTTTTGGTGAGCTGACATATCAGATTCCGGTTTGTCAGATTCCCCCAAGGATGGAGCCATTGAGGGAGCAGGAGCGTAGTCCTCAGCCAGAAAAGAAACTGATCCTGGATAAAGGAACCTCTTTCTGACAAGAGAGCTTCTCAGACCCAGGACCTTCTATCTGATAAATCAGTGGGTCACTCTCTGCCAACCTTCTGAAATGGCCTTCCTAATGGCTCTGTTGATAAGGATTTAAAGATTGGCAGGTACATCTGGGTCAGAAGGTTCAGCTGGTCTGAGGCCAGCAGCAATAGAAGGAAAGAAGGATTCCACCCCATCTACTGCAGTCACGCTCTTGCCAAGGTACCACTTTGCCTTGAAGACTGCTTCCTTCAGAGGGAATGGGAGAAGCACCTCTTGGACACATCAGGGGACCAAGTGTGGATGCTGGGTCTAGAAGAAGATCCAGGCTCCTCCAAATCCACTTCACTGATGATTGATGCTAGAGAAGAAGCTCTAACTGATCTGCAAGTAGAGGCTTGATGCATCTTGGTTATTTACTTCTCTATGGCCTGATGGCGCTGGGAAGCTTCCTTCTTCTCCGCTTTTGAGGCCTTCTTCACAGGCTGCTTTCCTTTGGTAGAATCAGCAGGAGCAACCTTTTGAGGTGTTGCAGCTTTGAAAGCTCTGGTTGCCCTTGGGCTTCAGCCATTTTGGAACAGTAATGCCTATTCTGGACTGAAAGTCCTGTGCAAGGAGGAGTATACACGAAGGGATTTGTAAAGGGACTTTATAATTTCTCCATCCCCATCCAAGCACCACTGTCTTCTGTCCTATGGACCTTCAGTAGGATGTTTTAACACTTCCTACTGGGACTCATACCTCATAGGCCTAATAAGGCAATTAATACACACCAGGCCCAGCTGGAAGGCCCAAGTGTCCTGGTCTACTTTGGGATAGGGAAACCAATCCCCCACCAGAAATTTGAAATAAAATGCACCTACCCTAAACTAAAATCTTGTGGTATCTCTGGACACCTGCATAACTGGATAGAAGCATTTCTGTCAAACAGAGAACAAATGGTCAAAATTGGGAGTGTCCTATCAAATTCTGTACCTGTCAACAGTGGTGTCCCCAAGGCAGCTTTCTAGGACAAACTCTATTCATACGTTACATAAGTGACCTCTGTGATCATATTAAGAGCAACTGTGTTCTCTTCGCTGATGATGTAAAGCTATTCAACACCACAGACAATACCCTTCAAAAAGACCTCGGCTATGTATCAGAATGGTCAAACAAATGGCAACTTCAAATCTCAATAAATAAATGTTCTGCCTTACATATTGGCAAAAAAAATATCAGAAAATAAAATACAGGTTGAATAGTCAAGACCTTGTTAATGATCCAAACTCTGTCAAGGATCATCTCTAATGATCTAAATGCTAGAGCCCACTGTAACTACATAGTCAAAAGGCATTAAGAGTTGTTAACCTGATCTTACGTAGCTTTTTCTCTGGTAATATCACACTACTAACTAAAGCATACAAAACATTTGCTAGACCAATACTCGAATATAGATCATCAATCTGGAACCCACATTATGTATCTGATATTAACACAGTTGGGAAAGTCCAGAAATATTTCACAAGAAAACTTCTCCACTCCTCTACTCATTGCAGAATACCTTATGCCACCAGACTTGAAATTCAAGACCTAGAAAACCTAGAACTACGCCGCCTTCGGTCTGATCTAAGTATAGTATATAAGATCATACATTGCAATGTCCTACCTGTCAATGAATACTTCAGCTTCAACCATAACTATACAAGAGCAAACAATTGATACAAACTCAAGGTTAATCGCACCAAACTTGATTGCAGGAAATATGACTTCAGCAACAGAGTGATCAATGTCTGGAATACTCTACCTGACTCTGTGGTTTCTTCCCCAAACCCCCAAAACTTTAATTTTAGACTTTCTACTATTGATCTCACCCCTTTATTAAGAGATCTGTAGGGGGCGTGCATAAGTGCACTAATGTGCTTACTGAATGTTACTGCTGGCGCTGCTGGTGCTTACTCTGCTGCTGCTGATCCTGGTGCTGCTGCTGCTGCTGCTGCTGATGATGATGATCCTGCTGGTGCTGCTGCTCCTGCTGCTGCTGATGATGATGAGGATGATCCTGCTGGTGCTGGTGCTGGTGGTGGTGTGGAGGAGCAGCCGCTACAACCTGGAAGCCCCTCTGATGAGGGCCCATCTGGTCCTGCCAAAGGGAGGAAGAGGCATATGCGGGAATGGGAGAGGAGGCAATACTCCACTGAGGAGGAACACGAGGATGAGGTGCTGGAGTGGCTGGGAGAAAATGACTATCTATGGCGGAAGGGACACAGGCTCTACAGGGACAACAAAAGGAAGCAGGCTGCTTGGAGAGAGAAGGCGGAGAGTATGGGCTACACTTTGGAGGTGCTCCTCGGCTGGTGGAAACATATGCACACCTGGTATGGGAAGCTGCACCTCAAGAAATCTGGCCAGGCCACGGTCAAGCTGACAGACAGAGAGACCTACATCATGGCCAGGTGCAGCTTCCTGGAGGGTGAGATCCGCCACCGAGGAGCAGCCCCTCTCACAACCCTCTCTCTCTGGCAGCCTGCTGAGAGCCAGTCCTCTTCCGGCGAGAGTCAGCTCCTGTCTCCAGGCAGGTTTCTGTGGAGCGTCCCATGGCGGAGAACCCACGGACAGGTGTTTTAACCGTGGTGGAGCACGTGGAGGACTCCCTGGCACAGTGAGAGAAAGGAGACAGCACTTCCACCACAGTCCTACCCGTCTCCACCCCCAGCTCCACCTCCACAGAAAGGCAGAGAGCCAGACAGCAGGAGGGGCAGAGCCACACTGTCCTGCTGGAGATCAGGGACACTATCCGGAGCAGCATAGATCTCCTCTCTCAGCTGGTCCACAACAACTCCTCAGCCTCCAACCGCAAGCCCTTCCTCACCTATGTCAACCAGACCCTCACGGACATGGCGGAACCCCAGTACCAGGTGGTGAAGGACCAGATCACCGAACTGCTTCACAACCCTCCAGATCCAGAGTACCCTGCTCCCAACCAGTCCAGGTCTGCTCCTCCACCCCAGGTGATGTCACTCCGATTCCAAGGCTTTCCACAGGCCCTCACCTACCAGGGCTACGGCTACCAGAAGGTCCAGCAACACAGGCAGCAGCCCTTCCCAGTCCAAGCACAGGCTCATTGGACGCCACCGTTGCCACCAGTTCCACTGATGCCACCCACGCCACTGATGCCACCCACGCCACTGATGCCACCAATGCCACCGATGCCACCCACAACACCGATGCCACCCACGCCAGTCTTCACACAGCTGCAGACCAGACAACCCCACTACACTGCTCCTTCCTCCACCCCACAGCCAAGCCCGGCCTCAGTACATCTATTGTCGGTATTGGGACTGACACCTCATGGCATGGAGGAAGGAGCTCTCAACATCATGGGGCTGAGCCAGCTGTCTGAGAGCTTCCTCAACACACCGTCACCTGTTGTCCTCTTGGGGCCAGGCACCCCAGTGGCACCTCAGACCAGCACTCCAGCAGCAGCCACCTCCACAGCCCCTGGACCCTTCACCCCTGAGACTGGGCACACCTCCGAGTGACCAATAAGAGTGCCAGAGACTGGGTGGCTACCTGTAGACTTTATTTGGACACTTGATTTGGGTCATTTTATTTTTACAGCTTGTTATTAATAAAGATTATCTTTGCTTCACACATTTACTTCATTTATTTTATTAAATAAAGTCTTGGTGGAAAATGGTTTAAGCCTTTGCATACTTGTGGGGTGGATAAGGATAGCAGTGGGGTGGGCAGGGATACCTTTGGGATGGGTAATAGCTGTGGGATGGGCAGGGATACCTGTGCGATGGGTAATAGCTGTGGGATGGGCAGAGATACCTGTGGGATGGGTTAGGATATCTGTGGGTTGGGTTAAGATAGCTGTGGAGATAGATAAACTTCCAGTGAAAGCATAGTGGGACTGCATGGTCCACCCTCCCAGGTGCCACACCTATGGCCCTTCATTATCAATACTAATGTAATCATTCATCCACACATCTCAACATAAACAGAACTCTTTATTAAATGCCCTGTTCATTGTAAGGCCACCCAACATACATGGCCCGATCTCATCCGTGTGATGAGACAGGCTGAAGGAAGCATCCATTAAGCATCTACCATCCTGTCTTGCCACTCCACTGCTCCAGCTGCACCAGTGCACCACTGCACCAGTGTTTCAGGAGGTTGCGCTGCTTTTTCCCTTCACGTGAGGCTCTGTTGGGGCCTTGCACATCCTCAGTGTCTATCAGGTTTTTCCCTTGCCTCCATTCACCAGGCTCCATGTCCCCATTGCCTTGTTGGAAGAAAGATGGAAGAGGTCCTTAACAATGCTGTGGGCTTTACGCAGACATCATTTCCTCTGAATGTCCATAATGGCAGGAAGCGGAATCACTATAATGCATTGGGCAGTTTTTACCACCCTCTGTAATTCCTTTTTTTCTTTTATAGTGCAATTTCCATACAAAACTGATATACAGCTAGTTAAGATGTTCTCGACTGTGCAGCGGTAGAAATTAGTCAGAATAGCTGAGGAGAGGTAATTCTTCCTCAGTAATTTCAGAAAGAAGAGGTGCTGGTGAACTTTCTTAATCAGAATAGTGGTGTTAATCTGCCAGGACAAGTCTTCAGAAAGGTGAATCCCCAGGAACTTGTAGCTGGTGACACATTCTACAATTCTCCTGTTGATGTATATAGGAGAGTGTGTTTGACCATTCTTTTTCTTGAAGTCCACAATGAGCTATTTGGTCTTGTTAAGGCTAGGTCACATCGGCCGACAGATGCAAAACGTATGTAAAAAGGACACAGCGGATGAGCAAATTTTCCATCCGTTGTTATCCGCTCTCAAAAGTGCCTCAAATTTGCATAAACATAGCAGACAACAATGGAAAGGAACGGACGGGGAGAGGATGTAGCCAGGATGTTAAGCGGATGCTCAATGGAAGCCTAGCGGATGGAAGTGGATGGAAGCGGATGGAATATCTGCAGGGCTTCCGGAGGAGAACACCGAAGTGGACGCACAGCAGAAGGAACGCATGCAGAGCGGATGCCTAGTGGATGACGCGGATGCATCATGGATGCCTAGCGGATGCCTAGTGGATGCCTAGTGGATGCAAAGCGTACACTGTGCATGCGGGGAGGATGCATTGTGTCAGCCCCGTGGATATAAAAGGATGCAGCTCGCAAGCAGGTCACCATTCAGAGGAAAGACCTGCTGCCAGACACATCTCCAGCCAACAACCATGGGGAAGAAGAGCAAGAGCCAGATGAAGGCTGAATAGGTCTGCACACCAGGGCTGCTGGACTGAAAGTGAGATCCAGGTGATTTCCTCCCCCTTTTTATAAGAAATATAGGTTTTCCACTTGGTGTCCTTCTGCATCCTCTAGACATCCTCCAGACATTGTCCAGACATCCTAAATATCCGAGTTATGGCCCCTATATGAACGTTTTTTCCATTTTACTGCTTTATATGTGAGCTGCATCTGCTTTCATCCTTTCTACGTCCATGCTACTAATGCTGTGTGTCCATTCCACATCCGTTTCACTTCCTCCTTGTGTCCATTTTCCGCTGGAGCAGATGTGAGTTGCGCGGACGCACAGTGGATGCCTAGCGGATATAGCGGACACCTAATGGATGACAATGGATGTATAATGGATGTTCCCCGTATGCGTAGCGGATGTAGAATGGACGCGTTGGATACTTCATCTGCTCAAAAAGTTTTGTGCAGCTCAAAACTTTTTGAGCGGATGAAATGTCAGTCGACGGATGTTGGACGGATAGAGCGTATGAAACATGTATGCAGTTAGTACAGAACGGATGCATCGCATTAGCCAATGGATGGCAAGCATTTTTCTCCATTTTACATCCTCTTTCCATCCATTGGTGCAGTGTGACATGGGCTTTAGTATTAAGTAATATGTTACTGTCAGTGCACCACCATGTAGCTAGGCACTGAACCTCCTCCCTGTACTCTAAATCATTGTCATCATTGATGAGTCCAATCATCATAGTATTGTCTTGATAATGGTGTTATATAACAAGTTATATAACTTGATAATGGTGTTAGAGCCATACACAGGCCTGAAGTCATAGGTGAAGAGAGGGAACAGGAAGGGGCTCAGCACATAGCCTTGGGGTATGGCAGTATTCAGTGTAATAGTAGATGAAGTGGAGTTATTTGTTTTGGTCTGTTTGTCAAAAAGTCCAGTATCCAATTACAAAGAGAAGTGTTAATACCAAGATCACCAAGTTTCATGATCAACCTGGAGGGAATGACTGTATTAAATGCTGAACTGAAGTCAACAAACAGCATTCTAGCATAGGTATTCTTATTGTCCAGGTGTGTTAAAGTGTTGTGTAATGCTATGGAAACAGCATCCTCGGTACTCCTATTCTTTCTGTAGGCAAATTGGTAAGGGTCCAGTGTAGTTGGGAAGCAAGTTTTGAGATGTGCCAAGATTAGCCGCTTGAAGCATTTCGTGATTATAGGTGTAAGTGTTATAAGGCGTTATATAAGACATTCTGACTTGGAGTGTTTAGGCACCGGCATGATGCAAGTTGATACAGTTGTTTGGGAAAGAGACAGATTGAAAAGATCAGTCAAAACCACAGACAACTGTTCATCACAAGCCCTAAGTACACGCCCTGAAATGTCATCGGGCCCGCAGCTTTACGTGGGTTGATCTGGCTCAGAACAGTGCAGACTTCAGTAGTAGAGAGTGTGAAGGGCTGTAAGTTTACAGAGGGTCTGATATTGGTGACTATCTCCTGGTTGTCTCATTCAAAGCGAGCATAAAAATCATTTAGCTCATCAAGAAATGAGACATTAGCAAATGACGGAGTAAAAGGGGCAGGCTTGTTCTCAGTAATATTCTGGATGTCCTGCCACATGCATCAAGGATTGGAGTTATCAAAATGATCCTCAAAACTTCGCTTATAGGTACGCATTGCTTTCTTAGCACCCCTTCTCAAATTGTCCCTAGAGGCACTATAGGCCTATCTGTCACTGGATCTGAAGGCAACATCTCGAGCCTTAAGCAAGAGACAGGCCTTCCTATTCATCCATGGCTTCTGATTAGGATATATGATGATCTGTTTTTCAGTTGTGACACTGTTGATCATGAAGTTAATATGATCCAAAATAGAGGAGGTATATTTATCAATGTCCATGTGAGAGTCAGAGGTAGCTTGAGAGGCAAATATACTCCAGTTTACTGCATTTTGAAGAGACTAAGCTTAAGTTCTCACTCCGGTCTGCGTATCCAGTGGGAACATGGACCACTCCTATTGGCTGATGCCATTTGACAGCTGAGTATAAAAGGGAGCTGTCAAACAGCATCAGCTGTTGCCTGCCAGCTGGCTGCCCTGTTAGCGCAGCAGTTGGGCAACCTTTTATTTTTCAAATAAAGTTACAGCTGAAGGTTGTTTTGCATTGCCTCTCTCATTCCGTCGTCAACTCGATACTGGTGATGAGGGTGGGATTTATCTAGAGGCAACTGAGCACAATTGATGAGCGAGAGTCACTTTAAAGATCTGAAGCCACTACCGAGCTGAATGTCACTTTAAGAGCTGATTGTTACTATTCGCACACGCGAATTTCAATTCCTCTCAGAAGAACCTGGCACTGCTAAAGACGAGATGAACTTCCTGCATTCCCACCTTTCAGACTGACAGCAGAGACTTGGGAGTCTTACATAAATCGCTTTGACTGCTTTCTAGATGCTATCGATTTTGCTGACATTTCTATCCACAGGAAAAAAAAGGCTATTTTTTAAGTTTTTGCAGAGCTACGGTGTTTGACACTGCTACCACATTGCTGGCACCACGATCAGTAAAAACTGTTCCATAGGAGGAATTGCAGGAAATCCTTGTAACCATTATTCCCCTAAGCCCTCTCGTATTGCCAGGTGTCACACTTTTAGGAAACAAACACAGGCTGAAGGAGAGACTAGTAGCGGGTATATGACAGCTTTTTGAACAGCTGCCTTACACTGGTTTTAGACATTACCTCGAGGACATGTTATTAGACCAACTAGTCTGTGGAGTTAGAGACCTAAGGTTACAAAGGGATCTCCTAACTAAAGGGGATTTGACTTAAAATAGCAACAGAGGAATCTCAAGCTGCTGAGCTGTCAGCGCTCTCAGTGGAAGAGATTCAAGGAAACCCTGTCAGTCAGAATAGCTTAGCCATTCATCACAATGAAGTCTCTCCAGAGGAAAGTTCTGATGAAACTAATGACATAAATCGCCTCAGGAAACCCAAACCCATTCAAAAGGGATACAGGTCTGTTCCCAATCAGCCTCCATGATCTCAGCCCATCTGCCGAAGCTGTGGAGGGAATCACCGCAGGGCATCCTGCAAATTCAGGAATGCCATTTCTCTAAAATGCCAAAGGAAGGGGCATTTAGCCAGGATCTGTCAGGCAGGAAGAACTTTTACTCAGCCACAGCAACCCCAGACAACTCAGCATTTTCAAAAACAAGTTGACTGTTTCACCTGCTACCAAGCTAAACCAATAGACAAAGGCAATAGACAAAATTAGTGTTATTGTTTCTTTAGAAGGAAAATCTTGTAAGATGGAGGTAGACACTGGCTCAGCACTCTCCATCATCTTGTGGAGCATCTTGAAATGACTCCTTCCATGGATGGCGAAGAAGAGGCTTCAGGACTGCAACCTAACCTTATGTGACTACCAAGGCAGAATCATCCCAGTCATCAGAAAAGGCAAGTTTTTCATTCATTTTCAGTATTTTAAGGATCACTTGCCTTTGGTTGTGGTGGAGGGTTCCCTACCAAACCTGCTAGGGTTAGACTGGTTTCCTGCCCTTGGCCTTCATATAGGAGGAATCCACTCTATTGCCAATTTAGAGGTGGATGCCTTGTTTAAAGACTGTGCTGATGTATTCAGCGAAGGCCTAGGTTGTTATGTGGGAACCCCAATATCCTTCAGTTTGGACCCTCTAGCAGTTTCAATCTGTCTGAAGCCTTGAAGAGTGCCTTTTGTAATCTGCCCTAAGCTGGACAAGGAACTGGATAAACTAATTAACCAGGGATTTTTGGAAGTTGTGGACTTTGCAAAATGGCAAACACCTAAAGTGACACCCCTCAAAAAAGATGGCAGCTTGAGAATTTGTGCAGACTATAAATGTTCCATAAACAAATATTTGCATATTAGTGCATATCCAGTCCCAGTTATTCATCACCTGCTACATTCCTACGAGCCAGGAACCATTTTCACAAAACTAGATATGTCCCAAGCTTATCAACAGCTCCCTGCTGATGACACAGCCACAAAACTACAAAATATTGTAGCTCAGAGGGGTGCTTTCAGGTGTATGCATCTCCAGTTTGGAGTCAGTGTGACCCCAAGAATTTTTCAGTTGTTGATGGAGAGGCTGCTACAAGGGTTCCCTGGCATAATACCTTATTTCGATGACATATTAATTTCTGCCTTCAACAAACCTCAATTAATACAAAGAGTTCGAGGTGTCCTTGAGTGTTTCAGGAGAGCAGGCCTCAAATTGAAGAAAGAGTAGTGCACTATTGCCACACCACTGGTTGAATTTCTGGGCTACAAAGTTGATGCCTTTGGCATTCATCCAATTGAATCCAAAGTGTGCACAATCCACGATGCACCCACACCATCTAACAAGACTGAGCTTCAGTCTTTCTTGGGATTCCTTAACTTTTATACCTCATTTTTGCCCCATAAGACTTCTATTGCAGAACCTCGGCATAGACTTTTGGACAAAGACTCCTCTTGGCATTGGGGACCTAAGGAAGCCTATGCTTTTAAAGCAGTCAAATCATTACTTACATGTGATGCTTTCCTGATTCAATTCAATAAAAAAATTGCCTTTAGTCTTAGTTGCAGATGCCTCACCTTTTGGAATAGGAGCTGTTTTAAGTCACAGACTACCCAATAGTTCTGAGGCACCCATTGCCTTTTTCTCCAGAACGTTATCTCCTGCAGAAGGCAACTATTGTCAAATTGACAAGGAGGCTTTAGCTGCAGTAGCTTCAGTTAGAAAGTTTCATGAGTTTCTCTATTGCCACCACTTCGAGCTACTTACAGACTGACTATAAGCCCCTTTTGGGCCCTCTATCCAGCAACAGACAAATATTTCAGATTTTGTCTTCAAGAATGACCAGGTAGACATTATTTTTGGCTGCTTGTTCTTATACGCTGACACATCGAGCAGGCAAACACCTCAGCCATGCAGATGCTCTCAGTTGTTGTCCCTTGTGTACTCCAGTGGAGGATCCTGCACCAACCAATGCTGTGTTCCTGATCAAAGACCTCAAGCTTCCCATCACCGCTGCCCACACTGCCAAGGACAATGTAATATCCCAAGTCCTTGACTGGGTGGGAAGGGGGTGGCTTAAAGCCCCTTTTTCATCTGAATTTTTGCCTTTTAAAATCCACCAGCAAGAATTGTCTTCATTGAGAGGCTTCCTACTATGGGGAACCAGGGTGGTTATCCCTCCCGTGTTACAGAGGTCAGTCTTGAAAGTTCACGAGGGTCATCCTGGCATTGTCAGGATGAAGGTTTTAGCTCGCAGTTATGTATGATGGCCTGGCATGGATACTCAGATCATCATCTGGGTAAGCGCATGCCAGGTCACCAGACTATCTCCACCAGAAGCCACTCCAGGAAGATGGGAAGATTCAGGGTCCCCATGGTCCAGGCTAATATTGATTTGGCTGGCCCTTTTCATGGGCGAACATTTTTAGTAATAGTTGACTCCTTTTCAAAATGGGTAGAGCTAGCCTTAATGCCCACTACAACTTCTGAAGTGGTAGCTAAGGCTCTGATGCAAATCTTCACTACCCATGGTCTTCCTGACACCATTGTGTCAGACAATGGACACAATTCACATCCTATGAGTTTGAGGTGTTTCTAGCTAACCAAGGGATTAGGCATGTCCTAACAGCCCCTTTTCACCCAGCTAGCAATGGCCTGGCTGAGAGAGCTGTCAGACCTGCCAAGGAGGCTCTGGAAAGGCTTGGGCCCACTGATTGGCACTCTAGACTCACTAAGTACCTCCTAAACCAGCACACAACCCCCTGTACTTCTACAAATAGTTCCCTAATGGGTCACTGTTTGAGAACCACCTTAGACAGATTCCATCCAAATTATGCACTAGCCACGCCTTTGGGTTCCAATAGCCAGGCTAGGAGTTTCACTGAAAATGATCAGGTATATGCCAGGAACTATGTGGGCCGCTACCAGGCCAAATTGTGCAGTAACCATAAGTCATATAGGGTCCAGTTACAAGATGGATGTATTTGGTATCGCCATGTTGATCAATTAAGGGGACATTGGAGTACTTCTACAGGTGGCCCTCTGGATGACTTCATCATGATCAGACCACTTGCATCTGAAGCAAGCCACCACAGTCCCGTCAGCAACGCAAGCCTACCTGGACAGTCAATGATTGCGCACCCTGAACCATTGGAAGTTGAGATGCCTGCTCCATCATCACCAGAGACTCTTTGCCAAGCAGAGGACTCCCAGTCAGCGGCAGCACAACAGATCATAGAAGATCTGGCTGACTGCGCAAGCGCCTGAGTTACTTAAAGGACTAAGCATACTCCATTCAGGGAGAAAGGAGTGTTGCATTCTGAAGAGACTAAACTTAAGTTCTCAGTCTGGTCCAGGTATCCAGCGGAAATGTGGACCACTCCTATTGATGCTGTTTGACAGCTGATTCTAAAAGGGACCTGTCAAATGGCATCAGCTATTGCCCACCAGCTGACTGCCCTGTTAGCGTGGCAGTCACGGCAGCCCTTTATTTTTCAAATAAAGTTACAGCTGAAGGTTACTCTGCAGAGGCAACCTCTGTCATTCTGCTGCCAACTCAATACAGTCCATGTGCTGAAATCGGTCCTGCAGTATATTATCTGATTCTTCCAGCCAAACTTTGGTTGTAGTCACAGAGGGTTTCATATGTTGGAAGAGTGGTGTGTATTTAGGGAGTAGGAACAATGGGAGGTGATCAGACTGTCCCAGGTGGGGAAGAGAGAGAACTCTGTATGCATCTTCAACATTAGTGTAGACCTGATCCAATGTTTTATTCCCTCTTGTATGACATAAAATACTCTGATGAAATTTAGGGAGTACTGTTCTCAAGTTAGAATGATTAAAATCACCCCCAACAATGAAAGCAACCTCAAGATGCAATGCTAATTGTTTGCTAATGGCTCCATATAGTTCTTTTATTGCTAGCTTGGCATTAGCATCTGGTGGAATATATGCAGCAGTTATTATTAAAGAAGTGAACTCCCTTGGTAGGTAAAAAGGTCTACATTTGATCATGAGGAATTCCACATAAGCAGAGCAATGTTTCTCAACAGTAGAGTTTGTGGACCAGGTTTTATTCACATAAATGCATAAACCCCCACCTCTGATCTTACCAGAGCCTTTCATTGTTCTGTCCAGCCATAGAGTATAGCGACTAGCTAATTAAATAGCACCATTGGGAATGCCACTATTCAACCATGTTTCCATAAAAATGATGAAGTTACAATCCATTAATTCTTTGTTGGTAGTAATACAAAGTCAAAGTTCATCCAACTTATTTGCCAGAGACCGTACGTTAGCAAGAAGAATGCTAGCTAAAGAGAGCCTTAGCTTAGCTCTCAAACCTCTACGCCTCCCTCATCTTTGTTTACAATCTCAACACCGCCTGTGAGTACTTCCGCCCAACCGGGAAGAGTATATAGTCTCCGATATCTTGGTGATCTCAGCAGGGAGGAGACAAATGTCTAAAATGTCACAATGTTATTGCTGTGATAAATAAAGCCAATTTCCAAAAGTTTCTGTTGACTGTAGGAAGTCAAACCCAGACTGTTTTGTGTAAACAGACTGGCTACGAACAAAAAAACAACTATTAGCTTGCAAATTTTAGGTAGACGCTGAGTCTCACGTTGTACACGCACTGCCATCTTGTGGTAGAAGCAATCTTTCTTGGTTCAGCAACCTTTACAACCTTTCTTGGTACTGTTGTTAAGTAAGTCACTGCAGTTGTTCAGTTAATAACACAGTTAAGTGAATATGTTAAAAGGTTGCAAAAGTTGATCCCAGGATCCCAGGATATTGCAACTATCATAAATATGAACCAATTGACAAGCATCTGAATTCTGATCATGTGACCATGAGGATGCTGCAATGACTGTAAGTTGAAAAGCAGTCATTTCAATGCCATTGTATCTTCAAATGGTCACTAAATGAACTGTTGTAAATTGAGGACTACCTGTATATGCAGAAATTAATTCTATTAATTTCAAGGGACTGACTGGATTCAGCTTCCTTTTGAACATGTAATTTCCAGAATAAAGTTATTGGCCTCATGAATGGAATGTGGGAACAGAGGGTGGAAGGAATGGTTGTTAGATCAAGGGCTACCTGTATGGACTTCAACCTCCAGAATTTCCCAGTCTTCTTTTTGCTGCAGATCCCATATCTAGCATCAAGATGAAGAGATAGACAGCATTTTATAAATTAAAAATTATTTTGAATTACTCATTTTATATGATCACAATCTTAAAACCATACCTAGAGATGTAAAGATATAGGCAGATTTCATGTAAGAAAATCTAGAATATTTGCCAGTTGCTAACCAATCTCCCTAGCCCTAACACATATACTAGCTAAATAAAAAGTTTCACAGAACACAGCAGGAATAAATTGACATAGACTACAGGTAGTGTTCAACTTGCAACCATTCATTTAGTGATCATTCAAAGTTAGAACAACACTGAAAAAATTGATCTTTCACACTTATGTCTATTGCAACATCTCCACGGTCATGCGATCAAAATTCAGACACTTGGAAACTGGCATCTATTTATGACAGTTGTAATGTTCCGGGGTCATGTGATCATCTTCTGTGATCTTTTTGGCAAGAAAGTCAATGGGGGAGCCAGATTCACCTAACAATAGCATTATTGTTTTACTAACTTAACTGCAGTGATTCACTTAACAATTATAGTCATAAAATGGAGCAAAACTCACTTAACAAAATGTCTTCCTTAGCAACAGAAGCTTTGGAGTCAGCTGAGTCAAGGACTACCTCTACAGAAGGAATCTATTAGATCCATTTCAGCTTAACAGGTAGTATAAAAAGACATTAAACTTTAATCTCATTTCATCTGACTGATGAAGTAACTAAACTGATGAAGAATGTTGTTAGCTTGAAAGGGAGCTACCAGATTCCTGATTTTTTTTGGCTATCAGAGACTAACGAAGTCTTTTCCAACAACATCTATGGTATGAATACACTCTAAGTTCTTACTCTTACACCAAAACTTTCTAAAACACACAGATGAAAAACTGTATAGAGCAGTGATGCTGAACCTTTTCGTCCTTGTGTGCCAAAAGTGTGCATGCACACCTGTGCACATGCACATGTGCCATCACTTATAAGGCAATGCATGTGCCCCCCCCATGCCCCCTGTGCCTGTGTGTGTGAACTGCATACATACCACATGTCTCTGCACCTGCACGTGTCTCTGTGACCCCCATGTGCACTGCATGTCTCTATGCATGCACTTGTGAATCTACCACGTGGACCACATGTCTCTGCACATGGGTGCACAACCCCCATACACACCATGCATTTCTGAGCATGTGTGTGGATCTCTTATGTGCCCCCCGCCCCCTGCAGATGTGCAGTAGCTACCTGATGATCAGCTTGTGGGTGAGCAGCACATGTGCCTGCACAGTGGACTTGCTCTGGGGTGAAGGCTCGCATGCCAGTGGAGATGGCTCTGCATGCCACTTCCGGCACGCATGCCATAGGTTCACCATCACGGCTATAGAGGTTCAAGGGCAGTACTTAAAGCTCATGTCACACTGGCCAATGGATGCAAAACGGACACAACGGATGAGCAAAATGTTCCATCCATTGTTATCCACTCTGAAAAGGGGCAAAAATTTGCATAACCAGAGCAGATAACACGGACGCGGGAAGGACGCAGGGCAGATGCAAAGCAGATGTGGAACGGAAGACCAGCGAATGGAAGCGGATGGGAGCAGATGGCACAACCGCAGGGCTTCCGGGGGGGCCTCAGCGAAGCGGATGCGGAACGGATACAGCGGATGCAGAACGGATGCCGAGCGGATGAAGCGGATGCACAGCAGATGCACAGCGGATGAAGCGGATGCACAGCGGAAGCCTAGCAGATGCACAGCGGAAGCGGAATGGATGCCGAGCATTAATTGCGCATGCGGGGGGGAAGTATTACGTAAGCCCCCCGGATATAAAGGGAAGCAGCTCGCACGTGGCCAGCATTCCGAGGAAAGACCTGCTGCTGGACACTTCGAGTTCCTTGCCTGCTCTGCCAGCCTGCCTTCCAGCCAGCCTTGGTGCCTGCCTGCCTGCCTGCCTGCCTGCCAGGCTTCCTGCCAGCCTTCCTGCCAGGCTACCTGCCAGGCTTCCTGCCAGGCTTCCTGCCAGCCTTGTTGCCTGCCAGCCTACCTGCCAGCCAGCAACCCCACAACCATGGGGAGGAAGCGAAAGCCTCAGCAACCTGCTGCCATCCCTGGCAAGAGGGACAGGGCCAACCTCCCGCCCCCTGGCCCTGACTCTGGTTCTGCTGGGGCTTCTGCTGAAGCTGCTCCTGGCGGTGGTGCTTCTGCTGGTGCTGGGGCTTCTGCTGTTGCTTACTCTGCTGAAGCTGCTCCTGTTCCTGCTCAACCTGCTTGACCTGCTCGTGCTCCTGGACTTGCTCATCCTGCTCATGCTCCTGGTCTGGCTCGTCCTGCTCGTGCTCCTGGTCCTGCTCGTGCTCCTGGTCCTGCTTGTGCTCCTGGACTTGCTGGCCCTGCTGGTGCTTACTCTACTGCTGCTGATCCTGGTCCTGATGTTCCTGCTGCTGCTGCTGCTGATGATGATGATTATGATCCTGCTGGTGAAGATGATGATGCTGATTATGATCCTGCTGGTGAGGATGATGATGATGATGATTCTGCTGGTGCTGCTGCTTCTGGTGGTGGTGTGGAGGAGCAGTTCCTTCTACCTGGGAGCCCCTCTGATGAGGGCCCATCTGGTCCTCCCAAAGGGAGGAAGAGGCGTATGCGACAACGGGAGAGGAGGCAATACTTCATTGCGGAGACGCACGAGGATGAGGTGCTGGAGTGGCTGAGAGAGAACGACTATCTGTGGCGGAAGGGACACCGGCTGTATGGGGACACCAAGCAGAAGCAGGCTGCTTGGAGAGAGAGGGCAGAGAGTATGGGTTACACTTCGGAGGTGCTCCTCGGCTGGTGGAAACATATACACACATGGTATGGGAAGCTGCACCTGAAGAAATCTGGCCAGGCCACTGTGAAGCTGACAGACAGAGAGACCTACGTCATGGCCAGGTGCAGCTTCCTGGAGGGTGAGATCCGCTACCGAGGAGCACCAGCAGCCCCTCTCACTACCCTCTCTCTCAGGCAGCCTGCTGCCACCCAGTCCTCTGGCGGCCGATAGTCAGTCCCTGTCTCCAGGCAGGTTTCTGTGGAGCGTACCACGGTGGAGAACTCGCGGACAGGTGTGGTAAGCGTGGTAGAGTGCATAGAGGACTCCCTGGTGCGGTGGGAGAAAGGAGACATTAAGTCCACCACAGTCGTAGCCGCATCCACCCCCCCCCAGCTCCGCCTCCACAGAAAGGCAAAGAGCCGGACAGCTGGAGGGGCAGAGCCACAATGTCCTGCTGGAGATCAGGGACACCATCCGCACCAGTATAGATCTCCTCTCTCAGCTGGTCAGCACCGACTCCTCATCCTCCAACCGCAAGCCCTTCCTCACCTATGTCAACCAGACCCTCAAGGAAATGGCAGATCCACAGTACCAGCAGGTGAAGGACCGGATCACCAAGCTGCTTCACAACCCTCTAGACCCAGAGGAACTTGCTCCCACCCAGTCCAGGCCTGCTTCTCCACCCCAGGTGATGTCCCTCCCATTCCAAGGCTTCCCACAGCCCCTCACCTACCAGGGCTATGGTTACCAGGAGGTTTAGCAGCACAGGCAGCAGCCCTTCCCAGTCCAGGCACAGAGTCATCGGGCGACACCGTTGCCACCTGTTTCACTGATGCCACTGATGCCACCCACGCCAATGATGCCACCGACGACAGCGATGCCACCCATGCCAATGATGTCACTGACGACAGCGATGCCACCCACGCCAGTCCTCACCCAGCTGCAGAGCAGACAGCCCCACTACACTACTCCTTCCTCCACCCCACAGCCAAGCCCGGCCTCAGTACGTCTGTCATCAGTACTGGGGCTGACACCCCATGGCATGGAGGAAGGACCTCTCAGCATCACAGGGCTGAGCCAGCTGTCTGAGACCTTTCTAAACACACCGTCCCCTGTTGTCCTCTCGAGGCCAGGCACTCCAGCACCACCCACCACCACAGCACCTGGACCCTTCACCCCTGAGACTGGGCACACCTCCGAGTGACCAAGAAGAGTGCCAGAGACCGGCTAGCTGGCTACCTGTGGACTTTATTTGGACACTTGACTTGGGTCATTTTTTTTTTTACAGCTTGTTGTTCAATAAAGTTTATCTTTGATTCACACACTTGCTTCATTTCTTTTTTTCAATAAAGTCTTGGTGGAAACTTTTAGAATTGGCTTAAGCCTTTGCATTCTTGTGGGATGGGTTAAGATAGCAGTGGGGTGGGCAGGGATACCTGTGGAATGAGCAGGGATACCTTTGGGATGGCTAATAGCTGTGGGATAGATAAACCTCCAGTGCAAGCATCGTGGGACTGTATGGTCCACCCTCCCAGGTGCCACACCTATGGCCCTTTATTATCAATAATAATGTAATCAATCATCCACACATGTCAACATAAACACAACTCTTTATTAAACCCCCTGTTTATTGTCGGCCCACCCAACATACATGGCCCAATCTCATCCGTGTGATGAGACAGGCTGAAGGAAGCATACATTAAGGATCTACCATCCTGTCTTGCCACTCCACCGCTCCAGCTGGGGAGTTGAACCAGTGTCTCAGGAGGTTGCGCTGCTTCTTCCCTTCACATGAGGCTCTGTTGGGGCCTTGCACATCTTGAGTGTCCATCAGGTTTCGCCCTTGCCTCCATTCCCCAGGCTCCATTTCCCCATTGCCTTGTTGACGGTCCATGAGCCTGTTCTGCAAAACTGGGTAGCGGGTGCGCATGAGATTGTGCAGGATGTAGCAAGTTTCCACGATCCTCCTCACGGTCTCTGGGTGATGCTGCATGGTGGTGAGAAGTACCTGGAACCTGTTGGCCAGGATGCCAAAGGCGTTCTCCACCACCCGCCTTGCCCTGGACAGCCTGTAGTTGAAGATCCTCTCTTCACGGGTGAGGAGTCTGGAAGTGTATGGCTTCATGAGGTAGGTTCTGAGGGAGAAGGCGTCATCCCCCACAATGAAGTAGGGCACATCTTGCGTGTCGTTGGGCAGGGGGTTTGGATCTGGGAAGCTCATGATGAGGTTGCCTTCCAGCCCCTCCTTGAGGTGACTGGCATTGTATACCAGGGCATCTAAAGATGAGCCATAGCCTGAATCATCGATGTACATGAACTTGTAGTCAGCATCGACCATGGCGAAGAGGATGATGCTGAAGAAGCCCTTGCAGTTGAAATAAGTGGACCCCGACTTGGCTGGCATTTTGCAGGCCACGTGCTTGCCATCTATGGCTCCAACGGTGTGTGGGAAGTTCCACCTCTGAAAACACTGCTCTGCAACTTTCTTCCATCCTTCATCAGTGGAGGGGCACTGGACGCGCTCCTCCTTGTATTCTTCGATGATGGCCTGCACCACTTCTCTGACCACAATGCTGATGGTGTTGTGTGGCACCCTCCAGCCGGAGTGCATGCTTTTGTAGGTGGTCCCTGAGGCCAGGTGGGTGCCACCTTGAGTGAGTGCCACCTTGAGCCCAGGTTCCAGGCTGGGCCAGAAGTTGGTGTTTGCCTTGGTCAACCTGGGTGTCAGGTGCTGCACAACTTCGTCAAACATGGCTGGAGGCATCCTCATGAAGTTCTGGAACACCCGAGTGACTTCGTTCCTGAGCTCCACCATCAGCTTGTTGTACAGTCCGTACTCTGCTCTTCTCACGATCCATTTTCGTACCCAAACGCTTCTTGGCCGCCTCTTTTTCTTCCCGTAGTAGAGTTCACAGAGCCTGTAGATGGCTTTGCACTGTTGCAGAAGGATGGTGGCTGCCAAAAGGACTGTGTTACGATCCACAGTGGACATGACTGGATGCTGTGGAAGAGCAAGAGTCAGATGAAGGCTGCAGAGGTCTGCAGAGCTAGGCTGCTGATCTGAAAGTGAGATGCAGGTGAGTTGCTCCCCCTTTTTATAGGCAGTAGAGGTGTCCCTTTGCATCCTCTAGGCATCCTCTAGACATTCTTAATATCCGAGATAGATCCCCTCTGCGAACGTTTTTTCCGCTTTAAACGCTTTGTTTCCATGCTGCATCCGTTCTGCATCCGTTCTGCATCTGTTCCACGTCCGTTCTGCATCTGTTCCGCCTCCGTTCCGCTTCCTCCCTGTGTCCAGGTGGATGCTAGTTGCACGGATGAGCAGCGGACGCCAAGCGGATATAGCGGATGCGTAACGGATGCATAACGGATGCGTAACGGATGCGTAACGGATGCGTAACGGATGCGTAA